>OY759209.1:72108853-72708853 GCA_963662105.1 Meiosimyza platycephala | reverse complement strand
TTTAATTACAATATCGCTGACTTTTGTTGTTATTTCTAATTCGGATTTGTTTTTCAGATTGTTTGTTGGTGAACACCTTTCCCTTCAAGTACCCCCATAGGAAGAAATCTGTAGGGGTTTAATCAGGGACAAATTACCCTAACCATTCTAGTCACGTTTTGCAAATGAGCGACTTAATTAAGCGTTTTCACTGCCCCGATAGCGGCTATTCGGTTTATTAATAAAGCGCGCACCTAGAAAATGTATGCCATCGACATTTGAAATTTAAAATAAATAATTGGGAAATATATTGAGTCGTTTTGCCTCCACTTCATTAAAATATCAGGTAAATTACTAAATTAAGCTATATCATGACTTGCACTTTGATATATGTATGTATGTATGTGTAAGTTACGAGTATCAGCACTTTTACATGAATTCAACCAAAACGTTTAAACAACAACATTAAAGAAAAAGCAACCTCCTCAACGCGGTTAACTCCAATTTCATAAACAAACATAACAGCGGAACCCCGACCGCTAGCAACTCAATTCATCATAATTTATTGCAATTGTTGATAATATCGCTCGTCGTACGATCGACGCCGCCGCGAAACATGCCAACCTACTACCAAGAAAGTAACTACCCAGCCAACCAACCAAACAACAAATCAGTTCACCAGTGAGTAGCGTTTATTTATTTTTTTTTTTTTCTACAACAACGTACAAACTACCAACAGCAGCAGCTACATCATCATCATCATCATCATCGTCATCGTCATCTTCACCACATCACCGCTGTAGGTCGCCGTTGGGTATTTTTGGCATCAATACAAGATGCGCCATAATTTAAGCGAATTATCTATGAAATAAAATCACCGTTTTTGGGTTCAATGTTGCCAACAAATTGGAAACAAATTTGTACCTCCAACGAATCGCCGAGCAAAAGAACGGATGAAATGAGCAATCAAATGATGATGATGATGATGATGATGATCAAGTTTGGTACTCCTGCTTTGTTATTGCCGTCCGTACTTAGAATGACGTTGCAAGGCGAAAGGCGCGAACAATAAAATTTTCCAATTTCTAATCGCATACTAACAACACCATCAAGTTTGCTTTTATTTTTGTTTTTGTAGTCCCTACAGCCAAATGATCATGACGTTTTTTGGCCCACCACGTTGCCGCACGAGTGTTGCCATATTTGCGAGCAGTAGGCATCATATTTATGCTTTATACTTTTACGAGGTTTAAAGTGTACACAGAGAAAAAGCGGGAAGTGAATAAGCTTTAGCTTCGAGATCAGGAAAATTAAGAATACTCCAGTAATTTCGGTTTTTTGAGTCCTTATTAATGCCAGATTAAGACTTGCGGAACCCTGAAAACCTCACGGTTAGAAATTTTGGATTAAATTTTAACACTTTTGGGCTTTCATATACGACTACACCAGAATTGTATTAAAATTTAATACTGCCTAAATATTAAAATTCATTTTTAATACTTTTTTGTATTAAAATTTAATACTCGTTTTTATTAAGATTTAAAAAAAAAATTTTTTCATTTCGAATGGGATTCGAACCAGCTTCCTTGTGAATTCAATTGATGCACGCGCAGCTTAACGACATCAGCCACCGTAGTGTTATTTATTGGTTGCCTAAAAGTGTATTTATATTGACAACAACATAAAATGAAAGTTCAATATTGAAGTATTAAAATATAATACAGCATGGTTTAAAATTCGAATATAATACTTATACATTAAAATTTAATACAAAATTGATTATAAAATTTTGTAATCTATTGAAAAGTATTAAATTTAATCAAAATTGTATTAAAAATCCTTGTAATATTTCGCTTGTATTAAAATTTAATCCAAGATTTCTAACCGTGCTGGAAATAGTTTTTTTATAACAGAACGTAACATGGCTTAACCTCTTACCTGACCTTATACATTAAATTAATACTGATTGGGAGCCCTCTTCAGCTTGAAATACGGAGCTACAGCCCCCGCTAGAATTACCATAATCTCACACTGGTCCTTCCATACGATATGGTTTTTATATATATGACCGTGTCAAAAAATCACATATATTGATATAATTTTCTGTAGAAAATTAATATTTTATTTAATAAAACAGATTTTGGAAAATTTTTCCATTCACTTTAATCTTTTTAAAGTAAGTCCCACTCTTACTGTTAGCTCTGCCGCAACCATTCACGCTTTACGTGCGTTAAACTTGTACATCAATAACGTTGTACGTTGATGACGCCAGCCTGAGCGAGGACGTTGACGATGATATCACTTACCGATCGCTCAGTTGGTTCGTCGGTCGGTCGGTTGTTCAAATGCTTTAACGCATATAATTTGTATCGCACAAATGCCATAATCTTCGCGCAATCAGTGTTTTGAGATCTTCAACCAACAAACAATCAAACAAATAACTCTATTGTGCGGTGCAGCACTCTCGAAACAGCCAGTTGGAGCCATATATACAATATATGATGGTGGTCCCCAAACACCTTCCTTCCGTCCTTTTGCCTGATACAGCGGCATTATGTCGTATTCACATTGGCGAGTGCAACTAAATCAACTGCGGCTTCGTTTTCGTTAATTTGTACGAAGTGAAACGTGCCCCGCACAATCGCTGTAAATGGAAATTAATTTCGCTTCATATTATTAGATGCGGATTGCCACTTTAGATGGAGCGACGATGACGATTACCTTCGGAATTGAAATCGTTGTACGCTGCTGTAGGTAAACCAAAAATTTAAACCAAAAATAATAAGTCAGAAATTGTGTAAGAGGACATATTTGGGAATTATATCTGGGATACTATTTATTTTAAAGCAAAGTTTACTCAAAAAGGGGCAATTCCAGACAGTGGCGTAGTGTTAAAATATGCGCCCCGTGCTTTACAAAAAATAATTTCTTTTCACTAAAAATTTAAATTTACACAAAAAAAGGGGGCAATGCACAGTGGTCCCAAGTCGAGACGATTGGTTCAACAATCGCTAGATAGCGCAAATCCTGTCGAATATAAAATTTTTTTTCTTTTAACTTAAAGCTAACTAAAATACCAACATATAGTGGGAGCCCGAATTTTGTAAAAAAAATGCTTGTTTTTTATTATTTTAAGTTAAAGGTTAACTAAAAATTATTTAAAATTTTTTTTTGGCTCAAAACTGGCTGTAGTGTGCAAATCTTGTGGGAAATATATAGTTTTTTTTTTTTTAAATGAGAGTACCTACCAAAATTTCAACAAATCCTCGGAGGCAGAATTTAAATAAAAAGTCTCTTATTTTAAGCTAGAGGCTTTGAAATTATAAAAACGCAATTTCTTTTCGGAAAATCTTGTAGGAAATGAAAAACTTTTTTAAATTAAAGCTTACTGAAATCAACCTATCATGGCTTTTAAATTGTCAATTCAGAATTTTCTCTAGATAAGAGTTTGTCAATTTATTTAAACACGAACCAATCTTTTTCTTATTGTATAAAAATTAAAAAAACATTATTTTGATTTTGCCAATTAAGTTCTTTTCTCATGGAATTGCAAGAAGTTCATTCCAAATCTCTTAAGATCTTTTTAGGAATTGGAATTTTTGAAATTTTTGATTGTAAATTGTGACAGCCTTGCCAGAGTTGGATTAAGGCTTTAGGTAGTGCAATGCCACAAACTAAACATAAAAAAAATCAATTTTAAACAAAAAAGTTATATAATATTTAATTCATTAATTCATAAAATAATAATACATATTTTGTCGACTGCAAGTCAAAAAATCGCAATAGTACGATATATCAGTAGAAAGAAGAAGCTCAATAGCTTCCCAATAATTAAAAATTTTTCCAAATCCTATCCGAAATGCAGCGCTTATATTGGGACTATAACTTAAATCCTGCGGCTTTTTTCAAAATTTTAACGTTTATTTAAGAAAAACATGTACAATAGTATGATTCAAAGTATTGCCCATCTGAAGCTATGACTTTTTCCCATCTTTCTGGCAATTTGTGGATCCCATCCCAAAAGAACTGCACCGGCTTGGCAGCCAAGAATGAATCAACCGTATGTGAACCATATTCCAGTGAGGGCGTTCTGCATCGACCGGAACAAATGGTAGTCAGAAGGGGCAAGGTCTGGGCTATAAGGCGGGTTGGTTAAAACTTCCCATACACTGTTTTCCAAATAGTTCTTAACCGGAATAGCAACGTGGGGCCGAGCGTTGTCATGATGGAAAATTATTGCCTCGTGTCTGGTCGCATATTCCGGGCGTTTTTCGGCTACTGCTCTCTTCAAACGGATTAATTGTGTTCGATAGCGTTCTCCATTGATTTTTTCACCCGGTTTTAGCAGCTCATAATACAGCACATCCTTCTGATCCCACCAAATCAAACTTTTTTGGCTGCCCAGGACGTTCATCGTATTCCAAGCCAAAATCACCACTTTTAAATCGTGCAAACCACATTTGGCACGTTCGCTCAGCTAGAGCATGTTCACCATAAACTTCCACCAAAATAAGACGACTTTCGGTAGCAGTTTTCTTCATATTAAAGTAATGAAGAAGAAACACTTTTCAGGCACAAAGTTCGACATATTTGAGTGAAAAAAAATTATTGTTGTTTACGCTTCAAATGAATGACATATACTGAAAAGACGTACAATGACAGTAGCATTCCAACGCATATGTTCGGAATATTGGAACGATGGAATAATACAAGTTACGCCATCTCTTAACAAACCGCACGAATTAAGTTATAAACCCAATAGATCCCAATAAATTAGATTTTTGGGGTGATATTAAGTATAGCAATGAATAATTTTATAATTTTTGTGTGAAGAAAAAAAGTTACAAGCAATAAAAGACCTTCAGGAGAATCAAAACCGCTCCATGAATTTTTTCCGTCTCTAATCTCTAATTTTTGAGACCCTTTTTGGCTGAATCTAATTTTCAAACCGGTCTAATGAGTAGTATGTCTTCTCGAAGCTCGCTCAGTTTTTTCCAGAGTATGTCAAACCATTTCCAGAATTAACTGTAAATTTAATTATATTATATTAAATAACTATTTCAGTATTGCGTTTTAAATGTATCATTTGTTTGACCATGTACCGATATCCCAAATATTAATCTTTGAAGCTATAGCTCAACATGTAGCCAGTTTATCAGGTTTCATCAAATTATATCATTTTGATTTTCGATATTCGTGATTTTCACGGGCAGACAAGTGATGCTATTTGATACCGTATGATATCGAAAATTACTAAAAATATCAAGTAATCAATAAAATTATCGGATATATATTCGAATGGTCAACTGTTATCGGTATGTATCGAACGATTTTGAATGTATCTAATAAATTTGGAATAAAAAGTATCGACAATGGCAATTATATATATTATATCGAAAACTATATTGCTATAAAAATTGTACCTTTTTCTATGGACTTCTCTACTTATTATTCCTTTATCTTAAGCTCTACTGTGTTTTACAATGACAATTGATATGTCATTTGTCAAAATAAAATGCCATTTATCAATCGAGCTCTCTTTTTCCCCATTTTGCGTCATGTTGTCCTGCTGTGATCATCATTTATTGCCTTCTGATCGTGTTCAACACGTGTTCTAATCCCACCAACAAAACAAAACAACACAAATCAACCTTCAATCAATTTTAACCTCACAGGAACAGCAACAACAATTACAATACAAACGACAACAGTAACAACTAAAGTCCAGCGAGTCGTCGGCAAAACTTCTTTGTGGCGGCTTCATCAAACTCACTGAAATCTTCAATGGAATGCTTCCTTCATTCAACATCTTTGGTTTAACCGCAAAATAGAAATGGTGTATCGGAGTATTGGCACACAGCATAGGGTAGGCATGACATGATAAAAGAATTGCAAAATAAAAGGTAATGCAAAATAATCAAAGAATATGATATATAAATACACCATTTAAAAGAAACTGAAACAAAACGAAGGCGACGTCAAACTTCTGAACATAAAGACCTTGGCGCTGCCGCTATACAAACGTGTGATCCCTATCCGTCTGCATGGATAAGTTGTAATTATCCTTAAAAGGGAATCTCTTTTTATTTCTTAAAGGCGCTCGAACACACCTTCTTCACACCTTCGGCGCAGATAAAAAGCATTTTTTCAAGGCATTAAACAGGAATTTAATGCGTGGATTATGCGAGAATATGATGAATTGGAAGAAATAGCATTAAAATATTGGATTAAAATGGAGAGACAAAGAGGGAGAGAGTGCGTCAAAGGAAACATTTTATTGTGCATTTTTGCTTAAATGAGATTAAAGAGGAGAGAAAAACTAAGCCAAGAGATCTATTGTAGTTCGGTTTATAAGTCAAGAAAGGGAAATGTGGGTTTTTGTGTTGGTCAAAAAGTTATTGTAGTTTTTTGAATTGAAATGATGAGTATATATATATATATATATATTTCAGTTATTTTATTTCGATTGTTTTAATATGTTTTTCTTCTCTTTTATTGTATGCGATTTTTAACGAAAGTTCCAATGTTTTGAAGACTTTTCATTGCGTTACGAAAGGGTTTTTGAGATCATAGATGGTTACAAATAGACCGATGCGGCAAGTTGTAGAGACAATGCTGAATAGATCGAGTTTACCAAAAAATTTTAATATTCATAATTTATAATACATATATGTATACGATATTTTGTGCAAGCTTTTAAAACATAATCTGACTGACTAAGCTTTTGGAGTTTATTTAACTTAAACTCAAACTTATCTAAGCCTACGAAGACTGCGTAAAAAACCAGATTGAAAATGTATTCTACTTATGCTACTTTTAAGTTCGTTGGAATTTTAATTAAAACTTCAACGCAAGTGTTGATTTCTATCATAAATCAACGTTCAACGCAAGATTACAATCAACTCATCTCCACAAAAGGATAATAAATGTTAAATTTTCAAGTTCATTAACTTTTGCTAATTTAATAAACCCACTAAACTGAGAGTAATCGAATTTTTCACGCACACTTGTACAAAAGTGCGAATTCAAAGTAACCTGCACCATGCCATCCACCACCTTAAAAGAGGAGTGAATATTAGAATAGAACTTATACTCTTGCAAATCGTAAACATTTAGTAACGCATTAAAACTGCTCAGCTGATGTATAAGAAAAACGCAACATAAACGGAAGCGGAAATTCCTCTTTTTATGAATATAACATGAATATTTTCTTTTTATGGCATCAGCCAAGCAAACGTTTGAAGGCAAAAACAGCCATAGAAATTAGAGGGTAGCTGGTATTACTCAAATAAAAATCTCCACTTCACGCAGATGACAATAAAGTTGTGGCTGCAACTTCTACGGCTGCTGCTGCTACATACTTCTACTGCTGCTGATGATGTTAATGTTGATGATGACACCGACAACGACAACGACAACGGCAACACAAACTTGGTGACAATGATGAGCCGTGTTGATGACTATGAAGAATTTCAATTTCCAACGGATAGACGGACATGCGGATGGGAATGATATAGCAAACAATACAACATAAGTGCGTCACTTAATGTAGATGAAATCAAGGTAGAGTAATAATATATTCCCAGTTGGAATACATAGGACTCATGACTAATAAAATAAATTGAATTGTGCGAACATTTTAAACCGCATGTTTAGTGAAATAATTGGATAACGTGAATACAGAAAATTGAATGCGGTTGGAGCAATACCGAGATAAGACCACTCAAAAAGCCCAAAGATGAGGTTGTGCTCAATTCTAAAAAAAAAAATCACAAATAGAAAAATACATATATGGGTTTTTCCAGAGAAAGATGACCGAAAAATTAAAAGTTATTTAAAAAAGTTGAATGATATATTTATCTAGTTGCAACAACAGCTAAATGGTCAAAAAACCTCTTTTCTGAAAGGAAAAAACTTAAAACAAAAAAGTTATTACCTGATATTATCCGAGAAAAGTATTAAAATTTTATTAATTCAAACAATTTACAAGTAAATTTATTTACCACGGTGAGCAAACCGACTGCAAAATTGCATATATGTACTGTATATAGTTTCTCTTTTTTATAATTTTGAATAAAATAATATGAATATTTAATTTTAAGAGAGATGATACATGATGATATTCATTCCGCAAATTATCAAAAAAAAATGCAAATACATCAAACCAATCTCTATTAATAGTAAACTTTTAATTTACTTTATTACATGTTCTAGTGTCACGTGCGCGATCGAAAAACATCATTTGTTCTCATTTCATGATTGATAACTGCAGCAAGTTTGTCAAAATTTTTCTTTAAAAAGAGTTTCAAGCATATAATTAAAACAACATCGATTGCAAGAAAATAAAATTTAAAATTCTTAGAGCTGTTTAAAGTTGGTCACGTGCGCAATCGTAAGTGTACAACTTTTGTGACCCACATACATATATGTATAAATAGGCAGTTTTAGCATTATCTGAAAATTTTCTATTGGGTTTATTGCACAACGCATATGCACACCCTGTTGGCAATCACATTGTGTCACTGTAACATTAGCACTGTATATTTATATTATGGGTGTGTTTGTGGGTTTATATCTATGCGTATGATAGTGGCTGCCTGACTACAGTTGACGTTTTGTGTATTTTTTTATGACCACCAAACAGCGCCAAGTTAATGAATTTTCCAAGTGAATGACTCTTTTGTTGTTGCTTCATTCAATTTGTCAATCTTTCTCCGCCAATTCAACTTCTTGATCGTCATCATCATAATCATCACCAGTATTGCTGGCGTCTTAGTTGGTGGTAGAAGGTGTGTTAATAGCTGTATGTCAAAATGTATATTATTGCCAAAAGAGGGCGTTGTTAAATATGCTTGACATGTTTTTCAATTAACTTCTGAGCTTAAACTGACTGACTAATACTCGTAAATGTTAATGAGCCACCCTTATGGCTGGCAACACCTGAATTGTTGTAACAAATTGAAGGTTTTTTTTTTAGAAAAAATTAATTTGAGAATTTAATTTCGGAACATTAATTGTATACAGATGTCAGACATAAGAGCTTAGGTTGTTTGATTTTAAATATTACATTGACATGGTTAATAGTGAGACCTCGTGATTGTAAGCTCCAAGCCCACTAAATTTTTGAAAAAAATAATATTTGGCCAAAAGAATTCTCTCTTTACTTTGCGGAAACTAATCATATAAAAGTAGAAGTAATATCGTTCTAAATAAAAATTTTTGCTTTATGAGAAACCAGAATCTTTCTTTCTGCTAATAAACATTGGAACTCAAGTGTCTATGTAAATACGAGTGTTTGATAAGGACAATTTGTGAACTTAAGCCAAAACATGCTGTGTCAAATTAAAATACCTACATACTCATAAATAAATCCATTCACTATTATTATTCCTCTATAATTTTTTCGAGCAATTAGCGAAAAAATAAACTACCCCCATGCTTATATCTATAAACTTTAAATTAAAGCTGCGTCATTACATTCGCAGATTTAATTTTATTTAACGAACAGTTTTTCCTGGTGGTGGGTAAACAAGTTACCTCTGTTAGTGGCTCCAGCTCAGTATTTTTATGTATAGCATCAGCTCAAATCCATTGGAAATAAACGAACAAACTAACAAATGAACAACCATCAGCGAGAGACATAATTACCACCTTAAAGAATACGATGGTGGTTTTTCGCGTTCTTTGATCTTTTGCCGACAACAGCAACAACAAAATTAACAACGACAACGACGACAACAAAAGTAACAACAATGGAGAGAGAAAAAATACGCTATTTAAATGCTCCAACACCAATTGCTAAGAAGCGATGTAAAACAGTGTTGGATCAGAGTTGAGCATGATCATGTAAATTGATGTGGAAAATTTGAGCAAGATCAGATATGAGTTTGTGTTGAATTTGAATTAAGAACCTCTAGAAAAAATTATCGACGCTTTATATTAGGGTAAAGTAAGACATAATCGTTTTACTCACCTCACAACCAGGGCCGGATTACGAAAATTATCGCCCCCACGCCAAACATCTAATGCCGCCTCTTGTAAGCAGAAACCTCCAAAATTTCCATCTACAAATTCAAATATCCTACAAATTTTACATTCATTCACAAAAAAAAAGTTCTCATTTTTGAGACATCGAACAGGAACACTGAATCAATATCGCAGGTTAGTCGAGTGGAAAGTATTTCTGAATTATTTACATTTTATAGAAGCATATTAATACATATGTAAAAATGCACGTAAATGTGACACAACTCTGGCATTAAACCAACAATTCGTAAGTTTCTCAGTTGTACAGTTCCTCTCACCGTCTTTCCGTTGGTTTCTTTCATGTCCGTCCAATCCATCGATTTTTAACGCGAAACTGACATTAATGGCTCGAAAGTAAGTAATGAGAAGCTGAATCGTGATGCCAACTGGCAAACAAATTATGCGCTAAAGAATTCAACTGTGGTGGTGCCATGCCACGTTTAGCGTTTTTTGTTGTCTGTATGTTATGTGGCAACGCCATTGCTCAGTACACTAAAAAAAAAATATTGTTTACCACAAACAACATAGATGGACCAGTGCACAGTGGTTCCTGCAATACGACAAAAATAAAAAAAAACTAAGTTAATATTCTGGAAATCTAAGCAACTGTGCCATTTCTAGTAAAAACAAACTTCGTAACGGTAAATTTTTTTTCTATGTTTCTAACGGTATTTCTTATTTATAATAATCAGAAGTGCACGTATTGATTTAAGTAGTTAGTGCATAGTAAGGAGTTCAATTCTGCGAACTTTTGGTTGCTAGTTTGTGCGTCGAATAACGGAAAGGGCCACGAGGGCTGAAAGTGCCTGTATTTGCAGATCGCTGATATATAGCTTTGAATTAACTAGATTCATTTTTATTATTTTCAATCAGATTTCTGGTTAAATTAACTAGATTTTATCTTGGTACCAAAACATTACGTTTCCTAGTTGAATTAACCAGGTCCTAGTTGATTTTTCTCATTATAGGTTTTTAAAGAAAATGGTGCCCTAGTTTGTCAAATATCGTCAAAATCAATTTCACGTAGTAGAACACTTTCAATGCAAATTATTGATAATGCATCCAATCTATCCTGCTTCATCACAGTACGAAAAGGATTTTTTAATCTCTTTTGTTGTGTGAATGATCTTTTTGCCTTACAATTTGTAACCATCAAACTCAAGAATATATGTACGTAAAGCAATATCTACGTTTGGAAAAGCTGATGTTAATTTATCTTCCCACATTATTTTACATAAAATAGTCTGTAAGAATAATTTGTTCATAGACTAAATTATTCTTACAGACTAATAAGAAAATAAAAGAAATAAAACTAAAAACAATTCCTAGATTAACAATTATTATGTATTTACAGTATTCAGCAAATTCAAAAAACAGGTTTTAGATGCAGAAAAATCAGTAACAATTAGATTGGAGATATAATTTAATTCTATTAAAGCTCTATTAATTCCCGACTAAAATTTTTCTTAGGCATGCCTAAATATACATTCGGCCCTAACTGGGATATAACGAGGTTAGCCTAAATTAGGAATCTTTAGTAGCAGCCTAATTAGGCAATCCTAAGGAATTTCTAAATTATGTTTAACTGTCAACTGCCTGATTAGGCCTTACTACGGCTAGTAAAGGGCATGCTTCTGTTGAGTTTTGCCTAACCAGAACGTTGGGGTCTTGTACAAAAACCCAACGAGAGCCTACTTAGGAGGGCGTTGGACAATCCTATTTAGGAAAATTTGGGGCACACCGTTACAATCCACACTTGGCCCTAACGTTCTGGCTAGGCAAAACCAATGGGGACCTAATTTACGCCTAAAGATATTTTCTAGTCGGGTTGGAGCGCTTAGGGCATAGTTTATTCTAAAAAATCCGACAAAAAATGTATCGAAACGCCTAAGAGCTCTGGCGTGAACATTGAAGGGAATCTTTTCAAGTAAAGAAGGACAATCAACTACACCTTGGATGACATCAAAAATAAAGGCTAATGATAGTATAGATCTCCATTTTGCTAATGTTTTTAGATTTATAAGCATACACCTAGAATTATATGAGGGAACTGGGTCATGAAATCGCAGTTCAATACGATTAATATGACACACATGATGAGGTCTCCAAATGAAAGACGCATATTCTATCTTAGAACGGACGAAGGAAGTGTAAAGAATTTTTAGGTAGTATGTATCAGAGAACTCACTACTATTACGTTTGACAAACGCTAGCATTGCATATGCCTTCGATATGGTATAGTTAATGTGGCGTTAGAAGGTAAATTTGGAATCAAAAACTAGACCTAAATCTTTGATTTCTTTTACTGACTTCAAATAACAGTTAGAATAGATATGGTAGGAGGTTTGAACGACAATTTGACACTTCGAAAATGTGATGTGGAAGCATTTATTAATATTTAAAGTTAAATGATAACAGCTACACCAAGAATTAACCTTATCAAGTTCCACCTGAAGCATTTGGGCATCAAGTGGGCTTTTTACCACAGATTTGTGATAATAAGATTTGATAATTTGCCGCAAACGCTTTTTAAGTACAGTTTTTTTTTTTAGTGTATGTACTCGTAAGTGCAAACTAAGTGTAGCAATGCAATCAACTCACTGCTGCTCATTTTGCTTATGCTTCTCTTTTGATGTAGATATCACCCTTTTCCCTCCCATTTTCTCGCTCGCCCGATTTCATAGCTTAAATAAGCAGTTTTCAACCTTACAATATGATTATTTTGGAATTATAATTACGCGCATGCGTCATGCATATTAAGCGCAAGTTGTTGCATTTTTTTTTTGCATTATGCTTAACATGTCATTATGACAGCAGCGTGGAGGACGTAAATTTTTTCTTCTCTTTTTTAACGAGAACGATCGAGCAGCATTTAATGAGCGGTTTTGATTGCAATTAACTAATGAATGCGTGTAGGTACATAGTATCAAGTAGAAGTAAGTTGGGGTAAATAGCATTTTTATCTTAATTTTCATTTATTGGGTATTAACACCATTACATTAGAAAATACCATGTTCGTTTGTTAACAAAATTGAATTGAGGAAATGGGTGGAGTTGGTGAAAATATAATAAAATTGAGTAAGTGCTATTTATAATATGAAATATATTGAAAGCTAGCAATCGATAAAATAAAACAAATGGTACACATAACTTGAGCCTCTTTTTATTTATTTGCTTCGATGCGGTTAAAAAGTTTAATGAATTTCTCTACATTTTTTTTATTGAGGTTAATTATTTTACTTCATTACTTATGGCATTAAGCATACATACACATTAAGCATTAAGCACACATACACATAAGCACATTGTGTTGAAAACGATTTGTTTGGTTTTTTCATTTATTTAAATTTAACTGATGGCAACAGATACATACGTGTTAGATGTCATATAACCAGCATTTACTCCAATTGATGACCACAAATTTGGTCACGTTAAAAATGTTAAGGTTTTGATGAAAGCTTTCATTTCATATGCGATAATGGTTTCATATTTTTCTGTTTCAGTCAGCCACAGTAAATATCTGTCTCTGCTACTGCTGTTGCTGATGTTGCTGGCACTGTAATTATGTTGCTGTTGGTTCGGTAGCCACAAATGTGACATGCGTTTGACAGCTAAATAATACGGATGGTTGATGTTGCCAACAGTAAAATGAGCCACACATTTGTCAATTAGTGGTTTTATTTGTATTTTCCATTTAAATTTGAATTTCTAGTGAAAATTTTTCAAAGCGAAGAGCTTTATTGAAATCAGCAGCAACAAGTAAATTTTTAAGTTTTATCTATTGTTTTAGTAAAAGCGAAAGGCCGACTTTTAAATTTTTCAGCTTTTTATATTCTAAAGTACAGGCTTAGCTGAGTACCAAGAGCAAATCTGTCACTTACAGCCCTCATTTGCGTAACTATAGATCTTTCCTGGAGGATTAAGCCTCCCATAAATATAGGATTGCCAACATGTCGTATGAGTAACGCGTTATGATGAAAATAATAGAAATTCAACGCACTGATTGATGAAAAAATGAAATGACTAAGCACGGTATCTACATATATACAATTTTGAGTATTTCGAAATTTTAATTGTCGACTTTTGTATTAAATAATTGAACATAATTTGATCGAATTTTACAGTTATTAGCAGAAATCGGTTATCCAAATATAATTCATGGAATGGTCGCGGTTCAAATGCTTATACAAATTAACCAAAATATGAATATGTATACATACACCGAAAAAAAAGACCGTACTAAATTTGAAGAACTGCCTTCCTCCGATTTAGTGTAAAAATTTTCCTTAATCTAAGTTATTTTTCCTCATATTGATGAAAATATCGTCTCATTTAGTAATTGAGTCCTTTGAAATGAGTTCATGTTTCATTAAAGCAAGTCAACGCTCTTCCTCAAATATAGAGTTTGTGGTTTTAGTAAAACTTTCCTTTGAAATAGTAAATTTTTCTTTGGGAAGAATTTTTGAGGAGAACTTGTTCCTCATTTGAGTAAAAACTTCCTCAATCTAATGGAATGTTTTGTTTAAGGAAAATCGTACTCAGTTTTAGTTAGTTTCTTCAAAAAATTTACTATAACGTAGGAAAATATTCCTTAATAAATGAGTGGCAACACTCGCTGCTTTACTCGCTGAAATTAATATCTATTCTTCTCGTAAGTATTCTGTTTTTGCCTATATATTTATAGTTCTCTACTTGTTTTTTAAATAAAAAAATAAAAAAATTAAAAAAAAAAAATTATGTCGTCGCAGGGATTTGAACCGAAGCCTTCCTGATCAGACAATGGCTGTTACATGCGCAGTTTAACAACATCATTTTAGCTGTCGGTTGCTGAGTTGGGTAAGATGAGCATCTTTGAACAGTGGCATGGAGCAGCACAAAGGTTCAATTCTCTGATCGGGTGACAGGTAAAAAAAAATTTAAGTTCTTCTTTGAAGTTTTAAAAACGTATTACAATTAAAATAAGAATGACTGACAAATAAGTAACCAACAAAGAAAATAGAGGAAATAGAAAAATAACAAATTTTTTTTGAAATCAACGAATTTATTTTAAGTAAATTTCTTTCATTTAAGGATACCTTCATCCTTAGAAAATGTAAAATTTTACTCAGTTTTATAACCTTGTCCTCACATTGAGTAAATTTTTCCTTATTTCAAAGCAGCAACATTTATTTGTACTAAGGAATCCAACTTACTTATTTTGAGGAACCCATGGCTTTAGCTCGTATTGAAGGACATTTTTTCCTTACATTAAGGCATTTTTCCTTAAACGGAGTAAGTTTTTTTTTTGGTGTATGTATGTATATGTATGAGGTAATAGCCTAAACATATTTCAGCAATTACCAGGTTAAATTGTTCCATTTGTTTTGTCACATGAATATCGGTTTCTACTAATGACAGTTAATTTCGATCAAATTATCTTCAATTACTTTAAGTATGTATTTCTTCATCTTTGCTCTCTTTGAATCATCCGAACAATCCTAAGGACAAGTTCACAAGTCACAAATTGCACAAAAAAAATAACATGGGTTGTTTTTCATAACACTTGGTCTTTCTTCATAATACCTTTTTATCGATTTGGTATAATTTTCTAAAATTTGTCTTTAGCAATATTCTTAAATTAATAGTTTGAAATTATTATTACAGAAGTTATAGTCCAAAATTGGCCACAGCGTCGCTCTCGCGGCATAAGTGACTCTCGCAGGTCATTCGTGTGGCTCTTAAGCAAATAAA
Source organism: Meiosimyza platycephala (assembly GCA_963662105.1). Lineage (NCBI taxonomy): Eukaryota > Metazoa > Arthropoda > Insecta > Diptera > Lauxaniidae > Meiosimyza > Meiosimyza platycephala. Next base: position 72,693,118 of record OY759209.1, on the reverse strand, counting down.
TTGTTTTTATGAAATATGGTAAACTGATCGACGTCCAAAATTAAAAGTTGTACCTATTTAATATTGTTATCAAAAATAAATAAATCCCTATTTCTAGGGTAGCAGAGGGTGTCAACCAAAAATCTCATATAATCATCCTTCGTGCTTCAGCCTGTTTTTGAAGGAATAGAAAAATATTTTGCCAAGTTTGAGGTTTGATTTTTGGCTCAGGACATTTGACATGAAATCCGTCATATGTGCTTACACCGAAAAAAAAACTTACTCCGTTCAAGGAAAAATGCCTAAATGTAAGGAAAAAGTGTCCTTCAGTACGAGCTAAAGCCATGGGCTCCTCAAAATAAGTACGTTGGATTCCTTAGTACAAGTAAATGTTGCTGCTTTGAAATATGGAAAAGTTTACTCAATGTGAGGACAAGGTTATAAAACTGAGGAAAATTTTACTTTTTCTAAGGATGAAGGTATCCTTAAATGAAAGAAATTTACTTAAAATAAATTCGTTGATTTCAAAAAAAATTTGTTATTTTTCATTTCCTCTATTTTCTTATTTGTTAGTTACTTATTGTCAGTCATTCTTATTTTAATTGTAACACGTTTTTAAAACTTCAAAGGAGAACTTAAATTTTTTTTACCTGTCACCCGATCAGAGAATTGAACCTGTGTTCTGCGCCATGCCACTGTTCAAAGATGCTCATCTTACCCAACTCAGCCACCGACAGCATTTTTAAGACATACTAAAATGATGTTGTTAAACTGCGCATGTAACAACCATTGTCTGATCAGGGAAGCTTCGGTTCAAATCCCGGCGACGACATATTTTTTTTTTTTAAATTTTTTTATTTTTTTATTTAAAAACAAGTAGAGAACTATAAATATATAGACAAAAACAGAATATTTACGAGAAGAATAGATATTAATTAATTGCCACTCATTTATTAAGGAAAATTTTCCTACGTTATAGTAAATTTTTTGAAGAAACTAACTAAAACAGAGTACGATTTTCCTTAAACAAAACATTCCATGAGATTGAGGAAATTTTTACTCAAATGAGGAACAAGTTGTCCTCAAAAATTCTTTCCAAAGAAAAATTTACTATTTCAAAGGAAAATTTTACTAAAACCACAAACTCTATATTTGAGGAAGAGCTTTTACTTGCTTTAATGAAACATGAACTCATTTCAAAGGACTCAATTACTAAATGAAACGATATTTTCATCAATATGAGGAAAAATAACTTAGATTGAGGAAAATTTTTGCAGTAAATCAGAGGAAGTCAGTTCTTCAAATTTAGTACGGTTTTTTTTTTCGGTGTACCATAAATGTTCCTCATACGCCATGTTGTACGATAATTCCAAGAGAAGTAATTTTCAATCATTAACAAATTAATAACACAGTTCTATGACATCAAATTTTATCTTTGGATCAAAGCTACATTTCAAAAATATTTCCATTGGGTACATTTCTAAGAAAAGGTCATTTGAAATTTTTCTGTATTTTGAAGTACTTTTTTGCTTAAAATTTAATTTAAATTTATGTCAGCAACCATGAAGATGAAATTTGGAAATATATTGTGATTGACATAAATTCCTAATTTACGCATTAATTTACTTTTAATATCTTAATTTGTGTTAAATTGCATAATATAGTCAAGGAGTTATTTGCGGCTCAGCTTTTAAAATACTAAAATTACAGGGTTAATTTTCGAAATATATTTTAAGATATTAATTTCCATGTGATTTATAAAGTATGGCCGGGACCTGGAGGCTAAAAACTAAAAACTTTTTGAATTTATAAGATTCTTGGCGAACAAGTCTTGAACTTTTTACAAACTTTATGAAAAAAAATTAGCCATTTTCAATACACTAGCAGTAAAATTGGTATTACCACATTTCATTGACAATTTTATGAATTCGATTTTAGGTAAATCACATATAAAATTTTATTTCTATAGAATGGTGCTCTGAATTTTCCCACTATTTTAACATAAATATGACCTGCAATTGCACACTACTCTCAAACCGGTCCAAAAACTAGGTAAAGATGATAACTCCGTTGGAAAATATAAAAATTATAACAAATCTATTTTCAAACAATCTTACACTAATCCGATGTGGGGTGAATACTTTAAAATATTTTTTAAAGAAGGAATTCTTGAAACGCTAATGGTTATAGAAATATGCAACGAATATTTTTTCCCGATCATTCACTACTAAGGGAACGTCCATTAATTACGTGAGCTAAAATAGGAGGGAGGGGGTCCGGCAAAATCTCTCCAAATCTCACCAAGGGGGGGAGGGGGTCAAGGAAAACCTCACGTCAACGTTTTAATTCATAGAATTTACATTAAAAATTATAATTTAAATCTCTTGGGAGGGGGTGGTGTCTCGCCAGATCTCACCAAATCTCACCAAGGAGAGGGGGCTCCGAATATTCAAAAAAACACCTCACGTAATTAATGGACGTCCCCTAACTGTTGAATTTATGCATCATATCAGTAACCAGGGCCGGCCGTAGCCATCTAGGCGCCCCAGGCGAGTCATGCTTTTGGCGCCCTTTTAGGTATAATTATTTCATTACAATTAAAAAACTTGTTCTGAATTTGTACAATATCTTTTATTGAATTAATAGAAAACTACATACATCACATATATTTATTATTATTTAATAACATAATTTAACCATTAATTATCTAAACCAGTAGTTCCCAAACTATTTTGGTCGTGGAACCCCCAAATTTGTTGCTACTGATCGCGGAACCCTGAATATTTTTTAAACGACTTTTCAAAATTCAATATCTGATATTAAATGAAACAAGTATTATTTTTGTATTTCAGATTTTATTGAATTAAACAAAATTTAAAAAAAAACTAATTCATCACAGAAATAATTAATAAAAATACGAAACATACACTAAAATAAATGATAAAACTTTAATGTGAAGAATTCACCTGCTTTTTTGATTCCATGATTCTCTTAAAATTGGGCGTTATGTTTGATTACTGAATTCGCATATTTGGTGCAGCATCAAGTTTGTTAAGATATTTGGTTTTCGTCCATCACGAATTTCTGTCATCGAAGTCCAGTATTGTATTTTCCTTTATATTTGTCACGCGGAACCCCTAAATTTTTTCGTGGAACCCCAGGGTTACACAGAATTTGTTCGCAGAATATGTACGCAGCGATATCCAAATGTTGGGATATAACTCTTGAAGATTGTGGTTTTTGATAAAGTATAATTTTTCGATAGGAATGGCCTGACTGTCGAGATAGTGCTGCAAACCTAAAATTTAATGGCACAACAAGTCTTCATCAATATCAGATTTAAAATTGACCATTAACTTTTCTTGCAGTAAAGGACAATGTCGCATTAGTTCTTCTTTATTTTGTTTATTTTTTACGTTAAACAAGAAATTCCGTGTGACAGAAAAGTCTTGAAGAGTATGTATTAAAAAACTCGGCTTCAAACTTTTTTTTTGGATCACTTATTGGTTCATCAGCAGCATTTTTACCCGATCTACGTTTGATGCGTCTTAGTCGCGTTTGTTGTTTGAAAAATGGCTACGAATCAAGTTCGGATGCTAATTCAGTTGCTGCTACAATACTTAAATTTTCAAATGATCGGTCAAAATTTTCCATCTATTTAGCGATCCAGCGAATAAATTAAACATTTTTTGTAAAATTCCGAACAGGGTAACGAATTTTACAGAAGATTTTGCCACATCGCTTAGTACTAAATTATAACTATGGCGTCCACATTGTACAAAAAAGCTAACGAATTCATGTTCGTAATTCTTTTCTGTACGATTTTAATTTTTCCCCTTCATGTTCGCGTCATTATCATACCCTGTTCTCTGCAGTTATTAATGTTACGGCCGTGATCAGTTAATGTTTTTAAAATGTTTTCTGTGAGACCTGCACCCGTTGTATCATCTAAATATTTGTAAAAATTAAATAAAATATTATTTTATGCTTACGGTATTCTCTGTTATATCGACGCATCTTAATGTGATTGAAACTTGGTTGCTCTTTATGACTCATATCAGGAGTACAATCACCTGTGACTGTATAATATGTACTTTGAATCCTTTATGCGGGGTACTATTGAAGATGTAACTTTTGATGCCATAAGTTTTATTAATTCGTTTTGAATAATGGTCACCGTTCGCTGCCAATCTGACATGCTCTTCCATGATGGAGTCAACCTTCGCCAATAATTATACAAGGCCTGAGCATTTCCCGTTGTTCGGAGTAAATAATTTATCGGATGAGACTCTAAATGCCATGTTGTTTTCAGCCAAATACAAGGTTATGTGCATCAACCTTTGAAGTCGTAATCTTTCTTTAGAAATTACCTTTTGTTCTTCTTTGTCAATAGTTGATCCTGATTTCAGCTTCTGTCCATTGGACTGCTAAAATGAGGTATACAAATTAAGTGGTTAAGTTGAGCTGGCGCGCGCGGTGCCTTATTGTACCTGGCGTCCCGGTCGACCCCCTCTAAAACCCGAACTGTCAGTAACCATTTTCCAGCGTTTCAAAGGAAGGTGATGGTGGACATTTCCTAAATATGTGTTGTTCTCTCTAAGAAGATATTCATTATTTTAAGTGAAATCGTTGCTGATTCGGAATTGGGGAATTAAGGAAGAATCAAAAAATGTTTTCTCAAACATTTTTTGCCTAATAGTGGTATGGCCTTGTTTGAACCCTTAACTACAAAACGCAATCTTTGAATACATGCCTGTCCCTGCCAACATATACAGGGCCGGATTTACCTTAGAGGCACACTAGGCCAGTGCCTAAGGCGGCACGATTTAAGGGGCGGCAAATATTGGGAACATTGAAATTTTTTTTTTTGTAATTTTTAAAATTTATTTACCACAGGGGGAAAAAAGTGCAAATACTGGGATTGTATGCACTAAATATGTTAACAAGCAAACAAATTTTGATATTACAAAATTTTTTTTCTATATTTACTAGTTAAGGGGGGCGGCAATTTCTGACTGGCCTAAGGGCAGCAGATTTCTAAATCCGGGCCTGAACATATATGTTGGTAATCTTATATTATTCTAATTTAAGTTCAAAGCACACAATTATCATGCCACACCTAAACTTTCAAGAATACTAAGTCAACCGCTTAATTAGTAAGATGTTGTTTCCAACAATTAATTTAAAAATTGCAAGAAAATAATTTAATAAAACTGAACTGAATTTAATTACAACAAATTACTCGCAATTCGCTCAAGTGATCATACGATGTCAAAAGTGAATCGCTGCTGCAAAAAACTTGACCATTTATTTCAATCAAATGCTGCTGTTACCAAGACCATAATCAAATTTTAAATGCCACAGCAACAGCAACAAATTCAACAGCAACTGAACATACAATTCATTAATTTATTTACGATTACGACTTGAAATTACGATGAAATTATGGGAACAATTATTTTTGAAATTGAATTACGTCCAATTACGAAATGAAATGCAAAAAAAGAACGAGAATGAGAAAACAAATGAAATATAAAGTCAAAAGCAGAAAAAGTGGCAATTTCTATATATGTATACTCGTAGATAATATACCTTAATATACTTGCAAAGTAATGCATAAAACGAACAGCTTTTCTCAGTGAAAAATTAAATTGCTCTTTGGTGTTAAAGCGCACATATATTAAACTCTTGGGAAAAATAAAAGGTTAATGGTTTACGCGTTTCGGTACGAGTACGGGTGTACAAATATAAAATCCAATTAGGAATTATACAGTGAAAGGACATGAGTTATTATCCGGCAATTATTTGTCGTCGCTGACGATTGTCGACGCACATTGTCAAGCGCCGACGCCAAAGAAATGAAAAAAATCCACCATTGTTGTAACAATGATTTCTGATTGGTTGTGACGTCATTACTTCATTCATACACGCCCCTCAGTTGTTAGCTGGTTTTTAGCTCTTGTATGTCTCTTTGTTGATTCTTTTGTTTGTTGAATAGCGAAACTATGGAACTTCCATGGCAAAAGGTGTGAATAGCATTGAAAGAATTTATACAACTCGTAATGTTATTGTTGTCTCATTTACACATAAATGTTTGATATAACAGTTAGCAATGCTTTACAACATGTTGATGTTGGCTGATGTCGATAATGCAGTTGCAGTATGGGTTGGAAAAGGTTATGGAACATTCCAAGTAATGTATTTAGTTTGTGGTGAAAATGTGGCGGAAAGAAATTGAAAAATAATTAAAGTTTTGTTGTAGTTTCGGGGTCAAATAGCATGCATAAAACGCAAATGATTCAAAGATACAGAGGCGGAGGCTTCCATAAAATATTGGGGGGCGCAACTTTTAAAACTTTTTCAAATGTCCTTTCATGGCTAACCATTCTTGTTGTATTTCTACCAACGATTCTCAATTAAGTAGTTGCAGAGGAGTTGATAGAAGATGTTTCCATGGCATTGGTAATTGTGAAATTGATTTGGATGGTATCTCTATTCTGTATGAATCAAAAACATGAGATGTAATTATAGGCAGAGAACAAGACTTTTGTATGGAATTAACTGAAGTGGTTGAAGACGTGAACTTTAAAAAAAAAGCGCTGCAGTTGAACATCTTTTTTCCACGGGCAAAGATATTTTAACGCCGAAACGAGCCTCGCTTTCAGACGAGAACTTCAACATATTGATGTTCATGAAGAGGAATATCCACATTATGCCAGATGACTAAATTACACCCTCAAATTTTTCACGCATTTTTTTTGTTTCTAACTTGTTAACTTCCAGAGCCCAAACCAACAGTTTTTATAAGAAGATCACTAACGCAACGATAAAAAAATTTCAATTTGTATCACGTGTTAACGGAGAAAAGATTTTTGTGTCAAACCCGACTTTCAAACAATTACTATATTCTGAACAGTATTAACTTCTGAATTGATTATAATGAATCTTTGAAAGTCCCCGGGCAATTGTTTTTTAAGTACAAAGTATTCAAATATGGATTTTTTTCTTCTAAAATATTGGGGGGCAACGTCCCTCAAAATATTGGGGGGGACGCAATAATTACCTTGGCCCCATAGTCGACGCCTATGCAAAGGTAACCATTTTCCATCACGCCAAAAACTTTATGAGAATATAAATGGTCCTTTAAGTTCTAAACATTATCAGACCTGTCGTGAAAAACATAACGTTTTCATTTCGAAAATTTTGTCAAGCAATTTGTCTTCGAGATCAAATACAGGTAAATTTGCAGACTTTTTGAATATGAAATTGACGTTTTGAAAATATCGAAAATGTAAAATTGACGACTTTTGCTTTGTCTAAAATTCAGAATTGTGATCATAGAGCATTTGCTTATTTTTTAATTATTTTTATTTTTTTTTTTCATTGAAAGCCTATAGGATATTTATTTTTAAAAAGAAAACTGTTTAAAGTTTTTTCCTTTATCATTTTATTTATAATTTAATATGACATAAACGCAGTGGCGTCAATTCAGTAGGGCTATAGAGGGCATTGCTCCCCCCCAAGGATCTGATACTAATCTTCATTCAATACATTAATTCCATAAAACCATCTAATAGTGGTGGAATTATAATTCTCTCCTTCCCCAAGGTTTTGGTGAAGTGACGCCACTGCATAAACGTCTAAAAAAAGTTCAGCAATCTACTACGACTTTTTAAAACGTTTCAAATCCACCTCAATTTCACTTTGTCGTATAAGTGAAATTCACGACAGGTCTGTATATGACATTGCGTACTCATCTTTTGCAAAACTTAAACCCCGGAAAATCGAGTTTTTCATAAATTTCGTATGATCAATCTTTACATACCTACATATGTATGTATATGATTACCAATATCTTTTATCGGGCTTATCCCAATTAAGGATATTCGCAATGGCGTCAATTCGATAGGGCTGGGGAGGGCATTGCCCCCCCCCCCCAAGGATCTGATACTAGGTATTATTCAATACAACGATTCAATAAAACCATCTAATAGTGGTGTAATTATAATTCTTGCCCGCCCCCCCCAAGGTTTTGGTGAAGTAACGCTCCTGGATATTCGGCTTTTCATCTCTATCGATTGGTTCCGCAAAAATATTTCCTAAATTGATCAAAGCATACTCCAGATATTAAAATATTTGGAGATGTACCTACATATTTTAGTAACTAGTGGTGTCTCCAGCTAGATGCACTCAATTTTGAAGCAATTTTAATATATAAGAAATTGGAATCGGAAGTCCTTGCAGTGCATGAATTCATCTTATATAATTTTCGATCAATTTACACACATTTCATTTATTAACATAGCTTCACAAACGTTGCCTTGTAGATGCAACATTGAATGTCGCTTATCAGCAAATGACATTTCTTTTTGCACACACTAACTAGCTAACGCCGCTATTAAGCTTAAAAGAAGTTTCTCCTTGGTCTGATGAAGAGGTTAGATATTCTGCTATCTTAAAATTCTGAGTTTTAAGCTCTCCAAGTAGACAGTAATTTAATCTCAATAGCGAGTGATTTCAAGACTTACACACATATATCACATCAATAGTCGACCATGCTACCAGTAGCGTACCTAGGGTGGTAACGAAGGTGCGACCGCATCGGGCGCAAGGCAAGGCGTTTTGAAATTATAAACCTTTTTTAGTGAATGAAATTAAATTTGAATGTGTAGGTGGAAGTTTTCACAGTATTACTAAAATATATCTCATTTTGCTAGAGCTTTTGAATGTGAAAAGTGAGGACGTTTGCTTTTTTTTTGCTTCTCAAAAATTTTTCATATTTCGGGGTGTTTGCCCCAGCTGCCAACAATGCACGGTACGCCTCTGCATGCTACTTCACGGACGACTCCAAGTTAAATAGCAACGTTGGTTAATAACTTTGAAGAACTGTAGTTAAGCAATGCTATCTCTGAAAACAATTGGAGAAGCAGCATCTTGGTTAAGTAGAAATGTGCTCTGTTGTATTCTGAAGAGATATTATCTTTTATTCGGATAGTCCAACTTCTATAAAATGTCTGGAATCAGTTTTCCTTAAGTCATTAGTATTCCAAGAAGTTAGTTTACTTGACTTTTGTAGAGTTCTTAAGAATGTTGCGGAAGAGGAGAACATTTTCTTTGCTCTTATCCCATACTTTCTAGAAAATTTTTTTTGACTTTAGCTGAATGAGCTCAGGTGAAAAAGCATTTGTCTAATCCTCAGTCTAATTTTGAAATCTGGCTAGACCTACGAGAGGGAGACCTATTGTATCGTGAGATTGCTTAAATTGACACTAACTTTCTTTAAGTTATAACTCAACTGGTTCTTAATTTGATGAAAAGTTTTGTTCCTGAAATGAATGAGGTACATATTTAAGTTGTTGTGTTTTTAAATTCAAAGTTTCTTAAGTTATTAGAGACTATTTGGTTAGTAAGCAGTTCACTTAGTTACCTTACTCTCTCATCCATTTTAAATTGATTACCGGAAATAATAAATACCTAACAAATCCTGTTCCATCTTAATTGCAACATGCACAAGGTACCCCACAACAGTTTGAATTTTCAAACGTTGCATGCTGCAGCGGTAATTACTGTAATTAACACAAAATTGTTTGTCACCTTGCAAGAAAATCAGACTTCCATTAACTAAAACAATATATTTATTACTATCCCCACTCTCTCTTTACTTTGCAAAATCACCCATACCTTCATCCTAAAGAAAAAAAATATTTTTATTGCTTTTCCCCATTATCTCCTTAACGGACCAAACATTTTAAATAATCGATAGCACCGCTGGGAACGATTAATTTCCATGAAAAACCAATAAATCGGTAGATGTAACATAAACAAATCGTAAACAATTATTTTCACTTTTGCTACTCCCCAAGAAGAGTCTTTACTCCCCTCGCCCCAACTAAAGTGAAAACCGAAGTCTCAACTAAAACCAAATTAAACAAGCGCATAACATGACTTGTGATAGTGTGTGTGGAGTGTGTAAACACATTATTCATATGTATTGGCTTGCCAGGATGCTGTTGCTGTAAAGATCCCCTTTTGCACAGCCAAAAACAGCAACATAGCGTAAGTCAGCGTAACTAATTTTTTATCCTATTTCGCATCCTTTTCAATTTTGGTGCCGGTGACATGTCGGCAATGTTTTTGTTGTTGATTTTGTGCCATTGCTGTCACTGAGTACACCAGTGATTTATTTCGTTGGCAATAATAAATTTTTGCACTCCAGGTGATAGCTTATAAATCACTCTATTAGTTCATGTCGCTCGGTAAGTCAAAAGTTTCGAGGATGAATAACTTTAGTATGGTGTTGTGGTAATGGAGTTGGGAGAAAGTTGAAACAAAATGTTGGTGATTTTTTAAGATTATCAAGTCCGATAACAATAGTGTTTTGTTTGTATTTAGAATTTAATGATTTTGTTGCGCAGTAAAAGCTGAATTCGGTATACAATGAACTGTATTTATTAAAAATCATTGCCATGTGACTTGGCCCAAGTCAATTGTGTCTTTGATTTCTTTTTTTAAACGTAGTTCCATTCCTTTTATTTGCTTTTTGACGTCATAGTCTGGGAAGCGGTGACCCAATTACTTATCTCATGGAGTAAAAGTGAACTACTGGTAAAAGTTAAACTACACTTGTTAAGATATTCTCACTGGTCAGTCAATGAATATTTTTGAAGTATTTAATACTGGCATATTAAGAAAAATTTTTACCTATTTGAAAAATTCAAAAATTTAAAAATTCACTCACCCTACTGCGGCATTGGTTTCGAATAACTTGAAATTGAGACAACTTTTCTTTCAATTAAAAGAAAAATTTTTAACCTGTGCAATAAATCGATAAGGGCACCTCTGATTTCGAAAAATTTTCACAGTTTTACATGTATTAAAACCTTTGGAAATTCATATCTCAGTAATTTTTTAACTCATTTATTCATTGGGTACCGCATTCGAAACGTATTACAATATTGTGACTGTTTTAATAACATTACTGAATTAAGTTACTTATGTACAGTAAATTCACATAATTCGTCAAGAACATATTTTCTTAATGAAAGCTACATGTGTCCTTATTTTATCTCAAACTTTTTTGAACGAAAAACCCAACAAAAACTTAAAAATAATAAAGTAGTGATATAATTAAGGGGTTTGGCCTTTGACATAGAGGACACGGAAATGAGTTTTGAAATTAGTACTAGAGAAACTTATATTTCATATTTCTATTTTCAAAACTCCCGGTAAACTTTCCAGGTGACCTCTTTTTTTACAACCATATGACTGTATGATCTATTAATTTTTTTCAATATTTTTTTTTTAAGATTGATGCACGAGTAACTCATTCAAACTTTGGCTACTTATCAAATTGTTTTAATGAAAATAAATGTTTATTTGCAAATTTACTAATTTTTTATAAAAATAAAATTCAAGTGATTTTGATATATCGGCCATTCTTTTAATTAACGCACACATTGTTTTTTTTTGACGTTTTTGAACATTTTTTGAAACGAAATATCTCAAAAACTATTGGATCGTATTTGTAAAGAAATACTCAAACTTTATGAAAAAAATGAAAAAGATTTAAAGAAATTTGTTGACACATTTTTCAATATAACTCCTTTTGTTTTTTTTTATTTTTTTATACGTTATTTCCCAATTAATCCTGAGGATGCATGTGCTATATCGAAATTTCCGCCATAACTTTGGAAACTACGAATTTTTTACTGATGACGCGCATCATGTTTTTTTAACATAAAAATCGACATAAAATTTTTTTTTTGTTTTTTTTTATAATGTTATTTCCAATCAATCCTAAGAATGTATCAGCATTCAAATCAAAACTCCCGACATAACTTTGGAAAATATTATACAATTCATACAATTAGACTGATGTGCGCCTTCATAAAAGCTCATATTTATATTATATATATCAAAATAAAATAAACTTAAATACATTTTTTTAAATGACACTTATAGTCACATGCTCACTTCCTTTAATGAAATTTTCATTTTTTTAATGCACTCGAAAAAGTGAACCCAACAGTTAATTTTAATGGCCACCAATAATATGCCGCCCATTTGCGCAGCCACATCCAATATCCAACAACCAATTTAGCCAACAAACAACGCATTCCTTGTTTAGTTCATTCCAGCTTACGACCTACCGCCACGATCACTTTACTTAAGTTCTTTGATCTAAACCGCCAAGTCAGCATTTAAGGCACCGAACATAAGGCAGCTAACCAAACGGCCAATGGCCGATGTTGCTGCCAATGCCGCTGCTGCTGCTGTTGTTGATGATGATGATGTGATTAAGCCTGCTTCTAATACTATGTCCCTACCCCACCAAAAAGCCAATGCCTGTCTGAACATCGTTTCGATCTTGTGGACCGAACTTCGTTGGGCTGCTGCTCTGCCATGATCATTTATCAACTGATATGCGTGGCAAGTTATTTAGCTCGTTGTTGCCAACAACAGCAACAGCAACAACAACAATAGCAACGTGTTGTTGTTATCCGCATACTATAGATGGACCATCGTCATAACTGGTAATAGTGGTAACACAGCGTTGCGCTTTAAGCTACTCTCTGCCGTAGTGATCGTAGTGAAGATCACTTCTTCTTCCTCGTCAGCATACGCGAGTGTGTAGTGTTGTCGATCATTGTGTGCACTCATTAGCTTTGAAGTTGTGCGCAATTACCTGATTGGTTAAAGCCTGACTTGTCCAAATTTTTTTTTTTCTTTCACTAAATACATGAAATATTTCTTGAGCTTTTATTTTCACGGGACTATAACTAAGGGTTTTTATTTATTTCTTCTGTCGTTTTGTTGAAAATGTCGGCATTTAAGCTTTGTCTGTTAATTTGTTCTCTATATATGTACGTATGTGTTGTTGCTGTTAGCTTAACTTATTAAACCTATTACCAATAATGGCCGAATTGCCACCTGTATTGAAACTGGCGATGCTGCTGCCTGTCTTTGATGAATAGAAGCTTTTTATTTTTATGTTTTTTGACTTGTCAAGTGATGGCTTCGTGGATGGGTTTGTTAGTGATTTATTAATAAATTGTTGTTGTTGTTGTTGCATTTTAATGGTTCTTTTGCACTTTATTGTTATTACTGTACATAGATTTTATGTCTCTTTTGTCGTAAAGAAGCTGCTGTTATTTAGTTTCGTTCCTGATGTTTCATTAAATTTGTTATGGTCGATGCTGATTTCTTGTTTCTAACTTCTTTTTATGTTTCCGTCCTTGAATTTTCAAAAGAATTGCATAGTGATTTTCATACCTCATGTGATAGGTAGAATACGATGGCATGAGCCAATTCATCATAACATAAGTTTAATGTTATGATGTCAAAACTAAGGTGCAATTGGCCGAGTGGAGATATTCTGGATCGCTAGATCTGATCCATTATTTATAAAAATAGAATAATCGCCAATAGTACTAAAACAGGTGTTATTCTTCCAATAGCTGACAAAATTGTATGTATCGAATGTGGCTGAAAATTTCTAGATACTTTTATATCGTGCCAATCGGACAAACGCAGCTCGCAAAATTTCGAAATTCCCGTTATTTTCTGAACACACCTCGTAATAATATTATTATTAATTTCGTTTAAAAAATGTTTGATCTTGCCGATCTTGTCATATAATTCTATTGTGAAATTGTGAATAAAACAGGCCTGAATTTACTCCATATCGGCATCGCTTATAACATATTATATCCAACTATTATTGCAAATAAAATATAAGTATTGTATTCATCAAATCACCAAAATCATTTCCCATGTCTTTTCTTAAGCAGCAACACTTCCAACCGGAAGTGACAAATGAGTGGCGTTAAACGACATAAGGCAACTAAATGACAAGATGACATGCAAAAATATGACAAATTAAAGTTTTTTAATCATGTTATTTGCGTTGTCTTGTCTTCTGTCCTAAGCGATACGGCGGCGAGGAACATAGTAAAGTTTGCTGACTCCAGCTACTTTAACTTTAGCATCATGATCACTAACGATCATACACTTAAAAATTCTGACATGCATATTACTCTAATGATATAAATTTTCACGCAACACTAACGCTGTCTGACGTTTCTGATGAATTTCGGCGCTTTCAAAAGCGCAAAAATCAAAAGCAGATTTTTTATGGGGACTGAAATGAAATTCGATATCTATTCTGGCGCAGATACTAAAAATTTCTTCATATGACTTCTGCATGCTACTGATTTATAAAAAAAAATGCAGTTTCCCAGGCTACATCCTACACCTTGTATATTTTTTATACCAAGGATGTGATTATAAAAATAAACAGCTTCCTAACTTTTCTTTAATATTCGAGAAGATGCCACCCTAGACGCCTTTTCCTTTAATTACTAACCGTTGGTACTTAATGGTTAAACATCCTCATGCTGCATTATCCTGCCACTTCAAGCAGCACTCAAAATTACCTTTGTCCATCATCATCATCATTACGTCATTTGCTGCTCTGTGATCTTCAATGATCTTCTCTCATACCTCACACAGCCTCTCTAATTTACTGACATTTATTAATATCAAAATTAAAACTCACATTTCAGAAAAATAAAAAGAAAACAAAGCAACTGTGAAAGATCACTTGTCAAAAATGTGTGAAATAGAACATCAAACTAAAACAAAAATCAACAGCTCAATTTAGTGTATGTGTACTCTCTAGAGTTCAAACGATCATAGTTTTTTCTTTTAACAAACTATACAGGAGTTTGATTCTGTTTCTCCAGGTTTTTGTAACAACTCGTTCGTCTTTTATGATACCCTCAAAGTGTGGGTAATAAAATCAAACAGTAGCTGCTTAGTTTAGGATATGGTTTCATTTGTTGTTGATCTACGTTTGACTTTAATTAACAATATTTCCGTGGAAAAAGTGCGGGCTTTGGTATTTGATCACCCACCTTTCGGCGAGATCTTAAGAAGCACGAGAGAAGAGAGAGAAAATTAAACAAAAGTATTCGATCAATCGTATGAGTTCGTTAGGAAGTTTAAGAATATTTTGATATATTCTTGTTAATAGGCAAAGGAATGTTAAATTATTGCATTGGAAAAATATTATAGCACGTATGAACAGTTCAATTAGAATTATTGAATTTTCTAAAGTATGTTTAATAATAATAATGGCAAAAATAAAGCCAACTCATAATATATTAGTGCGAAGTTTGTATTTCAGAAACTAACAAAACTAGAAAAGTAACTTTTATGAAGAAACTTTACAGAAGCATAAGCTAAATGCCCATCATGATTAGAAGAAGGAATGATGTACCAATAAGTATTCATTTAAGGCAGATGCCTTAAATTTGTAATGCATGCGTCATTCTAATTTGAGAAATAGCACTTTCAGACAGTGGCGTCACTTCACCAAAATCTTGGTGGAGCGAGAATTATAATTCCACCACTAATAGATGGTTTTATTGAATTGATGTGTTAGGTAATAACTAGTATCAGATCTTTGGGGGGGGGAGGGGCAATGCCCTCTCCAACCCTACCGAATTTTCGCCACTGCTTTCAGAAGTTTTGGCCTTAATTTACAATTTTTTAGGATCACGCTTACTGACGAAACTTAGTAGTTTTCAGAGAGTCCTTTGAATTTTAAAGTCCCTTAAAAAAACGGGGAACAGGTTGAATTGCTTAATTACGCAGGCCCACAAATAAATGTTTGTGCTCTGAGTCTTGGATGCCAATATGGTATTGCCATGTATTTTTCCCCGCTGAAACCGGATTCGCAACCCGTTTTACCCCTCTACGTCAGAATTCTAAGATATTCTTACCTAAAAGTGCAAAGTACGCTGTTTTTTGATACATTTGAGGTTATGTAGCACCGTGAATAATTTTTTTGAGAACTATGTGTGGGATCTTAAAGTACAAGTCTTCTTCTTTCAAATGCCAATCAATCTACTTTTACCATTATACTGACAGCATCTGTAGTGAAAACATCAATATCTGTACTCAAATCCAAACCATATTCTTGAAGCTTTTGTATATCTGGAAGATATTTATACAAAAAAAATGAACCAAAACTAAATTCCAAGACTCTGGAAACATAATTGTAAAAGTGTGGACATTAATATTCTAGCAGCGTCGATTTCGAGATGATGTGCACTCATTTTGTAATCTATGTCCAACAGTTTTGAAAAGTTCTCTCAACATGTTCGAGAGGCAGTTCATCATTGCATGCCATCCGTGAAAATTTTATTTTTAAATCATTTTCGTTGTTTTCTTTTTAAAGTTGTCGGATATTTTGTATTTTTTGAAGAATTTCCATTGACATTTGATGATGTATTCGACAGAGCCAATGTGAAAATATTTTTCCAAATATCAATTTACATATGTAAAAATGATTATTATTGTTTTATTTATATATGTCTGAGCACAATTTGCAGATTGAATGTCATTTAATGTAAAGACGTGTTTCCAAATAGCTCATATATTTTTATATTTTATGTTTTTGGGTATACGAGTAAACGAGCTAGTTTTATTGCGTATATTGTCTTCTAAAAATAATTTGGAAATTTTGAACATTCAGGTCTGACAATATCAGGTCTTATTTCTCAGATCGCACTTCATTTATAGTTTAATAGTAGTTGAGAAGTCATTGAAATATTTGCTTAACGTAAAAGGAAGAAATTGCCACAGACACCTTCGTACACTATATCTTGAAACAAGTAGGTAATTGAATTCACGATATTTTCCTGCAAACATATTTTCTTAGTTCCTCTTATTTTAGAAGCTGCTCCTTGTTTACATATGTCAATATTAAATTAATGAGAGTGGATGATAATATCTACTTCATTCAATAATGTAATAAATATCATATTTTCACACTTGTCAAAAACAACATATGTATAATAGATTGCACTTGAAAAAATAACAAATTAAAAGTGACATATCCTTTATGAAGTTTGTAAAAAATTAAAGAAAACAAAACTATATTTATTCTTTTTCTTTGTACTAGGATATTCTAAGGACAAAAACAATTTTCCTGTTCTACTTAATGATGCGATAGATATGTACGCAGACAATTAGTCTACTTTTGTTCAAAACTAAAAATACAATTAACATTGAACAAAAAAAAAAAACAAGGGAACTTTCAATGTTTCCTTTTTTAGTCCTTAAAACTGTAGATACACTACAATCACAGCATGTGTAATCTTTCACAAAAAGATATGAAGCATCAAAAACAAAACATTAAATGGCACAGGTTCTTTTCGTATCCAATTAGGACCTGTTCTGCGTGTGATAATCCACACTCCCTCAACCATCGAACAATAGAGCACATTTGCTATGGATTGTTAGAGTATGGAAAATTTGCGCATGCGCAACATTTTTAATGTAGGTACACTAGTACAAAGAATACCGATTTGAAATACATTTAAGTTCTTCTTACATTGCTACCATCATTAGGGTGTTTGCAAGCATTTATAAACTGCTTAGATGACAGGTCCTTTCTCAGCATATCCTAAATTAGTTCCTTAGCTGTTTTTTTTTCTTCGGCCTGCCACTGTGTTGGTGGTGGTTAATGAAAGTGTGATAGTTTTCGTTCTGTGTCTTGGCCACTTAGTTCACACCTTGTCGCTGTGTTGGGAACTTGGTATTCTTTAAAGATTTCAGACCCGCATGAAGCGTAAAAAATCGTAAACGAGATTCGATCAAAGTTTACGTTGTGTAAATTAATGTGATCTTTGTTCCACTTAGCGATTGATCCTCACCGACAATAATTTTAAATACAATGATTTGCTTTTACGAAAGCAGCACAGGTGCCATTTGTTGTGTATTTTTTGAACCTTAAACAACAGAAAAAATTGATGCTAATAACCATTTGACCAATTAAAGTTAATTTAAAGGATATTTTATGGTATCGACAATGAAATTGACTGACTTACAGCAAAAGATTTATAATCATGTTAAGATGTTGGCAGTGTGAAAATTAAATTCGGGGAAATTTTTGGATTTTTGTATGATAAGGTGAGAGATGAAGTCATAAAATGTTGTCATTACGCTGGAGGCGTGCATTTTGGCATAAAATATATGAAGTAACTAAACGAAGTTTAAAGTTAACAATGAATATCAGGATGAATTTCTGGGAAAGTAGTAAATTTCATTCATATAAAGAATCAAGGACAATATTAATTGAATATTCCATAGTTTCAACGATCAAAGGTAGTGGGGGCTTATTTCCATATCACTATAAAAACGTCAGTCAGTAAGTTAATACATAGTATAAATATTATGAAAATTCTAAAGTCCGCTCCCTGGTAGAGGAGATGCTAGTGCAGCAAAAATTCAATACATTTCTCTCACTTTAATCAAAATATACGGAGCATTCTACGCCAAAGCGGACACCATTTTGCTTTAGCAAAATCAAAGTATTTTTGACTAGACAGAGCCCATAAAACAAAACAAAAAGAACCGGCAAAACAAAAAAAAATGCTAAGCGATCAGCTCGGTTTTCGTTCTTGACGTTATTTTATTATCATAGCGTTCAGGAAACGATTCTCATAAGCCGAATCTTTCGTTAGCGCTGGCAAACCTTTTCCGGTTTAATACCGTTTATTTAAATAGCATATTATAAGATTTATAAAAATAGGTTATTCGGTTCAGAAGTTGTAAATTTTCAAAGCCGTGAGCCACATATGGTATAAGCGAAATCTCAAAACTTGAAACCAAACTTTGCTGACTCGAAATTCACCACAGCCATATGTGCCCGGAGTGTTTTTTTTTTTTTCCTTAGAATTTAACGTAGACCGAAATTAAATGAAATAAGTTTAAAAAAGTGATGTTAATTTACCAAACTTTAATTCTGATAATATGCAAAAGATGGGATCTATTTCTATTTTCATGTTTTTAGTTATCCTTGGTGAAAAATATTTGAAAAAATAATGAAGTTTTATTAATATGACAACAAATAATATTGAATATTTGACTAGACTTAAGATCTGGTAAATTTGGTGGCTTATTTCTGAAATTTTGAGTCACTTAAGGTACCTCATTTTGTTTCCCTAATAAATAAATTGCAATTTAAGCAAACAAAATTTTTTGTACATCACTTTATTCGAATAAGCTTCCGTTCTGCAAAACATACACATTAAAGTGTTGGGTATTCTTAGCAAAAAAAAAAAGTACATATTTTATGTACATATACAATACAAAATTTCAGTCATTAGCCTAAAAAAGTCAAAGTTGAAACTAATACGGGTATCACAAAAATATGCTGAAAACGAGAGTGCAGGGAATTTCATGAAATTTGTTCCGCGACAGGTGTAATTGAAAATATTCCATTAAGACGCACACATAATACACCCGTAATAGCAATGAGCTCCATACCATGATAACAACCATGATGTCTGCTGGTATAATCAATTATAATGGTATATTTTTTCAAACTGTTAACGAAAATGTGATCATAAAGGGTTGAACTTGACAGCACGAAATGTTGATCATTTGACCAATGGCTATAATGAGATTGACATGTTTTTGTAGCAGCAGCTGATCTTGATTGATAGTAAGCAAAAATTAAGTAGGGCAGCCAATGTGTTAAAATATATATATGAATATATTTCGTTGAGTTTGTTTTTTTTTTTGTTTCATATACTGCGACACAAGGCTTACGAATGAAAAGCTTTTTGAGGTTAAGTCTAAGGCGTTGAGTGTTGTCTACAGTTATTAGAGAAAATCGGATTTGGCTCTTGAATTCTTATATAATGTTACAATAAGCGTAATTTTTGGGAAAAAACTTTTACCCACAAAATCTGGGAGAGTAAGTAAAATATTTTTCGATGTTTATTAATTTGGATAATGAAGTCAAACTGTATTTATTGCCATTAATCAGCAATTACTTGGACATAAAACTTTGGCCGCAACTTCGCGTAGTATGTATAGGTAGTATCAGGCCTGAATGAAGAAATCATTCATTGAGGGGGGGGGGGGCTTTTCACTCGTATATTTCATGTCAGGTTATAAAGTTCTAAAAAAGGTATTTTTGACTACAAAGCATACAAAAAAAAAAAAGTATAAATTGTTTTATAAATATATCATATATGTATATGATTATGTGTGTATAGTACATATCTATGTATGCATGTATGTACATTATACATATCGGTCATACTTTTAATAACTGCACACTTTGTTTTTTATTACCTTTTTGAGCATTTTTTGAAACGAAATATCTCAAAAACTATAGGAGATAGGATAAAAATTATAGAATCGTTTTTGTTAAGAAATACTATAACTTTATATAAAATTAAAAAGATTTAAATAAATTTGTTGAAACATTAATTTAATTTAGTTTTTATTTAAAAAAATTTTTACTCGAAACAACTTTAATATTACATCTTCTTTTTTTTATGATTTTTTTATATGTTATTTCTCATTCAAACTTAAGAACGCATGTACTTTCATGCCGAAATTCCCGACATAACTTTGGAAAATATCATAAAATTCATACAATTAAAACTCACATTTTCCAAAATTATGGCGGGAATTTCAATATGAAAGTACATATCAAATTTTTGAGAAACATTTTTGTGAATCAAAAAATTAATTGCAAAAAAGATCTCAGGAAATATTAGTTGGGAAAAATTTTGGTGCAAGATAACCTTACCAACACTTTGAATTTCTTATTCTTCTCCCAAAATAAGGTTTTTTTTTTAATGAAAAACCGAATATTTAAACGACAACTTTCGCTTGGATCTGGTTTGTGAAATATCGGAAGTTGCGGATAAATTTTCTAAAAATTACTACGAGTATAAGCTGCAAACCTTTCAACTGATCTCAACAAACTGGGCATCATTTGAAAAGTATATACATATGTACATAAGTAAATTTTGAAGTGTATCATTTAGTATACCTTTTTCTATACATACTTATGTACTATATGTTTGTCTTTTTTTATTTTCATAAAAATTTTAATTTTTCGTAAGAGGCGCAAGTCTTTTTGGTTTTTCATTTAAGTAAGAACAAATTGCCAATAAAAGTCTATGTAAAAAAATGTCCAATGGGGGGAAGGGTTAGAGCCCCAAACCCCGTCCCCCCCTTGCGCACGGGCCTGGGTAGTATATATTTACATAAGTCAATTTTAGCTTAAGTAATTCTAGTCTTTTCGTCATCATAAAATTATGATCCGATGTTGATCAAGCGTAGGGATAATTTTATTTTATCATCCATGAATTTTACAATCCGTTATAAACGGCTAAAATTAATATACTCTCAATAAATTTTAAAAAATTGGATCAAAAACAGAAAACCAACTTTACTATAACTTTATTATAATTCTTAGAACCCAATATATTTTCCCGTTAAATACATGTTTTGCTTTGAAAACATAACATCAATAAAAAACAGCAATTTGACTGTTTTCATAAACAGGAATTGCGGGAAAAGAAATAAAAGCCAAAAGTAACAAAAAATGCAATAACACAACGTCACTCCTGCAATGGAAAGTGCAAATATAGAATTTCTGCAGTATTGTGAATTTTGCATGCAACATATGTACTGCAGTCAAAGATCCTTTAAATTATCCGCAATTACACTAATTGCCCTATAATTCTGTATTGCACATACACATATGCATACACTCAGAGAAAAAATCAATGGTTTTATGTTGGATGTAATCATAAACTCTTATAATTCGGCGGCAAAGTGAAATCTTGTTGAATAGCTTGAAATCAAAACTAACATTGTTCAATATACTACTCTGCTTTTCTCTGAGTGTACATATTCGTACCAAAATCCAAAACACATATGTGTGGAAATGCAAGTTAAGTATCTGATTTTGTTTCTGATTCAAAGTTTAGCAATATTAATTTTTTTTTTCGTTTATTTCAAATTGCAGCGTGTTAATAGCGCTAAAAATTTTTTGGCTGCCAAAACAATTAAGCTACAAAGTGTAGTTGCAGAAGCAACAGTTGATCATATCGTTGCAACCAAGATTTGACTGAGCAGGGTGTTTCAATTAAAATTTAAAGAAATTTCTGAACAGATATGAAATGTTAACCAAAGATTCGTTCAGACATAATGATCATAAGATGTGAAAGACAGATTCTAGAATTCCAAATAACTGCTGTGTTTCAAAAGCTTTAGGTCAGTGTTGATATTTTTAATATATCTACTATATAAAATTAAATTTTTTTCTATCCGGCCGATTTTTATGAAATTTCTACAGTATGTTAGTATCGATCAGGCGGGTATTATAGGCTAAAATACTTTTATTTAGGGTGGCCCTCTTACAAAAATATTTTTAAAATATCATTTTCACGACGACCGGTTATTCGATTCACACCGAATTTACACCACGTAGCTTTTATAGTATATTAAGAGGCATAGCTTAAGCTAAAAAACTTTTTTCCAGGGAGCATATTTAAAATGGCCCTCATACAAAAATAATTTTTACGTATCATTTTCTCGAAGACTGCTTAATAGATTTAAAAATTTTATTTTACAGCCCAACAACAGATTTGTTGGTAAGATGGTTTTCGCATAACTCGGCGCTCACGTTTTTATTTATATCGCAGTACACAGTCTGAAAACACAACCTAATGCTTGCATTTTAGGAGGCTGGTGTTTTTCGAGTGCAGTACAGTTTGCGACATTTTTATGCTATTTGAATTTATTAATTGGCTGACATATCCATTAATTTAAATCATTGATTACGCTGTAGGCAAAAAAGGCACTACGCAATAGTAGAAAATGTTGCCAACATTGTGCACATTTATGTAGATATAAATACATGGGGCGTTTCATGTCAATTAGGTAATCTCTCAACCTTAAATTCAGCGCAATAAAAATAACAAAAGAGATACCAAAGAATTCATAAATATCTTTTATTTCAAAAGAAATATATCCTTCTGAAAAACTCCACATGACAACCCTAGTAGCAGTAGAAGGCTTTATAGATTTTTTTTACCGGGACTTATAAAAGTAATTTGGCGTGTGAAGTATTTTTATGCTCCCCGCTGTGTTATCTTTCAAGAGACACGTTAAAGTATCTTTCTGAGGTCTTTAAAAGACACCTTACAAAGACTTTAAAAAAGTTCGTTTTCAGTGCCTTATGTAGAACTCTTTCGAAGAGACTTAGAGACGTAAATATGTCTTTTAAAGAAGATTAAATAATATATATAATTTTATTATCGAATTACATTTTAACTAACGTAATATATGCCGGTCTAGGACCTATGTCTGTGATATATTGTATTATATTTTAGAGCCGAATCATATTATTTTCACATGTGTCTTGGTAAAGTGCTTTAAAAAGGCATAAAATGGACAGTATAAATACTTGTGACGGTATGCCACAGACACAGTCAAGACGTCTCTAAAATATCTTAGTGTCGTAATTAAAATGATACCTTGCCTTCGTTGAAAATTTTGGTTTGATAATATCTTGCTGGAGCAACATATAAAATTACGATAAAGAGAGACATCATAATGTCTTTAATAAACATTTTTAAAGCTCATATAAGATTGATTATGAAGACAGTAATTGGCATGTCTCGTATGTGTCACTTTAATATACAGTATACAGACACACACGAGACATTAGCAAAAGTAATGAAAAAATAAAGTCTTTTACAGCGTGCCTAAAATAGAAAAAAAAAGTCGAGTATTATGTGTGGGTTTTTGATTAATAGTTTAGCTGCATGTGTATAAATTTTGATAATTCTTTTGATGCCGTACTTTTAGCAATATTGTAGTGTCTCAAAAATTGGGCTATTATAATTAGATGGGAAGTAGAAAAGTTTTTTTTAAAAGAAATTTGTTTTTTCCGGAATTGTACTTCTTTGGGTCATCATATCAGGGCTGCCATATTAAATTTTCCATGAAGCTTTATTTCTTTCAAATGTAGAGACTTTTGCAAATCTTCAGCTTTATATTTCCTTGCGCTGAATTTTTCGCAGAGTGGTGCCTTGGTTGACATGAAACATTCCATATGTACGCAGGACAACATATACACTATAAAAAACCCAAGTAAAACTGATTGGCAACAATTATCATCAACATAATAAATTATAAAAATCTGTCACATGCATCCATTTATTTTTTGGGTGGCAATTAAAATTTGTTTGAGATACTTTAATTTGATTTTATTAGTTTGTTTTTGCAAAATGAATTGCTGTGAGTCGATGTTGCGTTGCTGCCAAATATTAATTTAGTGTGATTCATTTAATGGCTTCTTGAAATGCAAAGATTATATCTCTAAATTTGTATTTTTTTTTTTGTTTTGAATTATTTTGGCAAAGAGCTACTTTTTATGTGTCCGTCCGTGTGTCTGTGACTTTTGGAGCAAATAATTAATTAATTTTATTAGGCGACTAAAGGCTCGAAGGCGGCACTAATGGCACAACAATTGTGGTTGTTGGGGGCTATGCTCATTTTATTTTGAATTCATGGTTGAACATTTTTTGCAGACTTTTATTTTGCCAATAATTTAAGGTCTTATAAATTATGCACTAAAAATTTAATTTAATTAATATTATTCAAAATATTTATTAATGATTTGTGAAAAAACGCCAGGAATTGTTTTATAAATGGGAAATTCAAACAAAAATTATCGACTTTTCAATCAACCGAGTAAGGTCCCCCGACTGAAACATACACGCCAAATGTATCGAAAATCGACAAAATATATAATGAATATCAAAAAGGTGGCAGAACATTGAAACATCTAAAATCGTATAAAATTTCATAAGGTATTTGTTATCAATATCAATATTTATTGCTGTAGATATTTTAGGGTTCGTATTTGATTTTCACTTAAGTCAAATTTCATTTTGAAATAGGCCGAGTAAGGGTTAAAGATAAAAATTTTAAATAAATTTTTTAAATTTTTTTATCCTGTTTCGAATCGATTGGGAGGGCGTCGCATTTGATTTTTGTTTAAATCAAATTGCACATTGAAATAGGGTCAGTAAGGGTTAAAGATAAAAATTTTAAATTAACTTTTTAAATTTTTTTATCTTGTTTCGAAGGGATTGGGAGGGCTCGTATTTGATTTTCACTAAGTCAAATTTCATTTTGAAATAGGCCGAGTAAGAGTTAAAGATAAAAATTTTAAATAAATTTTTTAAATGTTTTTATCCTGTTTTGAACCGATTGGGGCGGCGTCCCCAATTTTATTTCTTAACAACCACCCTAATGTACATATATGTATGTATCTATATATATACATAATTTGTAATTCCGATATATAATCCCAATTTCATTTTCTTAAGATGAACCGCTTAGCCCGTGCATTGGTTTTGATGATGTCAGCACAATGGGTTTATGGGTGCGTTCAGAGGATTCCAGACTTTCAAATCATCTATGAGTTCAATGAGACTCCGTCGTCAAATTCTGTTCAAGAAATTGTTTTTTGGAAAAATCAAAGATATGTGTGGTTGCATTTCAGTCATATTCTTAAACAAATTTTTATTGTTTTATGCTTAAGTGTTTAATAAAACTTTTTGCGAAATTTTGTTAGTAATTTTTCTTTTAAAATTTAGATATCGAAATCGAAATAGAAAAAATAGACCAAAACATTTTTTTTTTTAATTAAAATGCCTTCAGATTTTGTAAATTGTCATAGATACAACAATATTAAAGCAATTAAGCGCTCTATGTATGTCGAATTTGGCGAATTCAATGCAGAGAAACTCAAGCAATTAAAGACAATTATTGTTTGGACCACCCAGTGGCATTGAGAGCAGCTTAGCAGCGTTTTCACTTTATTAAATTTATTTACTTAATCTTTTTTCATTGTGATGTTTATTAAACAATTAGTGCCCTCACATACATTGATATGATATTGAAAACTGTGCAAAATTTTAATCATTCGACCACCTTCATTGAAATGCTTTAAAAAACAAAACAAAAATTTGAGAGCTTAGAAAAAAGTGAAGCAAAAATTGAACAAAACTATGCCAACTTGACAAACAAATAACAAAAGTTTTGAAATATTAAACTAATGCCTTGTAATAAAACATGTAAGAAAAAAAAAGAACCGTGCTAATTAAAACCTACAACGGTCTTAACAAAATGACAACAACAACAACAACAACATTTTGTTTTATTTTCTTTTCTTTTTTTATTTGTTGGTTCAAGACCACATTTTCTTATGAAAATCATATCAAATAAAACTGAAAAAATAGTTAACAACTTTCAAAACCGCATCGATGCAGCTAATAAGAGCGGCAACTCACAAAAGCAGCCAGTAGTCACCTTAGGGCGGTTTGCTTCCGTTAGTTTGTCTGTCCACTTTACCGTCAATGGTGTAGGCCCTGACCAAAAAGGAAAAATTGGAACTTCAAAGATAACCGTGTGTTGTTTGATTGAAATATATTTACTATTTTATGGTACCATACAACTTAATTTTTGTTTTCTTGTAAACGTAAATTGAGATCAATGAAAAATAAAATTAAACGCCAATATATTGGTAATTTTTTTATCGATAAAAAATCTTTGAAAAAATTTTAGTCGATAATTTGACTTAACTTTAATTTTAACAGAGTTGAAAGTGAAACAGAGCTATTGCAGAGCAGTTTTCTATGGAACAAAGGCGTAGTCAGTGTTTAGATGTGTGTGAAGGTCTTTTGGAAAGAAAAATAGCATAATGAAGAAACGATTTGATTGAGTTTACTTCGAAGATAAGCCTGGATTTCTCGGATTGAATCAAATACATATACATATTTTTATATATCAAATTAAAAAAACTGATCCTTGAGGCTTCTGATTATTTTGAAATTTTTAGATATTATCAATTATGTATCCATTTTTTGAGTTTCATAAAATTGTTAAAGCTATAAATAATATATATTCAAAAACAAGTTATTTTAAAGAAAAAGTTTTACTAAGCTTATTTGCTTGGTTTCTTATGTAAAATACACATTCAAAAAATTCCTTTGTAGGGCCCACTATTGAGTGTAATGTTCCAGACAAAAAATTTTCTGAACTTATTGATTTTCTTGCTATGGCGAAAGCTATTTAATCAATTCTTACGACCTTTTGCACAAAGATCCTGGTGAAATATCCCATTCAAAGTGACTAACAACAGCAAATAGAACATTACGACTATAATTTGCAACAGAATTTCCCATAGCCCAGTTGAAATATTTTGTAACATTCCATGTTAGAGTATCGATCTACAATGAAATTCCCCATAACTGGACAGCCACCCTCGCAGTATTTTTGTCCAGTTATGGGAGATGTCCGCTTATGGGAGAGGAACAAAAAAATTTTATTGAATTTATTGAACAAATTTACGCTTACGCTTTGATTTTCAAATTGTACTTTGTTATTGTTATATTCAATTATTAAACTTTGATCGATTTTCGAAAATTTGTCAAAATCAGCGAACCAGAATGAACGAAAAAGTCCAACTCTATATTAGGGGAACCACCAAATTCGTTGCTTTCAAAACAAAAACGAATTAGAAATTGTAAAAAAGGCAAGTAGTAAAAATATAATAGAATTCTTATTTAATTCTGTCCGTTTAAAAGAGATATTTTGATCAAAATGACACAGAATATAGTGTCCGCGTCCGGTTTTTGGAGCGTCCGGCTATCGGAATTGATTTTGTATGGAAAAGTTAATGAAAAGTGAGTGTCGCCGAAATATGTCCGGCTATAGGAGCTGTCCGGTTATGAGGGCTGTCCGTAATGGGGAATTTCACTGTATATATTCTATGGTAGTTTCATATAAAAGATAATCTATAATGCATTGATTGTGCTCAACATGCGTTCTCGCTGGTAAATGACTCAAAATACTTACCTGATGATCAGAGATAGTAATTTATGAAGTTTTCTCAAGAAATGGCTTTTCCTGCAATGTTCAATGTAGAAAAAATAAAAGTCTAGTACTATCTTAAGCATAGCTTTCGTTCAGAAATCTACCAAAAGTCGTTGGCCCACAACATCAATATTTATTTGCTGCCCACATTTTCCGCTGCACCGTTGTATTTCCATTTCTTTGTTAGTTGCCGGTTGCCAAGTTGTTGTTATTGTTGTTGCTGTTGTTGTAGCTTTGTTCTAAATCGCTTCTCTCTCGACTAATTTTCGGTAGCTTTACTTTTCCGCGCTACCATTAGTTGTTAGACGTTGCTGTATTTGTTTGTTCGACTACGATTTAACGATTGACTGCCATATTTAAATATTTGTAGAGTTTCGTAAGTGTAAGTGCGAGTGCATTCCTGAGATGTCTTAATTTATAGATTTGTTGCCAGCTATTGCGCGTGGCTTCTATTGATTGATTTTTAATTTTGTTCTTTTTGATCTTCACCATTGATTTGAAAGCGGTAACGCATTTTTGTTTAAACATTTGATTAGATTCATTAGATATTTTGGGTGTATGTGATATTACCGTTAAGTGACCAAAGGAGATATGTTTCTTAAAGCTATATAAATATATGTTACTTTAGACGTTTGTGATACTTTTGATATTCATTGAATAATATGTGTTCGATGATACTCGTATACGACTCATTTCATGTCCAATACTCCAACTGAAAAATCGATCATAACCGATTGAGCTCAATGCTTAAATTTTATCAATATAAATTAAAAAAACTAAAAATATTAGTGTGAACATTAGTTTTTTTATCTATAAAAAATTTTCTGAAAATATCTTCGGCATAACATCTATCATTTATTTTTTTTGCCATTTATTATACTGTGGAACCTCTTTAAGTCGAACTTCGATAAGTCGAAAACCTCCCAAACTCGAAAAAATGTTGTGTTCCCTTCCCTTCAAGCCTCAAGCCTCCATTGCTCGAAATCTGACCCCTCTGTACGTCGAAATAATTAGTGAATCCCTACAAGTAAATTCAGTAAATATTTTCCCTCTATAACTCGAAAAAATAAATTTGACCTCTGCATCTGGAACAAAGCCTACTTTTATGTACAATAAACCAATTCTATGAAATGATAGAGGAATTTATGAACACGTGATTTCATTTGAACTTTAGCGAAGTTACTTTATTGTCAAAGTCAAAGTCCTCCATAAGTCGAAAACTCTATAATTCTAATTTTTTGGCGTCTCTCTTCAAGTTCGACTTACACCGGTACTACTGTATGTTGTTCTTCAATCTAAATTCCCGACCGAAATTCCCGACATAATTTTGGAAAATATGAATTTTTTGTTGAAGGCGAGCCCCAGCCTGATTGTGTTAATTCTATGATATTTTTCAAAGTTATGTTCGGAATGTCGATTTGAAAGCAGATTCATTTTTAGGAATTGCAATTAACTTCTTGATATTTAAAAGTTTCTTGCCGTTAAGCTGTGGCTGGAATCAGAAATGTTCACACCAATTGCTTTGAATCGTTCCTTCGAACAGAGAAATGAATTGAATGAATGGATTTTACTATAAAATTCACAGAAAAAACGTAAGTTGGCTTAATATACATACGAATATTAACATACGAATATTTTTTACCATTAACTGAACGAGTTTTAATTATTCTCTGAATAAACATTTACAAAGCAGCATTAAAGATTGGATTAAAAATTTTAATTTAAAATATTAAAAATGTCCACTTCATTTAAAAATGCCCTGTACCAGTGATGGCATTTGGGTTTTGTGAAAATGTACTGAATCGAGACTTGAAATGTACTTTTTAGAGGCCGAATGTACTTTTTTGGCGTGAACACCCAATTTTACTAAAATGTACGAAATTTTTGTAAAATTTTCTCAATAACTAAAAAAAAAAAAAAGGTCCTCAGTTTTGGCATCTCAAAAACCCTAGGAAAATGAGATATATATGAAAATTAATTACAAAAAATAAAAAAATACACCTTGCAATTATTTATCAAAAAAAAGGTAATTATTATATATCTTCACATTCCAATTATTTTCATTTAGTTAAACCGAAATCAGGTAATTATTATAAATTGTTCAAATGTACCGAAAATGTACTGAAAATGTGCTGAAAATTCGCCGGATGTACTAAAAATGCGGCAAATGTACCGAATGTACTGAAAACTTGTTAAATGTACTGACGACGATTTTTCAGGACGCAAATGTACCGAAAAAAGTACAAATGTACCGAAAATGCCATCACTGCCCTGTACCTGTTATGTTTATTAGTTGAAACTAATAATTTTTCAGGACCATACCATGCACCTGGTTAACAAAACAATCTTTTAACTTTTCCCTTAGTGTATGCCGTTGGTCTATAAAAATACATTAATGTTGCATTTGTCTATTGTTTGTTCCTAACGTTAGTGTTGTTGATTCTCTCTCGGTTGTACCTTTAGAAAATTGAATTAAAGTATTTGTATGACGTATTGTTTAATATATTGTATAATTCTTAACTTTTTTGTAATTACCTTTATAGAATATCTCTTCATGGTTTCTTATATAACTTCTAAACATAAGATCTTGTTCAAATCAAAATCCATCTTAACGTTGCCACTGCAATTGCATTACCAATGAGGCACTTTTATTTAAAACCCCTTTAGGATGACAATGCAGCATTTAGAGTTGCAAAAAAAAAAGTCCTTAGGATGTGCAAACTTAAAAAAGTGTAGTAAGGAATTTCTTGTTTTGTTGAAAGTGTAAGTTCCAAGTACCCCTGCAACGATTGAACTTAACTGCGTCTGCTCAAATGTTTTGCTGCGTACAAACTGTTCTGCAACAAAAGCTGTTGCTGCTGCTGCACACGGTGGTCTACGTGTAACCAAAAGTTTTGACTTTTTTTTTGTGAAATTAAAACTGAGTATGCGAAATGGTAGAAAAGCCTATGTACATAGACTTAGACCGGATCAAAAAAAAAAGTCTCTGAAATTTAGAGGGACCGGTAGATTCCTATTCCCATAAGTGTCCCGAATGGGCTGTGTAAAATTTTTTTTATAAATATTGCGCTCCTGATTAGCGATTTCAATATTACTATTGAAACTTTCGCATAAAAAAAAAGTTCAAAAAAAAAGTGCGCCTCTTACGAAAAATTTTATGATATTAAAAAAAACTCAGATACATATGTACATATATATAGAAAAAGGTATGAATTTTATGATATTTTCCAAAGTTATGTCGGGAATTTCGATATGAAAGTACATGGACTCTAAGGTTTGATTGAGGAATAACTCATAAAAAGATCATAAAAAAACAAGATGTTATATTAAAGTTGTTTCGAGAAAAATTTTTTTAAATAAAAAAATGAATGTTTCAACAAATTTATTTAAATCTTTTTAATTTTTTTATAAAGTTATAGTATTTCATAACAATAAAGATTCAGCAATTTTTATCCTATCTCCTATAGTTTTTGATATATTTCGTTTCGAAAAATGCTCAAAAAGGTAATATAAAAACAAAGTGAGCAGTTATTAAAAGAATGGCCGATATGTACATATGTATATATACTATACACACATAAGCATATATACATATATATTCATAAAACAATTTTTGTATTTTTGTCTTTTTTTGTATGCTTTGCTTTATAACCTGACATGAAATATCCGAGTTAACCCAGCAATACCCAGCTTATGAAACTTAATACAATGTTTGAACTCTGCAGATCGCTATTTTTTACCAACAACCAAGATGACATTTTTGAATTTTTTGGTGTAAATATTTTACATTGCATTGTTTTTTATTGAATTTTCCAAAATCGCATGAAAAATTTTTTTTTCTGGGAACTGCTGGGTTAAACCCCACCCCCTTTGGATGATTTCTGCGCACGGGCCTGGTTGACGAACCGCTATTGCCTCATATACGCAAAACTCTATATTGCTTTCAGAAAATCAGTTTAAGAACCAAAATTATCTTTCAAATGAAGGACATATTGTGTGCATTATATGTCTAGTTTGCTTCTGGCAAGACTAAAGACCTTATCTATAGCACACTGATTTCAGTAATTGATTTGGATCAATTTCGCGATTGATTCACTCTTAAACTATATGGACTTCCTCACATTTCCTCATACTTACTTTTTTTTTTCGGACAAGAAATCGAAACTTTCGTTCGCTCGTTGACCACCGTGTGCAATTGCTGCCTGCAGTCGATGCTTAAGATCGATGTTGTTGCTAAAGCTGTTGCTGTTGCTGATGCATTTGTTAAAGCCAAGTCTAAGGTTGTGTCTGATTATTAAGCTTGTTTTTGCTGTTGTTATTGTACATGCGACTGAGCGCCATCTCGTTTAATGCCTTTAAGGCGTGACCATAGTATTTTATAATGTGAATTGATCAAAGGATGCCGCCACTTTTTATCTTGGCCGACCGCCGCCGATGAGTCAATGTTGCATGTAGCAACATCAGCATCGTCATGATCATCATCATTGGCAGCTTCAACGGCAGTTGTAGCTTAAAAAGCCCAGCAAGCAATAAAAGAAAAAGAGAGGGGTTAAAAAGTTAACCAAATCGATTTGTTGGCTATGCACTTGCCTTAATTTTTTCTTTTTTTTTGGTTTTAATTCGATTGCAGTTTTTATTGTTATTTAAAAAAGGAAACACCTTAGTGCTTATTAATCGAGATTCTTCATAAGAGTGCAATGTATCGACGAGGCTTCTTTTCTCTTTATATATGCAAATTAATTGGATAGAGGTGAAAATTGTCAGAGAAACAGCTTGAAAAGTCCTTAGAAATAAGTAAGTAAGTAATTGGATTTGATTTGTATTTGATACTCGCAAGCAAACTGAAATCTTGCACTAAATACGATGGTAATTGCGTTTTGTATTCAAAAGTTGGGAAAAATTTTTGCAACTGAAAAACACACGAAAACTCATACATTTACATAACGAAAAAATATCCAAAAGTCCTGAAAAATTATTAGCTTCAACGAATAAACATAATCCAAAAGCAGTTTAATTTTTCCAAAATATTATTAAAAATCACTCAATAAACTCTTCACTTTTTTATATATTTAACTTGTAATAGCAAGATCTTGGCTTAAATCATACAAAGCCTTTCATCATCAAAACAATCGATTCGTATTTTTAAAAATAAAATACATAACAGCTTACGAAATTATTTCAAACAAAACAGAAACGATCACTAATCGAAATAATCTATATCTCGAAATAGGTAACGTATTTCTGACGAAAATTGATTTGACTAACGTCATACTGAAAACCAAAAAGGAAAATTCGTAAAAAGATCTACTTCAAAATACGGGCAAATCAGTAAATTTGTTACGCATCTCGACAAATTTGAGCACAAGTCAATTAATTTTCAAAACTAACGCCCCAGAAAAAATAAGAAATGTGCCGAAAAAAGGCAGCAAGAAAGCGTGACTGCACAAAATATTGCACAGACCAAATTTGACAATGTACGATGAGTATAATGTGATGCATTGCAGAAATGCTATTATCATGCACAACTCGAAAGTCAAAATCACACTTTCTAAACTCAAATATATCATTCATCTATCCTTCGGCTGTCATCAAAAGTGTCAATGTAATGAACTACGTTTTTATTTTAATCACTTCACACTTAAGCCAAAATGATGATAAATAAAAATTTTGTATAAATTTCAGCAACAATTTGTATTGTGGTAGATAACATCTGCTAAAATGTCTACTGTTTTATGATTTCATGCTGACAATCAATGTTGCCATTGTCTTCTGTATAATGTCATTTATGACAGTTTTGCCAATGTTCGGGTAATGTGTTAATTTCGCCTGCATCAATACAATTTCAATTAAGTGTAACTGGGTACGTTAATTGAGTAGCAATGAGTGTCAACAACACTTCAGTTTAAGATATGCAGTAGTATAGGGTGGTAAAAAATTATGTTTATGGCTTAAGTTAATTTGAAGATTTTTATTTCATAATTTTATTCAGAATTTTCCAAACAAACGACTTAGAGAATTTAATTAAGATCGATAAGCAAAAGATCAACGAACAAAAATCAACTATTTTTATGCTGAAAACAAATCGTGTCATATAGCCTAATTACAAGCAAATTTGCATTACATGAGCTACGGTGAATTGAAGTGCATTACGCCCATACCTTCGGTATATCTTTCGTAAACATCATGAGCTCATATTTCTTCTTCAACGAAGCCGGTGTCGCATTTATCAGACCCTGTTGGAACCGTTTTTAAGGCCGGCTGCGTACAGCTATCCACAATTTTAGTTCCAACAGTACAGCGCCACAGCACATTCTACAAGAAAAACAATATCTCTGTCATGGTATATTTTCGATGAGCGTTGACCGTACTTAACCAGTCCTGATTGTTTCTTTGTGCTTATAAATATGTATGAAGGAACAAATGTGTGCAAATAAGTTAATGATCATACCCCAACTAAAATTCTGTTGAAATCAATTCAAATCAATGTGGATTCTTTTTGAATCCAAATCAAAAATTTGTTTCTTTAATTTAAAGATATTCGGCTAAATCATAAGCACTCATCATCATTCATTGATTTTTTTCCTGAGTGCAGCAACTGAAATATGGCGAATGGTTATGGAAAATGTGCTGAGAAAGCCCAAGAATGTGCGAAGCAACAAAATGTCACCATTCACGTATGCTGTTCTTAAAAAATACATAAATGATCATATTCTGAAACAAACAATTTGCGCCATAAAAGTCATTTTGCACCACCCTGTAGTAGTAAGATGTATAAGGCGAGACCGAAAACTATCAATTTGATATGCTACTACATTCTCAAAAAAAAAAAAATTAAATGCATTTTGATTGAGTTGCCTACAATTGATTGAGTGTATTTTTGTTATACACTCATCCCTCTAAGAGCGCGGAGCTCTAATAAAATTGCACCAACCACTTGCTAACGCCGTGCTCTTATAACGCGGTTTCTATACAAAGCGATGATATTTAAGTCTCGTTTAACGTGATTTACATAACCAAAAAAAGTTATGTATTTTGCTGCAACGTAATCCTACTGTGAATGAGTCTCGTAACTTTCCTAACGGAACGTAACTTTCTTAATTATAGAATGCGATTTACATATTGCGCAAATTTTCGAAACTTTAAATCTGTGTTATACGAGGAATAGTATCAGCGGAAGATAAAGAAAGACTCATAGGGATCCTTTTAATAAAAATTTTAACATTTTTAACTATTTATCAAAATGATGGCTACAAGTCATTCAAATGGTACATAAACTTAATCAAATAACAAAAAAAAAATCAAATGTGTTTTACGATTTTTCCGGTTGGTTATAAAAAGAATTTCTTGAAATGATTTTGCAGCCAAACAGCTTCCTCAGAGATTGGACATATAACTCTTAAGTAAGAAATTGATTTTAACTACACCCCGACTAGAAAATATCTTTAGGCGTAAAATAGGTCCCCATTGGTTTTGCCTAACCAGAACGTTAGGGCCAAGTGTGGATTGTAACGGTGTGCCCCAAATTTTCCTAAATAGGATTGTCCAACGCCCGCCTCAGTAGGCTCTCCTTGGGTTTTTGCACAAGACCCTAACGTTCTGGTTAGGCAAAACCCAACAGAGGCATGCCTTTTACTAGCCGTAGTAAGGCCTAATCAGGCAATCGACAGGTTAACCTAATTTAGAAATTCCTTAGGATTGCCTAATTAGGCTGCTTCTAAACATTCCTAATTTAGGCTAACCTCGTTATATCCCAGTTAGGGCCGAATGTATATTAAGGCATGCCTAAGAAAAATTCTAGTCGGGACATTTGTTAATTGTTTTCATATTGCGTTTTAAACTCATTCGTTTTGCAGTTAATTCACTAGAAGTCTACTAGTATCTGCCACTGTCATTGACGTAGGTACTTCGTTTACCGTTGCTATGGTCATAATAAAAAAATAATGAAGCCACTTTCATGCCAGCACCTAGCACACTCAACCATAGGTGATACATACATAATTCTGTACATCATTTTGTTTTGTACTTTGTTGCATTTATCGTTTTTTGACGCTTTTGAATGACAGTCTTCTAAATAGAACTCGATTAGCTGACGTTAAGGGTGCTCATTTGCTTATATAACAATGACGATTATGGGGCTGACTCTTGACAGTGAAGTGTAAGTATCCAGCACAATACATAATATACCTATGCTGTACATAAAAACTAAAAGTTTAAGTTGGAAATTACTATGAAACGAGTAAGGAATGCAATAACACCATTTGTGGCTTCAAATTAACAGAATGGCGTTTTTTGCATTGAATTTTCAATGCAATTAGTGCTAATGAACTTCTAGTTCCACTATTTATCATTAAATATTAAGTTATCAAATGTCACATCCACTAGATATGTTTTGAATTCAATTTTTTTATGGTGGTGTGACAATGATTACACTATGAAAACTAAACCTTGGAACTAAATGACATTAACTAATGAAACTTTCGTTTAATTTTCGAGTCCCTTTGCTACATTATTGCTTATCTTGAACTATATCTTGCGAAAAAAATGTCTTAATCGAACGGGAGCAAGCCCATTGGAAAGAGCATACATTTTTTACAAAAAAAAAAAAATTATATTTTTTTCTGTTTTCGAAATATTCCTGAGCTCTGAAAACTAATGAACTGGCGAAATGTAATTTTCATAAAATAACTGATTTGATACATGATTACATTTCTTATGCAAAATTTTATGCTCTTTCCAATGTATTTCTGGGGCATAGAAAATCCTCACATCCAATGCCAATGCACCCTCAACGAATAACTGTTTGGCGTAGTTTCTGGATAGGAAAGGATGTGGAAGGACGAAGCGCTACCGCACAATGATAACTGATTATGTTTTTGTAAAAAAATTTCAAAGGTATGGACTTAGACAACATTTGGTTTCAACAGGATGTCGCACCGTGTCACACAAGCGTTTGTTATATACAGCAAAATCAAATTCCAAATTATAAATGGTCCACCCTATCTTACAGCTGTTCAGAAAAATCTCATATTCAAAAACTTTTCGAGAATGCTTGAAATAATTTTTTTGAATTTTTCGTCAAAAAATTGGGAGGAAATTTAAAAAAAAAAATTCTTATCACCTATTATGACAAATTTTTCCAGATAAATTGTTGCTC
Source organism: Meiosimyza platycephala (assembly GCA_963662105.1). Classification (NCBI taxonomy): domain Eukaryota; kingdom Metazoa; phylum Arthropoda; class Insecta; order Diptera; family Lauxaniidae; genus Meiosimyza; species Meiosimyza platycephala. The sequence continues at coordinate 72,656,211 of OY759209.1, read as the reverse complement.
TAAGCGTTTTCACCTTGAAGTACTGAAAAAATATATATATAAAATATATAAAATAAAACCTAATGATCTAAAAAAATCAACTACTAAACATTTAATTAACAGCACCGAATTGTTAATTTACTTAATTTAATTCCATTAAATGAAACAAGCGAATGCAAAAACAAAATAAATCAACAATAGAATATCATTAATGACAAATAAAAACCACAAACAAATTATAATGGTAACCAAATGAATGCTACTTAAATGTTGGCATTTACGATATTAATTGTTACAAAAACAACAGCACCGCTAGTGAATGACAACAGAAATTTTACGTAGTAAAAAAACTACCGGCTGCACCCTGTGTTCAATTGTTACGAGTTCGTATTTGTTTCTAAATAACTATTTTGAAAACCATTAGAAAATTACACATTCATTATGTCATTAAATACAATAACAATAACAAACATATGTACATACATATGTATACATATACATAATATACATATATGCGCATATGCGTATAAGCTTTTTCATCAAATAATAATGAATATACATTACTAACAAAAACAAATAACAACGAGTATAACAACAAGAGTCGTTGTACACAAATTATAAAGCATTTTCTAGCTGAGTTGCTGACTGATTCATTGAGTGTCTGAATGACGAATTGTCCATTCACCCCAGTTGATTTCCATATGTCAGTCAGTTAGTAAGTCAAAAAAAATAGATACTTTGTGTCTAACCGCAATCGACCGTTGAACAAATTAAGAAAAACTCTTTGAAAACAACAAAAGGAAAAAATGTTCAAAGACATGTACTTCGCTCAGTGGCGTCAATTCAGTAGCGCTGGGGAGGCTGTGGCCCCCCCGAGGATCTGATATTAGTTATTATTCAATACATCAATTCAATAAAACCATCTAATAGTGGTGGAATTATAATTCTCGCCCCCCCCCCCCTAAGGTTTTGGTGAAGTGATGATACTGACTTCGCTGTTGCCTTTTAAGTTAGAAATTGGATATCTTTAGCTAATTGCTGTAAATGATTTCAATGTATTGGCGGCTGCAGCAATAAGTCCATAGTCTAAGAGATTATGATATTCTAAATAATACTAGTTACAAGTGGCAAAACTTTTGAAACGGCCATGTAGAGTTCGCCCAATAGTTAAAATTCAATCATTACAGAGACAATAAAAATCAATTCGGTAGCATTGTACCTGATTAAATGTTATCTATTTCCATACCAAATTTCATCAAAATCGGCTTGGTTCCGCCCACTACTAAAAGAAAATTCTTCGGTTCTACTCTTCATAAAAACATTATAGTTTGCTAGCTTAAAGAGGTTGAATATAGGTCATGAATTAGATACTCAAAAAGTACACCATAAATTAAAAAAAAATAATAATTTTAAGATAAATAATGCGTAACATACGATGCCTCTCACACAAAAGATTTTTATTCTTTCATTTCATACTTTTTTACAGGAGCGTCATTTCACGAAAACCTTGGGGGGGGGGAAGTATTGGTTTTATTGAATTGTTGTATTGAATAATACCTAGTATCAGATCCTTGGGGGGGGTAAATACCCTCCCCAGCCCTACCGAATTGTCGCCACTGTTTTTTATTGTTATATGAAACCGATGTGTCAAAAAAAACGTGTTCATTTACGAGCCAAACATGTAACAAGTGGTAATAATTCTTCTTTTTCTTGAATTTTTTTTTTTTCAGTTAAATAATCAAGACTTTAATTTTTTTTCGTGACCTTAAATGTTATTTAAATTAAAAAATCTATTACTTATAAATATCTATAACAATAATTTAGTTCCATTAATGGCTGATTTTTCGAATTTAAGTTTGTTGATTTTATTCAATAAAACGTTTTTAATAAATCGATGTTAAAATTAACACAATTTTTTTATCAATAAAGGTCTCAAAAAGAGGTGTGTATGGGCTCTTCCATAAAACCATTGAAATAAAGTCATATGGCTATAACGAATGTTAAAACTTTATACAATTCATGTAAAAAATTCATTGAACTATAAATTTTAAAACCTTCATTACCGCATACCTATACAATAGTTTTGCGTAGGCTTTAATAACATACAAAACAGCAGCATATGAATTGCCACCGGCTGCTGATCACGACAACCGATCTACACTACAGCTTCCGACAACTTTTGTTACTGCTGCTGCTGTTGAAAGCCTGCTAATTGACAATTACGAGTATTTGATGCTAATGTCATGCAGCATGACAGCCACGTACGAGAAACGCTTAAAACGTTTGGTTGCTTTGTGTTTCTGTTGCCTCTCAAGCGATCAAATGTCAAATGTAGGCGTTAAGATCACTCAAAAATGGTGTTGATAGAAATCGGTTTTCTATTGTGGTACCTTGCTACAAAGATGTCGATTAGGCTATGATTTTATTTAATTGAATTACATATTTTTATGTTTTAAAAATGATTTTTTGATTGAAATACGTTTCCAATTGTAAATAATTGATCGTGCCGAGTGATCATCGACATGGCATTCAAATGTGAATGGACAGAAAATAGATTTTGCATCCGAAATTTCTTTTTCGAGAATATAGTTATCGGATGTCTTTTTGAAAAAGAGGTCAAAGTGTTAAAAATTGTCTCATACTTTCGTGCCATGATTTCGGCATCAACAGGATGTGGCTTATTTGAAAAGTCAGCTCCAATAGAACTCTTTTTAGTTCAGACATAATGGTTATAAACTAAGAAAACGTGAAAGATAGTGATTCCTTTCACGGTGTAATATTCCCTTGTTCAACAAAGTTTGCAAAGTGTGAGCAAACAATTAAATAAATTTTTTTTATGGAAGTGTTCAAATCAAAACATTACTTCGTTCCAGGCATCCGCATTATCACGTTACTGACTACATACAAATAGTTCCAAGTATAGCAAAAGCTTTCATATTAATTAATTAAATATTGTTACAATTTCAATATCTCAAACAATTTAGTAATAAATTGAATTAAAATATAAAACCCAATTAATTACATTAACTAATTTAATGAAATCATCATAGTAAATATCTTAATGTGCCCAAGTATTAAATGCACCCATACTAAATATCCATCTAACATCTAACAGATACAAAACGATATGCCACCAACATGGCAAACGAAATTAATACAAATACCCTGTGTCAGTTCTAATTTAACAAACAAAACGAATTCATTTCAAATTAATTAAAATGAAACATGAAAAAGAGACGCAAACGATAACGATAGACAAAAAAGGAACAGAAAGTCTGTCCGACCGATTTAACAAACGACTGACTGAGAAAATAAACCGAAAAATAATTAAAAATCGCTTATTTATTTAGAGTATTACCAGGGTATTACGTTATTAAGTCAGCCATGTTGGCAATGACAATTAATAAGCGGCTTTTTTTTCGGACGACTGTGTGTGTGGTTGGCTTTTGAATAGACAGATTGTGATCCAATTTTATGATATTAACTGTGTGAGGGAACTATTTACAATAGAAAAATCTTATATATTATTATCAGAGCTCAGAAAATTAAGCTCGAAAAAACTGATTTTAAGCGCTTAAGTATTCTTCGAAAATATGCACGCAAATATGCCTTAAAAATACATAGTATAGAACAAAAACACATTGAATTTATTTAATTATTTAGAATTTATACCGTTGCAATATATATTTGTAAGTTTTCAAGAAGAAAAGACCTCAACGTATGCGTGTATGTACTACAAAATTTAAAAAACTGTTCTAATTTTAAAAGTTTAGTTGAAGGAATGTACGTCAGTCAGAGTTACCAAGTGAACGAGACTTACCTGGCCTGGTCGGGAATGTCATGTCAAAGCCGGGAGCCTGGTATGAAGACAAAAATTTCAAAAATGCCGGGAATTCGACGATTTTTGTGAAATGAATTATGTGCCACAAAAAAACATAATTTCTTACCATTTTTGGATTTTTTAATATTGCTAACAAAAAAAAAAATTTTTCGATTTTAAGCATAAATTATTATAATTTGAGAAGGCCGGGAATTGGTTCTGTACGACTTGGTAACTCTAACGTACATGAATTCGTACTCGGTTTTCAAAACCTTTGTTAAATTTGTTTAAATTTCACTAGTGGCTGTTTTCGGAACTAATGTATATCGGATACAGCCATGACATGCATCGAAGAACTGTTGCCAAACGAAAAACAGAGCAAATATGCAGTTAATATCATATATTGCCGTAAATTTATTTATCGCCAGTAATATGCGTAGTTATTCATGAAGCCGAAAAAATGCCCGAAAACTGTTGAAAAAATGTCAAGAAACCGTTTTAAAAATGTCCAAAAAATGTTCCCAAAATGTCCAAAAAATGTCCGAAAAATGTCCAAAACATTTCCGAAAAATGTCCAAAACATGTCCGAAAAATGTCTAAAAAATGTCCAAAAAATATCCAAAAAATTGCCAATATATGTCTAAAAAATGGTCAAAAATCGTCGCATTGTTTTTAACCAAATCAGTAGCACTGATGTTCACGGCGGTCAAAGCGGTGGGAGGAAAATTTGTTTTTATCAAAACGAAGCTGTATTTGATTATTGAAGGTATAGTACTACTTAATAATATAAATACATTTTAATACACCGTATAATTAGTTTATAAATATAAAATTAATTTTTTTTCAGCCATTATCATGCACTGAGCCATGTTTTAACAAATGTGCCAGGTTGGAAACGATCCGAAGATGATACTTTAACACCAATCAATGAACTAGATATATTGTAGAATTTATTGACGATATAATTCGAAAAACATAATATCTGGTGAATTATATAAATTTCACTTTTTTTTTAAATAAAAGAATACATATCAGGAGCGTCACTTCATCAAAACCTTGAGGGGGGGAGGGGCAAGAATTATAATTACACCACTATTAGATGGTTTTATTGAACTATTGTATTGAATAATACCTAGTATCAGATCCTTGGGGGGGGGCAATGCCCTCCCCAGCCCTACCGAATTGACGCCACTGATATATTTACAAATATTTATAAATAAAAATACTGGCCATTAAATGCCTAGTTTTTGAACATTTTTAAAACATTTTTCGAGCATTTTTCAAACATTTTCTAGGTATTTTTTGATCATTTTTCGAGCATTTTCTAGGCATTTATTAGCCATTTTTAATAGAGACATATTTAATGACCAGTTTTAGAGCATTTTTCCGGCATTTATAGCGCATTAAATGGTCATTTCCTATTTTCGTTTTACTGCCCAATAAATACTCGAAAAAGGTTAGAAAAACCGTTACATAAATGCCATAAAATTGGCCAGTTTTAATGGTCATTTCTTGGCCAGTGGACATTTTTAATGCCCAGTTTTTGGCCAATAAATGCTTATGATTTCTACCAGGGTTAATTAAATTTTTATTCCACGTAAAATTATATACAGTACTCGTAGTTTGATATTTTTAAATATCAATGTCTACCATATTTTCATAGGATTACCACAGTAAAGAATTCTTTACTATACAGTGGCGTCCATATCTCGAGAAAAAAAAATCTTACACAAACAGAAAGAACAAAACATTTTCGATAAAAAATTCCTACTCAATTTATTTAAGAAATCTAATGAAACTTCGGAAAGGTATTTTTTGACAAAAACGGTGTCGAAGGAATCCCCAGTCAAAGGAACGGTCTACCAGCAACCAAAGAAAATTCCGGGGCTATACCTAGTCTTATATACTCCTACCTTAATCTGCTTAAAGAATCGATCTCTAGTCTTAAATGAGAATGCTTGTAGCATCTTTTACATGATATGCAACACGTTGGAATCTCAGGAACTTTGAAATAAAGTTAAGTGTTTCAGGTGGAATGAGTTTATTTGTAAAGTTAAAATTCTAGTACTCAAACATATCTATCAAATTAGGTCCGTTTTGTACAGAAATGAATACGGAACAAATATGCATAGAAATATCAAGTAGGACCAATTTTCTGCGAGTAATTGTCGATAATAAAGGGTTGGGAATCCCAGGGTAAGAAATAGATCGGAGTTTTCAAAGAAAATAAATCATTTTTTAACTTTTCAAAAAAACAAAAGAACACCTTTGATCTGTCGAGTTTGATATGATGAGAAAAAGAAAATAATTCGTATCTAAAAACTCGAGAACAATGTTTAACTTTGGTAGGGTTTTAAGGATGGAAAAGTGGGAATCTCGAAAAAGTATTTCGTTTTGTAGGAATTTTTGAAATAAACATGGTCCATAGTTTTTCTAACAAAATTTCTAACAAATACTTAAACAAATTTTTACTTTCTTTGTGAGTGACAAAATTTTTTTAAGCAACCTTTTATGTGTAATTAATATCCCTTATTTTTAATTCAGCGAAAAATCTAGCTTGAAAATAATTTTAAAAAAAATTGTCCAAATCATATCATCAGCACTTTTATTCCTGAAGGCTTTAAAGCTGCTGCATAATTTTCACATCAAATTAATCACAAAAAAATCTCATTAAGTCCTTTACAAAAACAAAAGCGGAGGCGTCAAGTCGTCTATAAAAATTTTTCGAAAACAGCGATGCGTGAAACAACAGCAGCTACAAAACTTTGTGCCCCTGCCAGGATATAACCATGAGATACAAAACAATTAAAATACAAAACAACATGAGAAGCAACGAAAAATAAGAATACGACCACCTTCCGAGACAATCTTCGAATAGCAGCAACAGCAGCAACGGCAACAACACCAACAGCAGCAGCAGTCCAATAAAAGATAAAAAGTCGGCTTGGTCATTGATTTCCTTTGATTTTTCTTTCCATTCGATTCTTTGAGCGACTCAGCGCGCTTTTGATAACGTGGCCTAATCGCACAAATATTTGAGCATCTTTTGATTGTGAAAATTGAAAATTTTTGTAAAGGTGGCGATGTAGAGGCCTAACACAAAGGGAAAACCGACGGTGCCGCTACGCCGCGATTGAGTTTAACCTTTAACGCTTCTGTATTTGTGGAATTAATTTTTTATTGCTATATCTATGTGGAAAGAGATACGAGCGCAAACTGAATGATATCTTTAAGATGTAGATGCATTTAATGGAGTTGCGTGGGAATTTCAGTTGTGTTCCCATACAGCAGGAGCAGAAGTTGCAACAGCGGGAAAGTGTTAATTATGCTAAACATTTTTAATGGCTTGGGGAAAAGGGAAGTTACTGATGTTGCTGCTGCTGTTAAGGACAAAAGAGTCCTTTGATGAGAATGCAACTGATTTTTAATATCCTACTGATTTAAAGTGGAGATTTAAATTTACACCTGTGGTATGATTTGTTATTGCAGCAGCAGGAGTTGCAGTGAATTAGTAATAAATTAGTCGATATCGTTGGAGTTCAATTTGTGTGGCATCTGCTGAAAAGGGTTTTTTGAATATAATTGGATTTTAATCAATACAAAAGAAGTAAAACTACCCCAAATTGTTGAATGTAATTATAGAAAGTTAATGTTGGCAAGCGATTTGTCAGGGGCAGGTGCGTTAGAAAGGATTGACATCAGTTTAAGTGATGCTTTCAAGTGAAATATTATTTAGCGTCACTTTATGGTGATCATATTAATTAAAAGTAAATTTATATAAAAAGTTTACTTATTCAGTCAAAACTAAAATATGGAGTTCAAGAAAACTTTTCTTCAAAACTCAATTTGTCTCTTATTTTAAATTGTTTTTTTTTTTTCCTAAAGTATATGTAGCATATATTGATTTTAAAAGTTACAAAAGTAGTAAAGAAGATTTTGAGTGCGCTATAGATGGTTAAATACTGTGCTTTTCGAAGTAGCGCCTCCTGGTCGGAAATATATTCAAGCGTTATTTTGGTTTCGGAATTCAAAAAGCTTGAAAAATACTAGTACAACACACATACATGGAAGGCTGCTAAGAGGAGAAGCCCACATATGTGGATTCTGGGTGGTTAATAGCTGACAAGTTGGTAGTGGTCCTGCAAGCGGTCCTCAAAATCATGCGGCACAGTCACGACAAATAAGACAAATGCCGCCGCCAGATCCAGAGACTATCTAATAATAGTAACATAGAACTTTTCTTGGATTTTTCAAATTAAAAATAGCGAGATGTTTTTTGCTTCATATAGAACATAGCAGCATCAAAAAGTTTTTTTTTACAAAATTGCCTTAGAAAGGAGGTAAGTTCAAATAATAAAAATGTGGAAAAGAGGTCATTCTGATTTTATATACACATTTTCCATCCCATCAAATAATGAAAAGTATTTTGTATCATCATTCAAATTAAATTCAAGTTCTAATCAATAGAAATGTTTAATGTAAAATTATTTCCAAATCTCAGCGAATGTCGATGACAACTTTGTGGCCCTCCTAGCCTTTGCGACTCATCTAGTTACGCCACTGTCAGGGCCGATGACATGGGGGGCTGGGGGGTGGTAACTGGTGGATTTACCCAGGCCCGCAGCTCTTCGAAGGGGCCCATAAATTCTTAAAATCACTATTCAAGAAAAAAAAACTCTTACTTTCAAGAGTAAATGATAACGGTCGAAATATTCAGGGCCTTTGCGTTTTTTCCTTCGCTAGAATGTAAAGGTCTCTAGTATTTGTAATGAAGCCAGGCCCGGATTTCGAAATTTGCCGCCCTTAGGCCATTAACAAATTGTCGTCCTTCTTCACTGGTGAATATGGAAAAAAAAATTTTCTAATATCAACAGTGAGGTTTTTTTTTTTTTTTTGCTTGTCAACATTTTTTAGGTAATTTAGGGGGCGACATTCCAACTATGCGCACTTTTTTCCCCCTGTGTTAAAAAGTTTAAAAAAGTTCCCAATATTTGCCGCCCCTAAAATCGCGCCACCCTAGGCACTGGCCTAGTGTGCCTCTAAGGTAAATCCGGGCCTGAATGAAGCTCTATGTTATCGACATATTGCAGGCCCGTGCGCACGGAGGGCGGGGGTTTTGGGGGTTCTAACCCCCCATTGGAAATTTTTTTTTATATACTTTTATTGACAATATGTTCTTACTTAAATGAAAAACCAAAAAGACTTTCGCCTCTTACGAAGAATTAAAAATTTTATAAAAATAAAAAAAACTCATATTTTCCAAAGTTATGTCGGGAATTTCGACATGAAAGTACATGCATTCTTAGGTTTGATTGAGGAAAAACATAAAAAGATCATTAAAAAACAAGATGTTATATTAAATTTGTTTCGAGAAAAATTTTTTTAAATAAAAAATTTAATGCTTCAATAAATTTATTTAAATCTTTTTAATTTGTTTTATAAAGTTATAGTATTTCTTAACAAAAAAGACTGTAATTTTTATCCTATCTCCTATAGTTTTTGAGATATTTCGTTTCGAAAAATGCTCAAAAAGGTAATAAAAAAACAAAGTGAGCAGTTATTAAAATTATGGCCGATATGTACATATGTATATACTATACTCACATAAGCATATATGTATACATACATATATTTTCATAAAACAATTTTTGTATATTTCTCTTTTTTTGTATGCTTTGTAGTCAAAAATACTTTTTTTACGGACTTTATAACCTAACATGAATTATCCGAGTTAACCCAGCAATAGCCAGCGTATGAAATTTCATACAATGTTATTTTTTAACAACAACCAAAATTGAAATTTTTTGGTGTAAATATTTTCAATAAACAAAATTAATTTTTTTTTTTAGCAAAATGCATGTTTTTAGTGAATTTTCCAAAATCTCTACTTACTTTTAATACTATTATTATTAATTTTACAAAGAGAGCAAAATATCTGCTCACTAAGAATAAAGTTGTAAAGTTTTTATATATTCATAATATGTTTTTAATTGTCCATTAAAATAGCAAAATCAAAAACCATAAAATTGTATCAATTATGAGGTTTGAATAATTATGGTAAATTTTTTGGCATGAGAATTTCACAAATACTTACTGTTATTAAAGAGAAAAACTTTGGCAGAACTAAATAAATATAATTTTTTTGAATATAGAAAAGGTCAGATTTCCTCGCCTGGTTATAACCACGAATTTCAAATATTTATCATAGCTATCATAATTTAGTACAAAACTATTAAAATGATAAATTAAAATAGAAAAACTCATTAAAGAAACTGTTTTTTCTTCACTTTCTAGTTAATTGCTTTTTAAATCGCAGCTATCTCAGTACAATTTAACTCTTATCTGCACTTTTAATTGCAAGTAAATTTAAATTTCCTAAAATAGAAATCACAAACCTAAACGACTCGCAGCTAACTATGCGTAGGTATCTTCTATCTACACTTAAAATGTCAAAGAACCATTGGTGTTGCCGACGCTGCTATCAAAGTGTTGCAATTAATTTAGAAAATAAAAAAAAAGAATCCAAATTGTTTGTTATTGATGTCGAAGTTTTCTAAATACTGGCTCGTTATTTCAATGCGGCTGACTTGAGCACTTTTCTGCAAACTCATTATGTATCCCACTTATTGTGCTGCCGCTTGTCGCTGCTGCTATCTTGTTGATGAGCGCCATGATTACCGTTACATGAACCACCATTGTTATTTTTCAAAACTTTTGAGCAGCTGATTGGTCAGCATAAAACCGCCTTTTTTTGTTACACTCTGCAGCTGTCACCTTTCAACTTTGGTGCGTTGAATGGATAGAAGAGCTTGTATAGCTGTAAGTGTAAGCGAGAAATCAGATAATAGCAGTACTTGCTCTAACATAGTGACGAATATATAACGAAGAGTATTTCCAATAACCGGATATTGTACGCTCTGCTCTCTCTCATCGCACTACATTCAAAGCAATTTTTTGTTGTTTCGTTTAGTATACGTTTGTAGTGTGTGTGCCTGTTTGTTGGCAACATTTACTCAATCAATTTTGTTAAGATTTTGATTGTTAGGAGTTTAACCACCGACAAACAAGACAAGACCGCCGCCGCCGTCACAGTTAGAGAGCGAAAAAGAGAGAGGAGAATTAGCAGCGCAACCAAAACAACAACAAAGTAAGTAACCAAAAAGAAAACCAGAAAAACGACTTGTCTAGTTAGCTCTTTAGCAATCTGCAATCTAGTTTCGAACAGTTGACTGTGAAGCGCCGAGTGGAAAGGTCCTCCTATTGGATCAACGTCAACGTCGTCGTGTGTCAAATTAAAAAAAAAAAACAGACGTTAACGAGCTGAAAAAAAAACAAATTTAAGCAGTGAGCAAGTAGAGAAGAAAAGATTTACAAAATATAATCAGCGATTGTTAGAAGCTGCTTAAAGCCAATGCAAACCGATTGTGATTTGATTGATTTCATTATACAACGAGCAGCAAGCGCGTACGGACGAACGCGGAAGTTAGCAAGATAAACTTAATTAGAATTTCGTTAAGTGTTAAAATTATTTAAATAAGAACAATAACAGTACAAAATAAAATAAACAAAGTTTAGAGAAACTTCTTAAAGATTTGTGGTGTGCATTTCGATTTTCGTTAGGAGTTGAATGTAGTGATATCACTAAATTAATCACAATAACTTAATTAAAAACTAAATCGTGTCTTAAGCAGTTTTTGAAGTTTCGTTAAGTTTTATCAAAGGTTTAAGAAAACGTTAACAGTGATTTTGAAATACTTTGTTCATGAAAAATAATAAAACTGCAGCAAAACAATAACTTTTGGTTCTTTTAAACGCTACTTAAAACATTAAATTTGGTTTTACAATAATTATTGCATAAAATAATAAAAAAAAAGGCTAAAATGTAACTTTTGGCACATCCGAATATATCCTATAATTATATAAAAGTTATGTTAAATTCTACATAGTGATTTCCCTGCTTATATGACAACCAAATTAACATTATCGAAACTCAAGCGGCATTTTTAAATCGTTTTAAAAAAGTTGCAAATATAACATATTAAAACAAGAGAACACTATCGTCAAATTAATCTAAACCAAATTTCAGGCACTAAACTGAAATATTATCCTGAAATCCCTCAGTATGTTGTGCCCACCAACATTACGTCCCGCTAGCCCTGCCGAATCGGAAATCTCCGTTGGTGGCGCTCCCAGCCCGTTGCCACATCATCGCAACACCATCGATCTCCTGCAACATCAACATTTGATCATGCAACAACATGCAGCTGCTGCAGCCGCTGCAGGCCTTACCCGTTCTGCCGTCGGCAATGTACCAGAAGAGTATTTCCAACCGCTCAAACGGCTACGTATGTCGGCCGAATCAAATTCACGCGATCGCACCCCCAGTCCAACGCCATCATTAGTTAGCGTCACTACGGATGCCCCCGCACCACCACCTTCTACAACGACCGCTAGATCACACATAGAAGGTGTAAAAAGTTTCTCGATCGCTGATATTTTAGGTCATGAAAAACGTCGACGTTCCTCTTCGCCGCCATCATCACCGCTAGCAGCTACAGCTGCTCGTAGTGGTGGTATTATTGCAGCCTCCGCTGCTGCTGCCGCTGCGTTTCAACCTCGTGCCGATCTAACACTAGATGTTGTAACCGGCGGTGTACATCCTGGTGCATCTGCCATACTTTTACCTGGTGCACAAATTGTACGTCCTTGGGATCATTTGCTTGGTCCAATGCCGGTGCGACCATTTATACCTCAGGCGCTGCTGCACTACGAGCATCGTTTGGCATTGGACTATCATCGTCAGTTGCAGGAACATTTTAGTGCACAGGCACAACTTTTACGTCACATGGGCATGGAAACGCTAATACCATCGGAGAGTGGCTCTGAACGTTCCAGTTCGGCGGCAAGTGATTGTTGCTCACCCGAAATAGCTGGTGCTCGACACTCTGCTGACGCTCAGACGCGTTCACATTCATCACCTCATGGCACGCATGCTGAACGTGATCGTGAACGTCAATCATCGTCAGCTACTTCTATGGGTAGTTCTGCTGGTACCAACACCACGATGGGTGGTAGTGCAAATTCATCTGGAATGGGATCAAATTCGAAAACAAAACCAAATGGTACACCTTTGGATGCACTCTTTCAGATGACTACAAAGGACTTTAGTGAATCGGAAGGTACGTGAAAATTAAATTTCTTTTAAGCTATTTATTTCATATGTAGAGTTAATCTGTTGTATAACTTAGAGTCAGAAAGAAAATAAAGGTTATTGGTTTTGTAATTATTCTTGAAATCACCTCTTCCTTGATAGACCGAAAACAGAGTAACATTTCATACTTTTAAAAATTGTGTTTTGTATCACTTGTAATCCGAATTATTCAATACTTTTTTTTACAAAACAAAGTTATTTTTTTTTTTTAAAAAAGATATAATTTAAAATATTTCGGGCACGCTGAACTTCCTTTTTAATTCCACAGAAAACTCTTTTACGTCTTGATAGGTCAAAATACAACGAGCTTGAAAAAAGTAAGATCCTTTAATAAATTGGTCAACTAATTCTTCCGAGCGTATTTAATGGTTCCACACTCCATCCATAAAATTTTTCTCTATCAAAACAACCATTACACCATATTTATCGTTTTCTGTCCTTTGTTTGAATCCATCGTATTATCCTCCGTTGATATGCTGTATTCCCTTGACTTTTTTAAAAGTACGCGAAAGCACACAGCGACAATTTTCTAAATAAGCAGCGGAGCTGGAGGGGGACGAAGTGGGCAGCCGTTTCGGGAGCATTGGCTAGGGGGAACAAAATTGAATATTTGTTGAAACATACGTAAAGGAAAGTTGACAACCTTTGTTTTGTTACTAAACTAGTATTTTTTTATGAAAATTGTTTCTACGAAAGAGGCAAATGTGTTGCTAAAACCCACTCTTAAACCCACCCACTTAATTACTTTTAACCCAAATAATTTCATAAGCGAAAGCGCTTAAAACCTGTAGAAAATTTTTCGAGCACATTCTTCAGTTTAATTTTTTTTCAGTTACTTTTTTTTCTATAATAACTTAAACATTGAATATATAATGAATCTTTTGCTTATTAGTAAAAGTAAATTATGTTCCAAGCCAATTTGTGATTTTTTTTAAAACTTGAAGCCATTAAAATTGAGCAAGAGTTTAACAATTTGAATAACGTTTACGTAGTCAGAAATCGTATACAAATATATAATTATAAGTAAATTAAGCTTGTTATACGACCATTAATTTAAAGCTCTTTTCGAAACAACAATTTGCCATGCAAAATGAGGCCATATAGAAACAAAAAATATAAACTAATTATTTGCAATAAAATAATAAGTATTCACATTAAAAACTCATTAAAATTTTGATAAATTTCACCATAATCCAATTAAACTTAATTTAACCCAATTTGATAAAATTTTTGGCAGTTTAGGTTACCAATTACGAAAATTGTCTCAAGAAAATGACAATTAAAAAAGCACATGCCAAAAAATCATATTTTAGCCACAATTTAAAGTCACTTTCTAATAATTAACTAAATTTAAATACAATGACTTCAATCTAGCAACTAATTAAACAGTAGTATGCTAAACCAACAATTTAATTACAAAATTACAATAATTTTATTAAAAATTATAAAAGTTTTTATTACATATAAATAATGAGTTTTAAATTACTTGCACCAAATGATTCACAAAATTAATGAATTTAAGTATTGTATAGTAATTAAGAAATTTAATCTTTCTAGAGTCAAACATATAGTATATGGATGAACATATATAATTTATTTAACTGATAGGAGTATTCAAATTAAAGCTTGAGTTAAATTACGTAGGTATACAAATGAAAGTTTGTTTGCGTTTTCATGCCAAAACCATTCGACTTAAACAAATGACAATATTAGGCAACTAATTAAGACAAGTAGTTGTAACTGTTTGGCTTATAGATAACAAAAAAAATTAATTAAAAAATGGTATAAAAATCCATATGAAAATATCAGTAGGAACTTTGTAAAATATGCAAAATAACCACTTGATATTTTGAAAAATAACTTAATTTATAGGATTAAAAATAAATAACTTTTGTGCTTTAATAAAGTTATTCATTTACTTAGTTAGCAATTAAAAAAAAATGTAAAAATTATAATTTATAGCTTCATTTGTTAAACATTTAAATAACAGCAGAAATTAATTTTCAACAAATTTTATAACTTAATAAAGAAAAAGGAAACTTTGCGAGCGACTTGAAAGCGCTGAGCGCCATGCATATTCATTTTTATTGCTGGTACTGTTCTTTTCTTTTGTTTTTTTTTTTTTTTGTAATAAAATTTACTTTTTGTCTAATTTATTGTATACTCTTTGATAATAATTTAAATTTAAGTTTATATAATTATTTTTGAAATTTAATATGCATTAAAAATAATTTGTTTAACCTGTAGGAAATTGTAAGACCGTTCATACAAATTTTGATTATTTGAGTTTATCATCATATCTTCGGCATTTACAGTCCGATCTTAAAGTATGATATATCAATGTTTTTGTCTTGAGTGGAAAAACTTTTTGATTCAATGATCCTTGACATCAAGTACCTCGTTCTTGAGCCTACCCTCCAGATCTCAGTTCCTACCATCCTAATGTACCACCCTAATGTCATAAAATTAAAGCTTGCAAAAAATCATTAAATTTTTCCAAAGGAAGTATTTCGTAAGTATTTTTAAAAATATTTTTAAAGTTTTTTACCAAACGTAGGGTTCGCCTTATTAAATCTTTCGTCATGTCTTCGGTATTTATAGTTAGTAGTACTAAACTGATCTCAAATCGAATGATAGTTGGAATAATACCGTTATTACACTCTTAATTTACATATTTTATTATTGCTATTCATTTTCCCTGTGAGATACATATCAGTTGGAAATGCGTCTATATTTGATTCCGCTAAACTTATAAAATGTAATTGAATGTTTTCTTATCAATGATAACAGACCCAAATCTAAGCCCAGATTTAGAAATTTGCAGCGTCCCCACAAAACTTCTTCAATGGTGGTACGAAAAAGTTTTTCAATCTATAAAATGAACTTTTCTGACAGCAAATATTATATCAGATGGCTATGTGAAGATTTTAGCCGCTCGCAAAGAAGCAACAGCATGCATTCGTCAAATGTTCGGTCCACAAATAGATCATTTTATAAATTTTGCAAGTGACTCATATTTAAATATGATCAATTGGCTCAAATTCGAAGTGACTGAGCCGCCATGCTTGCAGTTCTTCCCGCAAGAACAGGTGGAAGCATTAAAATATTCAAAAGAAATAATCAAATTAGAGGCCGTTCAAGTATTAAGAGGGTCAAATATCTTCAAAAATTGCGTTACGTTATACTTGAACGGCCCCTTATTAGGTTAGTGCAAGAAAATAACTTTATTTGATAGTTTTCTTTGCTAAACTTAAACTTAATTGTTTTCACAGCTTATCCATGCCATTCTCAAAACACAGAGCATTTTGTTCAAGTAGTACATGAATCTACAATGGCGGTCACCGATGAACAGCGCATGGGCCATATTTTATCTAAGCTCAAAAGCCGCCAGAAATACAGCTAACTTGAATCGATTAAAATTCTATGCTTAGAGCTTAGAGAAAAGTAGCTTTATAAATAAATTAAAATTTTAACATACATACATTAGTTTTCCCACTATTAAAGCTCCATGTTTTATTTAAATGAAAAGAAGAGCGAATGAAGTTGTACCGTATGGCGAGCTTCTTCGAGATGCTGAGCAACGGCTCCAAAACATTTTATTTGATTTTACTTTAAATTTTTTAATTCATAGATTTAATTTGTAGATCTGGTGGGTTCTTAAAGTCAATGGACCTTTGGTGCAAAAAAAAATTGATCTCCTCGAGACAAAGACATCATGTTCTAATGGAGTAATCGAAATACTTAAGTTGGAAAAATTTAATGATTTTTTGCAAACTTTAATTTTCTGACATTCAAGTGACACAGTAGGATGGTAGGAACTGAGATCTGGAGGGTAAGTTCATGAACGGGGTACTTTATGTCAAGGATCATTGTATTAAAAAATTGGTCTATTCAAGACAAAAATATTGATATATCATACTTTAAGATCGGACTGTAAATGCCGAAGATATGATGAAAAACTCAAATGCGCGACCTCTATTTACGGCCAAAAAAAAAAAAATTTTTTCGAATTAACCTTGCAAAAATACTTCGGATTTGCTGGTGTACCGTGAACTTTTTTTTTTAAGGTACAGTCTTATTTACACAGCACAATGATAATTTTACTTAATTTGCGCTAACAACGAACTTACTATTACTTACTAGTGTATACTCGTAAAGAAAACTTGCAACCAAGAGTCTGCAAGAAAACCGTAATATCAAGTAATTTACAAAAACACACATACACAATAGAAAAAATAATTTTGGATTTGCTTTGTTTCACTTTTTGCTTGGGCTCTCAACAAATCTTTGTAAAAGGGGAATCATATCAGACCTAGAAATTCGTCACTGAACCGGCTAAAAGGGTCACTGATGATTCCATTTAGCAATGGATGAAACTAATATGACTAGTTGCTGCCGGCTTTTTGTTGTTTATTATTTTGCTGGCCTTATTTTTTTTATTTTAATACACTCTGCCTTGAACAGTAAACTCAGTAAAATACTTATATCAAATTTCAGTTCCTTAACATCGGAATTCTATTCTAATTCTTTTGTTAAGTAGATATATTGTCGTACTTGTTAATAAATGTAACTTTAGGCTAACCTGAGTATCTTTTAAAGTCGCATTTAATTTTTTAATAAGAAATAGTTTAAAAAAAATTTACACTGTATACATTTGATTTAAAATGTCGACGATCACACAAAATTTTAAAATACTGCGCTTATGAATTCATATGGGCAAATCCTTAAAGTTGTTACTTTTGAGGAAAAAAAATTTTTTTTGCACACTGTTTCTAAATATTTGTTCACCTTCAGATAAGCATAACAATCAAGATTTTGAATTGTTACCTCGTTTTGAACAAATATGGTCAAAAAGTTATGGGCCAAAACTTTTTTTTCATTTTTGTTCATTTTTGTTCATTTTTGTTCCATAACTTTTTGAACATTTCTTCAAGACGAGGTACCAATGCAAAATCTTTATTGTTATACTTATCTGAAGCTGAACCAATAGATACAGTTTGTCATAAATTTGAAAAAAAAAATATGTTTATTGTGTGGGCAAATCCGCGAAGATGTAACTTTTGAGGGAGAAGAAATAATAATTACCGTTGAACATTTTTCCACAGTATATTGTACACCTAAATCTACCAGGCAAGCAAGGTATTAACGTTTTTTAATTAAATTCATGAATGTGCTATTGAAAAATAAGAAATTTTATTGCCAGGAAATCGAATATGTACCATATATATGCCCTAATATCTTATTTATTTTTGAAGACACATTCAATTTTGATAACTAGAATTGTTTATTTTGAAGAAAGAAACATATTTATAGAACAAAATTCGTGATCAAATACATGTTCAATTTTTTAGAGACCAAAAAGTGAAAAAAATTTAAATTTACAAATAAGTAGAGACACTTATCTTGGAAGCTGAATTTCTGAGACCATTGATGGCATAGTCTCAGCACTCTAAGTAACATATAGGTTTGTGTGCCTTCTTTCGTTACCCAAATCCCCGAGACGATATTTGAAATGTTCAAAAAGTTATCAGCGAGAAAACATTGTGACATGTTGAAAGAGACACATTGAAAGTGGAAAATTTCGTCGTTTTTATACCTAAGCCATCGTCAATTCATACATTTTTTGCAAATTCAAGTTTTTTATTTGGTGGATATGTGGCTTAAGTTCTGTTCTTTCATTTAACTATAGTATTGGTTACCTAAAAAAAGTTTTTTCGACTAGAAAAGCGAGTGACAAGAAAAGTAACAACTTTACGGATTTGCCCATATACTACTTTTTAACTAGGTAATTTATGTATATTTCTAACAATATTGGAATATATTTTTCTTTCTATATCTCTTATTATATTTCATAATTTTATATTATAGAACCCTATATTCGGTAACCATGATAGTTGCTCTCTGCTCATTACACGCCTTCCTTCAATTTCAATATAAGCGTATATGGCATTGTCATAAACTCATTCGCAGCAATCGTTTTGAAGCTTGCCCAAGCAAATGCATCATAGAACAATTGAAATAGCTCTTTTGCAATGACAAGCCCAGGTAAAAATCTATAGTTTATCATATGGAAAAGTAGTCACTTGTTGGCTAGTTGTACCTACTTCACCTGAAACTAGTTTGTGTATTGTTTTGAAATGGATCGCTTTCCTACAGGGTATTTTTTTTACATGAGTATTATATTTTTATACGGTTATATTATTGTCATTTGCATAATGAATGCACACTATTAGGTATTTAGCCGAATGTAATTTTTGTCTTCAAATTATTATTTTGTTTGTTATTGTTGTTGCTATTTTCTTTCTAGTAACGTGTAATTACCGTTAATGAATTTTCAGATATCTTACGAACAGTATTCCAAGCTAATTACAACTTTTTTGTTTTCCGATAAGCATTTGTATTGAAGTGGGTAGTCATTGAGATAACATTATATACTTTCGTTTTCATGTAGGTACGGTTTTTTTTCATAAGAAATTGGTAAATTTATATATATTTTTTCTTTTCACAAAACATCCTCAAGTTAAATTCATAATTTTTATTTTATTACTTGTAATTTTAAGCAAATGATGTACCTATCCACAATTTTCAAATTCGCGATAGTGTACAACAACAATTTCATATATAAAAGTGGCTTAAGTTTTTTAAATAAACTGAAAGTTAATTAATGGATATATGTATGTTTAAACGATTTTGAGAGAGAAAAAAAAAAACATAAATTGACTTAAGTCGATTACATAATCGGTCTCTGAAACCGTATTTTTTTTTTAGTCATAGAATTAACACATGATATCAGTTAAAACTTGCTGAGGTAATATTGCATGATATGAGATTATAGAAATCAACATTTAATTTCTATATAATTTCCACTACCGTTGAACTTTTAGTCATTACTTCTTCAACACTTTTTAAAAAATAAAATATATGAAGCGAAAAGTCTCTCCAATTGATTTTGACAATTATTGATTATCAAAAACAAACAGTCGTTCTAACTTGCCAAACATGACCGAAGGTTTTAGAAAATATAACCGAGTCTAAAAAGAATTTTGTGATATAGAGCTAGAAGTTTGAAGATGGTAAAATTTTTATTTTTTCTATTTACGCCACGTTTTTTTATCGCAAAATAATCTTTTGAAAAAGGGCAGAAATAAATATTATTTTATTTGAAGTCATAAATGTATTTGCAATACAAAAATGTTACCTGTTTTCAAATGAAGTAACTCAAAAAGTGAGTGCCGAACGTGATAGTTTTTGTCCATAACTTACCCAGAATCTACCATTTTAGGGTGTCACACAAAATTTGTTGGTACCAAAGTCCTCTTTTTACGCAAGAGCTTTTTGGGTTACCTATTTTTATTTTTAAAGGGTCTGAAATCGTGCGCGGCAGCTCCCAAGTCTTAAAAAATCAATCAAGTGCCTCAATAAAATCGTCAAAAAAGAGGGTGCGGGATAAAACTCATTTTGTTTTGGAGATGATACTCACTCTTATTTTTTCTGTCGATAAGAAATAGGAGAATAGTAAGAAATCTGTAAGTCTCTACATACATCTGAAAAGGAATACCACACATTTCAGTGAGCCCTCTGTATGATCTTTGCCATAGATTCTATGATATTGAAAATACATACATATTTAAATGAAAAATTGTATGTAAAAAGTTTACTTTCAAACCAAATATCTCTCTCATACATAAAGGAAATGCTACAATATTGTTGCACTCATTAATTTCAACAGAACGAACAAACCAATTCAATTCCAATTCATGGCACTTTGTATCAAGAAGGAGAGACTCGTTATATTACAATAATTCCAAGCTCAAACTTGTGAAACCAATTATCTTCAGTAATCTAACTAAAACAAAATATCTAATTCTATCACTTTTGTCGGCATCTCCGATATATCAGCCAAAACTGATAGACTGTAACACAACAACAACAACAACAACATAAAACAGAAATCCAATTCTAATTATAATGAATTTTTAATGCTCTCAAGCTCGAGACTTAATCAGGCTGATCCAATGAATATATTATATATATATGTATGTATTTTGCTTGCTCGTAAAATACAAAAACAAAAAATATTAATGACAAAATAACAGAAACAACAACGAAATTAGATAGTGAAGATATAAAACAAAAACAATGTAATAAAAAAAATTAATACGGTAGCCGTTCGATTCGGCTTTTTTGGTAGGTACCCCCTAAAGCCAGTGATGCTATGCTGGTAAACAAAGTGGAAACACCGCATTAACAAAAAATTCAAAGCCAAAGCCAAAGCCAAAAAACGGTAGCTACACATATTTTGAAGTTAGCCATAAATTTCTTTTGAAATTAGCCGCAAATTATATTAAAAACAAAAGCGTTTAAGCCAAAGAAGCGGCCAAAGCAATCGGAACAGTTGAAAAATGGTAAACGTTAACTTAATTAAGTAGATGAAGAAAAATTTAAATTAACTCGGAAATTGGCATTGAAGATTTTTTTTTTTTTTTTTTCAAATTGAAAGAACATGTCAAGACTTCAATTAAATTTGGTGGGTTTCATCATAGCATATAAACAATTTAACATTGGTAGGATTGTATGTTGCAGTTTAAAAAATTTCAAAGGAAAAACAATGAATGCACCGAACAACAGCAACAGCAGCAGCAGCAGCAGCAAAAGCTGTCATTAATCAACTGTCATTGAAAACGTGTCAATATAATAAATTATGCATTTATTCGTACGGTCTTTAAAAATGTGCTGCAGGTTGTTGTTCAATCAACGTCCGCTCGTAATCGTGTTGGTACAGACAGACAGATGATCGAACAAACAGTATTTTTTTATCACTTAATTAATTACTAAAACAATTTTAAATGATATTTAGTAATAATTTACTTGCAACATACTGTAAGCGAATGTAATTTGCAGTTATTGCCATTTACAGCGTTGCCATATGTCAAATGTCAATCTGTCAGCCGCAACATGCTCATTAGCATTAATTTAACTAATAATAATTTAATATGTATATATTATTTGAAGTGAAATTCTTGTTAACACATTTGTTTTTCATTATTCTCAATAATTAATTAATTTGCTACACTGCACTGCATTGAAAGCTAAATATCGTTAGTGCAACTTGCAGTGTACAGAGACTGTG
Organism: Meiosimyza platycephala; assembly: GCA_963662105.1. Classification (NCBI taxonomy): domain Eukaryota; kingdom Metazoa; phylum Arthropoda; class Insecta; order Diptera; family Lauxaniidae; genus Meiosimyza; species Meiosimyza platycephala. The sequence continues at coordinate 72,634,071 of OY759209.1, read as the reverse complement.
AAGCTTTGAGGTGGAAAGAGTACGCAAGAAGAAAAACATAGTGGGTACTATGCTTATATTCGGAGGAGTACCGTACACGGGACAAAAAACTTTTTTCCAACCCTACTGAAAGAAATTTTCGTGTTTTTCATTTACCTCACCTTCAGAAACTCTAGCAAAATGAGATTGCGTATCACTTTAACTTTCAAAATTTATACCTACACATTAAAATTTACTATATCGATTTATTTTCATTCAATAAAAAAAAATGGTCAACCCTAGCAAAATGAGATATATTTCACGACCATTTTGCGGCCCCCCCCCCTAGGTACGCTACTGTATATCATCCATATCAAAAGTCTATATGTTTACAAAAGCAGGACATTTTTTCTAATACAAAACATGTAGAATTCTTTTAGTAAAGTTTTGATAAAAAAATAACTCATGTAATCTGTCTGCCCTTTACAGTGATTTTCCATAAGATTTGAATGAAAGTTTAATTCTGCTCAAGGGCAATTTTATATGATTTAAGGGACTAAATATTGTGCCCGATTATATATTTTTAACTTCATATTTTTTTTTTTTTTTTGAAACGTTACTTTGGCGATTCGACTGACCTACACGACCTAGACGACTGAGTCAAATTTTAGTAGCCACCAAAAAATATATTTCTTTCTATGTTGAACCATGTTCTATGTATGGTATATTGATTCACATTTAGCTTAGAATATAATTTGAGTCAGTTTTATTTTACGTCATAGCGGAAATAGTTAAGTCAATTATTTTTTATTTAATTAATAACAGCTTACTTGCACTAGAATATAAGTTAAAGGTGTTATCTTGTTAACACTTTACTAACTGGTTTTTTTTATACAAGTGATTTTATGAAGCGTAATTATTTCAGTGCTGCTAAAATCATTTTTTAAATGTTAGATTGCAGTTTTTTTATGATTATATGATTATTATAATAAATTCATATATACATAAAATATAGCAATAAAAGCAAATTTGCACCCATTGTAATTTAAAACCACTTAAGCCACTTAAAAGAAATATTTAACCTACTTGCATTCGGATCGTTTGTTTATGAGACCCAACTATTTAATCATCATTAAGTCATTTTAACTTATCTGCTTTGGGTCCTTAATGTGAAGTTCTCAAAAGATCATATTAAAGTGAATTAGTATATTTTTGAAAGTAATAATAAGGGCAAAAAAAAAATGAAAGTGGACACTTGTACGCAGCAAGGACTAGCCTACATACAAGATAAGGGCCTTTAATTTTTAAGGGTGGTTTGTTTTGGTAAGAATTGTCAGATGTCTGCTTGTAACAATAACAATATGGCATAGGAAAACAGGAAAAAAAATCAACTCATTTATTAAGTGAAAGTGGTTGGTAATAAATTTTAATATTTTTATGGCTTTGACTTATGGTAATGTGAGATATTTTAGTGTTTTTGTAGTCAAATAGTTAAAGTGTATGAAAATGTGATTGATTGGCTCGTGGAAGTAAAAACATATTTTTTCAAATTGTTTTTATTTTTTTTAAGAAACTGATAAATATTTTGTGCAGACTTATGATTTTTTTAAAGTAAAAATTTCAGGAATTTTCGAAATTCAAGCTAAGCATCGGCGAGTCACATCGTCTAGCGATACGCATGTTGGTCACAGACCATTTGCTATATCAAGAATTTTCACAGAAACGATTTTCTTGATAGAAGTAACAATTTGAAAGAGACTCCGTTTTGTCTGGTAGTGCTTGGATACATGATTTCGTTTGAAAATAAAAAGTTTTGTAAAAATGTTTTCAGTGTGCATATTTTTTTAAAGTAATTTCATTGATGCTATTGAAAGCTATCAATTTATTAAGGTCATTTTAACTTTACTGTACGATTATATATGTATCATTCAATAGGTATAACATAAATTTCTACAATAAACATAACTTTTTTTCAATCAAGTTTTTTATCACAAAGTTAACAAATCAATTAATACTTTATGTATATGTATTTAAAAATAAATCACAACATTTCATGACACATAATATGGGCAAATAGTGTGATGCGACTGAAAAAACCATCCAACTGTAAATGGTTTTCTACGACATTCATAAGCTGCATAATATTCTCTTCATGTTCTACTTCTTTCAACACATCGTTTGTCAATCATCAGTAGAATTTTCTCTCTTTTAGTTCACACATACAAATAAATTATTTTATATTCAATCTATCAGGTTTGATGGGGAGAGAAAAAGTTGTATATTTTTCGTAGTTTTATCGCGATGCTACAGCATATCCTGTCAACGACGCTATTACTTTATTGCTGTTTGTAGTTATTGATATGAGCTTCATGGAAAATACACACATTAAATATTTTGGTTTTTTTATCTTCATTAATTAGTTAGTATATTAAAATTATACTATTACAGTATGCGGTTATGTATTCTGCTGTTCGACTAATGGAATTGTCTTGCATTTACTTTAGGGTAGGGATGGCCAACTAAGGTGCCCAAAAGTCGACAGCGCGCTGCCGTTTACAACAAAAATTTCGCGCTAGTAACTATGTGTATAAACGTGTGCAGGAATTCCAACGAAAAAAAAACATGAGTATAAATGTGTTTTGTCTTTTCCACATAAAAAAAAAACATTACCCAGTAGAAATTCGTGCATCACTGATGTAAATAAATAAATAAACTGCGAAAGCATCGCATGGTTACACAAAAAATTATTAAACTCAAAATTCATCAATGAAAACAAAAAGTACTTTTCCGAGAATTAAAACTATTTTTCCATGAATATGAATTTTTTTACAGCAATGATGCACACAAGAGCAGTTTTTTTAGTCTCTCATTTTTTTTATAAGTCAATAATACATGTGTAAAAAATTGCTTTTCGCAGAAATAATGTCTTTGACCTGAAATTCTCATAACTGACATTGCGCAACTCATTTGCGCACATTTGTTTTGTTTTTGCACGTTTGATTCCGACTGGGTCTCTTGCATATTCATTTTTCAAACAAAGCGCATAGAAATCAGCAACTGCACGGCGCGACGAATGATGGCACGTTTCATAGATTGTGACCGCGGGAGGGTAAATGGCCATCCCTACTTTAGGGTATTATATTGTTTTGTATCAAATGTAGCAATATTGTCTTTTATGTTAAGGAAAAACTTAAGTACACTTAAATAAAATTTCTTGTGAAAAAATTATGCACTATTTTCAGAATGTATTATTTATAATGAACAAAAAAAACATATTGAGATTTTTCTGCGAACCCATTAGTTTTCAAGTAAAATAATTTTAAACTACTTCTCGTCATACCCCTAGAGAAACGATAGCTAAGTAGTTTATTTGTAAACATTAACTTTTGGTTTGAAACATTTTTTCGTAGAATGCTTGTACATATTTCGAGATAATTTACATGCTTATGTTAAAAAACTGAAATTTCACTTACTGCTATTATACGATGTAGGAGTCATCATTGAACTATTTTGGACCCATAGCATCAAAGTCTTAATTTCGCTTTTAGACCGCACCTATATACATACATGTAGTATCTTTAAAATTTAGTATATATCGTTTGGGTTAAAGGTATGCTTTTGATTAATCTCAAAGCATCAGTATTTGACCATTATGACCCTATTTAAAAAATAGTGCCTCATCAATCATTTAAAAAATATTTCCACTTCTTCAGATCTGGAATATTTAAGTCCATAGTCCATGTAAATAAAAGTCAGCTTGCCCGAAATTAATCCTCAGAATTCTCGTTTCTCTTCTGGACATTAGCTTTTGGGTTTGCAGAATTTTTAAAATCGCTAGGTTCCCCAAACTTTAAAAATTTTGTAAACTCGAATTTCAAAAGCATTTCATTATAAAAAAACCTATACAATTACATTCTGTACTCTATATCTTAAGTTTTCATTTAAAATTTATAAAAATGTATTCAACTGCATGTAGTAAAAATACTAATCCGTTCACTGTTAATATCTTTCAATTTCAGATAAATCCCATCTCGACATCTTTTCAAATCGTCCACAACCAAAAAAAAAGCGCAAGTCTCGCACCGCATTCACAAATCATCAGATTTTCGAATTGGAAAAACGTTTTCTCTACCAGAAGTACCTCTCGCCAGCTGATCGTGATGAGATTGCTGCTGCACTTGGACTCTCAAATGCACAAGTGATCACTTGGTTCCAAAATCGACGCGCCAAACAAAAGCGTGATATTGAAGAATTGAAGAAAGACTTCGATAGCGTCAAAGTTTTTTCAGCGCACAAGAGTTTTTTAGAAAATGTCAACGATTTAAGTATTTTGAAGAAAAAACCAATGCACGATGCTGATATGGTAGGTTTGGCCGCAATGACTGCTGGCGTTATGTCAACAGGGATTCCACAACCACAATCGCAATCAGCTGCACACACACTAAGTTCACAAAAATGAAATTTTTGGCAAGTGTTGCCAAAAAAATCGTGTTTTTATTAGTAAACAAGAGTGATGAGTGGAAGAAGAAGATAAAGCATTTTAAGAAAACAAAAAGAGATATGGAGAGACAAATCAAAGAATTTCAAAACTTTAACGTTGACGTCAGCAAAGTGCGTTTTTGCAGCTGAAATAATGCTGCACGTAGCAAACGCCACAAGCAGACGGCGTTATCCCAAATGTGGCAAAGATATCACACACATGACATGTGTCGCGAGAATGAGAGCCTGAGATTCTGTGGGCACAAAAAAAAATCATGTCTTGCTGTATTTGGCGCTTATATCCAGAACACTTAATTATAATTTTCGTTTTGAATACCATTATGAAACGTAAATTAAAATTGAATTTAAACTTGAATTTAGTTGTGTTACAAAAGAGCAATTTAGTGCTTAGAGAACCGCTAAGAGTTGAGCAAAAATTTGCATACACCAAATGAAAGGAACATGAACAGAAACACCGGATGAGACTGAATTGATAACATTGTGAGGGTGTAAAATAGAAGAAGATCGCATTATACCTACAGCGTCATTAAAAAAATCTACAAAAAAATTAAAACTAAATCAAAAAACAAAACAAAAAAAAAAACATTTAAAAAAACAAATGGCTCTTCTAAGAGCCACCAAATCAATTCACATTGAGATGAAATTATATTTAAAAATTATTGGTTTAAATTTATTTTTACAGGCTGTGCGAATAACCATGCAAATTGACCAACAAATGAATGAGCAATCTCCCGAAAAACAGGCTAACACTTTTTCAGATAGATACTGTTCTTTTTGTTACATCGTTTTGTTAAGGTATACCTAAGTTTGCGATATTGTTCAAAGAGACGAAATACCCAAAGTTAGGTTTTTTGAGTTAAGCCGTTCTTGCACGCAGGAAGCGATACATATATGTTTTTCACATTTTTAACTTCCCCATGATTTAATTCTACCACGGATGACATTCGCTCAGTATTCCTTCTAACCTAATTTAAGAACGGGAGATAACACTGATCCTTAAATACGCTACTATAGAGCATATATATAGATATATAGATATATATATAATATAGAGAAATTTTGTGGACATTTTATATACGTATATAGAATTATAGCCAGAATTTACAATTTAGTGACACTAACTAAATGATTTTTTATTGACTCTTACTCTTGCAGTTGATGCTCAAATTTATCTTTTAAATAATAATGCGACTACTTAGGACAGTGTCTTCTTTTATACTCTTATGAACCATACGCATACAAACTCACACGTACCGCCAGCGGGCATGACGCATTTCTGCTTATTAAGTAAATTTTTATTTTCGCGACTTTATCGCTGATTTTTGTAAATTTTTGATTTTTGGCAAATGATTAAATTAATAATTAATTAATTTTAAATTATTGCTGTTATAAATAATCATCAATAAATAACAAATCAAAACACAAAAAAAAACATTCATTAATTTATAATTACCCACCTAGGTATGTATGTATGTATCTGAAGTCGAAGCTAATACTTTGATTAAATGCAAAGTTGCAAAGCGCTGTTAATCTAAGCATGACTGAATTTATAGCTTCCAGTTTTAATGGTTTAATAAACCGAAAAGGAAAACAAACCGAAAAAAATAACTCGAATATCATGCGCATCTACAATACATAAATATGCCCGCGAGACGCGCATTTCGTGAGCAAGTGTACCTTAGCGCAGACCATAAAATGCTTTGATGATCGTCTTAAAAAACCGACAGACCTCACCAACGACAGCACACGATTTCGTCGCAATAGTTTTCATTTATAACGATCACTTGATATTTCGCAACATTGGCACTCGCTTATTGGATTTTAATTAAAAACTGGTCAATAACTACAATAATTCCTTTAGTATTATGTATCTATGTATTTAGAATTCAACTCAGTTGTATCCACCTCTTTTTGCTACTTCAAAACATACCACACTCTTCTATCCAGCACTTTATGTCCTCAAGTCATTAGCAATTTGAAAAGTTAATTATGAATTAATTAATTAAATTGATCCTAAGGTCATTAATAATTTGATAATTTTAAGATTTAATTTAATCAATTAATTTTAATAATAATATAAGTTTTAAATAATTTTATCGGTACATTTGAGCAAAAAAAAAAAAAATCAAAAAAATCAAAAAAATAAAAGAACTGATTTTATGCTTGGGCAATAAATTTTGAAAGCATCACGTTGTGTTAATATATGTCCCGTGGTCTCAATTAGGTATGAGGTAGCTTTTAATTATATTAATGAACTTAAATATTTTATATACATACATATATATATAATCGTGCATACAAATGTTCTTATGAGAATCAAAAAATTGTTAGTGAGGCGAGTTACTGAGTTGGGATCAGCTTTTTTAAATAGTAGGCAAATCAAACAAAAATATTTCTTAATAAATTCACATCGGAGAGAGTAATCCGCTAAGAAATATTTTGTGAAAATGATATCAGATTTGATAGCTAAAAAAAACTAGTACAGGTGTTATCTTTGGCCTCACCAAAAATTAAATACTCTGCACCTCACTACATGCTGGGTAGAAAAAAGTTGAAAAATGTCAAAAAGTCGAGAAACGTGGAAAATGTTGGGAAAAATTAGAGAAGTTAAAAAATGTCAAAACAAAAGGTTGATAAATGTTGAAACAGTTGAAAATCGCTGAAAAAATTCGAAAAAAAATATGTAATAAAATGAAAAATGTTGAAAATGGTGAAAGAGTCTATATAAAAAATCGAAAATATATGAAAAATGTTGAAAGAAAGTTAAAATAACTGATGGAAAAGTTGAAATAAATTGAAGAAGTCAGAAAAATATTGAAAGAAATTAAAAACTGTTGAAAGAATCAAAGAAATGTAGGATAGGGCTGAAAAACCGTAAGAAATGGAAAATGTATAAAGTTGAAAGATATTGAAAATGTCGAAAATAAGCTGAAAATTAGATTTCAACAATATATATTTATATACTTTTTGAAATCTACCACGCCCCATTCTATGCGTTACAAATGGATTGACGAGGCGAATATACCCTCTGTGTAGACTGTGTAGAGTATAAAAGTGTTATTTTTGCTATTTTCAACATCAAAATTTGCGGTTTTAAGCCAAAAATAAAATTTTCAAATTTCCAGTGACATTTTTCCCTGCGTGCACAATTCTATGGTATCTCATGTTTCATAATTTCCGATACAATACGGAGTCATGTAAAATCTGAACTGATACCGCTATGAGCTTCCAATGTCATTTAATACAATAAAATATTATCTAGGGAGTATTTAATCGGTGTGTTCTGGATATCATTACCTCCCATAGGAGATTACATAAAAAGAAGATGAATAGTAATCTATCTATTTCGTACTTCACAGAGTTCCATCATATTATACATAATATATAAATAATTTAGTTTTGATTTCAAATATTTTGCATCTCGTTCACGTTTTTTGGTCCTTGGTATAAACTCTACTATATTATATGAAAAAAAATTCTAAGGAAAAGTTAAGAGAAAGAAGCGCCTATGTATAGGTTCATGAAGCAATATAAAAAAATGAAAAATTAACTAACAACAGCGCGCATGCGCAGCTACTGTTTATGCCCTGAAGAGCGCAACAGAGGCTGAGAGAATACAAAATGAATAGAGAGAGATTGGAACCGATCGAGCAACGCTAAAGAAGTCGCAATAAAAAAGCGGTAACACTTCAAAGTGACCGCGATGGCAAGTGCGGTCAGTCTCCATACCCAACAATAGTGCCCTCTGGTGGCGTTTTTTTACTGCCTTCCTATCTGAATACACAACGCGATCAGCCAACATCAAGTGATCGCGCTGCGTATCGATTGATTGTACTAATTTGAATAATCAAGCCATCAATTTCGTTGCTAATGATACCAAACTACCAGTACAAAGTGAAGGTATAAGGCGGTGGCGAGTGCGGTAATTCAGGCTTAAATTGAATATTGAATAAAATTAAATATACAAAAGATATAACAAAATGCAGTTGTTGTTTGTTTTTTGTTGCTACTGATGACTGTTTCGCAGTCAAATGTGGCACCCAATATAAATTAGAGGATTTTTCTTTCTCTTCTTCTTTTCTGAGAAGATTTAATAATTAATTTACAAATGAAATTCTAGCGTGTTTGCCTGCGTGTGGCAGCTGTTATGTTTTAAAATTTAAATGAAGCCGCGCATGCGCGGTGGTCGTATATATTTTGAGCGCATTTTCACTCATTTGTTATCAGTCATTCAGTTATTTTTGTTTCGAATATCATTAGTGTTAAAAGCTGCTGTAGCTGCTGTGATAAGCTCATTTTTAAAAAACATCTTAAGTGATTGTGTAGCTTCCACCTTTTACTGGGTATATCCCCATAATTTTAATTTTAAACCTACGCTCACACGCTCATAAAATGCTCGAATGATCGCTGTTTAGTATTGAACTTGTTATAATAATAGGGTTTTATTACCTACTTTGGTTCGGTAATAGCCAGATTTCAATTTTTAATTTCATCTAGTGGGTGCTCGGTTTCGGTCGGTCGTTTTGATCTTTTATCGTTAAGAAAAATTTAGAGAATCGACATCTAAAATTAGGTGTGAAATATAGCGACATGCAATTTAACGTTTTGATTGTAAGTATGGGAAAGAATATATAAAATCTGAATGAAAACATACAAACTGAACTATCGAAGAATATTTTATGAAATGTACGATCTTCAAGTTTTTAAAGAGCCATTTCGAAACTGATTCGATCTGATTTCTAAAATCATTCGTAATCAGTCAATCTACTGATGTATAAAGTATAGAGTATTTCTAACCTAACGATTTTGAAGAGGAACGAATCGTCATCGACCGAGGTATGTTTTTAAATTTGGCTAAACCAAGCGGAAGATCGTTCGATATAGAGCAATTGATAGACTAATTTATTTCGAAAAATTCAAAATGAGCTCGTGTATTTGCACTATTTGTAAAACAAAATTTCTACACTTTTCTCACAGTTAATGATTATTCTATTCCTGAATTACTAATGTTCAATATATTACGGGAACCCATGTTCTCCAACTCACCACCCAACCTGAACCTCATTGGCAGACATGTAATAAAACTGGGTTTTACAACGGCCGGAGACTGTTAAGATGCTGACATAGAAGAGTGCAACTTTTATTATCTACATTACTTGCAAATACTCGCTACAGAATACTTCGTGATCAATTTTTCAATTCCACATCGAGTATAAGGCGGATTCATAAACTGTTTCAATTATAAGGGTAACATAATTATCTTTCGAAATAACCAGAGCCGCCAGGTACATGTGCAGAAATCATCCAAGAGGGGGAGGGGGTGGTTTACTCGGATATATCATTCTAGGTTATGAAGAATAAATAAAAAATTCTAAAACTCTTTGTGCATTAATTTCGAAATCGCGTTGAAGGCAGTGTATGGCATTCTGCCTCCCGCGGGCAATTGCGGCAGAAATCAAGCAGAGGCTGTGTGTATGTTAGAGCGGTTCAAAAAAAAAACTTTTTGATTTTTTCACAATGTGTCAGTGGATTACAATAGCCTTATACATACGTCTAGACAAAACAACCCATAAGGACTTTCATCAATTTTGAAAACTGGATTGCCGCCGTCTGTTTTAAGATGCCTACCCATTTTCGAAAATATTGATTTAAAAAATGGTGCAAGCTAAAGAGGTTATCAAATTTTGCAACAAAGTGGGTATGCTTTTATTATAATTATTGGTCGAGGAATTTTAATCCGTGATCAGTTTTTCTTCTTCTTTTTTTCTTATAAAAAAATTGAAAATTACCTGGACAAAAATTAAAAAATGCCGATTTTCTACTTTCAAGTTGCAAAATTTTGATATAATACATTACCGCCGATCTAGGGATACATTATTTTTAATGTACCTTTATTTGCTTAAGAGAATTTCGTAAGCCGTATATTTCAAAAATAAGATATCTGCATTTTTCTAAATTAATAGACCTGAAATTCTTCGATTCGGCGTTGACATATATACATATTAAGCTGATTCAAATTTTTTTTTGTTCTAAACAGCTATTATCGATCGAGGAACTTGAATCCAGGATTAGTTTTTCTTCTTCGTCTTTTTTTTTTTTGGAATAAAAAAATTTTAAATTGACCGTAAATAAATACCAATTTTCTGCTTTCAAGTTGCAAAATCGGCCCATATTATTTTACCAACGATCCCGTTGTACAATATTATCAACGTATTTTTATTTGCTTGAAAGAGTGCCGCAAACCGAATACGAATTATTACAAAACCAAGATATCTACATTTTTCTAAATTAACTGAAATATCATAAATTTAAATTTTTTATTCATCCTGCCATACTAGAATTAATGTAGATCTGTATGTAGGCCTATAAAATAAATTTCAAGTTACGATATTTCGGAGACAAAAAAAGAAGCGGCAATGCTATAGCATTGTATAGTATACTAAGTTTCACTTGTCATGTGAACAGTATCTCTTAAACATTTTTCGAGATAAATAACATGTTTTTGGGTTTCGGGACACTTGAAAAATTCCGTTTCAATTCCGGCCGACTGGGAGTTTTAGCCGCTGACTTTATCCCATTGTAACTTGCCTATTTGGTGGAGTTACATTTAGGAATATACTATGCACCCTCTCAGGAAATTCCGTTAGTTACTTGGTGTTTTCCATACTACACTATATAAGAAGAGATATTTAAACTTATAGAGGGACAAGTGGCGATAACCTAGTTTTTGCTGCACAATTCATCTATCGGTCATTCTTTTACAAACCGTACGGATTTCAGGGAAAACGATTCGACCTCAACTTCTCCAAATGCGATGAAAATTTTTTTCCTGCATATTCTAACAAATTCACTTTACACCTTATATCAGGATTCTGCTATAAAAATATAAAATTCCGAAATTATCCACATATGAATTTTCGATAATTGGCTGGATTTTGTCAAAACTACTCATACTTGAAGTCTATTATCTCCAGTTGTACTTATCCGATCGATGTCAGATTTTTTTTATTTGATATTTTAGAACGTTAGTTTTTGAAATAAATTTAAAAAAAAAAATTATATTTTCAACAAATGAAAAATAATAACAAATTAATTGTTTAAATAGCTCTAACTAGAATTCATTGAAAAAAAATTACATTACAATTATTGAAAATTCATTTGTGGATATTTACGAAAAAAAAACATTTTCAGCTAAATCCAAATATATATCTGTATTTATAATATACATACAAATATATATTTTCTTGAAAAAAATGCAATTTCAAGCGAATAACAATTAGTTTTGTCAAACATCAAATGATAAACCGCCAATAAACTTTTTTCTTTATAATCACACTTGAGAGAAACAAAAAACTGTAATTTTTAAATCAAATGATCATAAATCTTAATATTGAGCCTTAATTCGTTTTAAATTAATTTATGCAAAAAAGCAATTTGGTTTTCGCAAATCATCAATCATCGATCATCATCAAGAATATCGTTTATTTTTTTATTGTCACACCATTGTCATTAATTAACTAATTAGGGTTTTAGCTGACATTCTGGCAAATAAAATGCTGAAAAATTAGCCAAAAACCCATGCTGCTTGAAGTCTGGAATTTTTTGCATGAAATTTGATTGAAGGAAATTTACTGTTCACGGAACTTGTGTGATAAACTGCCTGGGAAATTAAGTTTCAGGCATATAATTTTGACGTGCTGAAACATGATGAGGTAATAAACTGAAAGAGGCTGAACATTATGGAACTGTATGGTATTGCCTTTTCATAGATAGGTCTATGATGTTGAAATTTGATATTCAAAATGATATAAATTAGTGTTATCTTCTGCTTTTGCTACTACTGATTATTATGAATTTAAGATCTGAAATTAAATGGGAGGAGCATAGAGACTTTCGCACAATATCCTCTTTCCAAAAACTTAAATCAAACATCATCATGTGTGTCCCAGTAAAGCATAAAAAAGAGCGAAAAAAATATGACGACAACACGTTCTTATCTTGACTTCATTATGCCATTTCCTCTTACAATTAACATGCTAAAAAGATTTGAAACGTCAGGCATCATCGTCACATGATGATGATCAGACGAAAATGAAATTAAAGTCTACAGAAGAGAGAAGATCTGTCAGATTTTTGCACACCTTTATACACAACATTTTCATTGCAAAAGTTAAGTTGCCGCACTGCCGTATGAGTAGGCAGGCACATCACAAAAGCGATCGTGTGTAATGATCTTTGTGTCGAAATGCAAGTGATGTGTAGCTATTTAAGCAGTTGTGAAGTATAAAAGGCATTAAATTAAAAGATTCCACAGACTTAAGACATGTTGATGTTCTTTTGGTTCCATATGCCAGAAGCGTAATTTCGAGGAAATTCAGCTAATTAGTAATTTGGTATACTGCATAGTAACGATAAACATCTTAAGTTTCTGTTTTTTTTTTTAATACAGGTGACTTATTAAGGAAAAAAGTGAATAAAAGCATTTCCTTTTCAACATAATCACTGCGGTACGATCAATTGCTCTATGATGCGCATAATGTGGTGTTGCAAACATTTTTTGATAACACATTTGATGAATGGAGTTACTGCTTGTAAAAACCATACAGTTTTGCTGTGTCATTTCCACATGCAGCACCATTGCTGCAAGTGATCTTGCCAAAATGCATCATACGAGCACTCGTATACACTGATCAGCAAAAGATCAGTTAAAGCGTCAATGGATCATGAAGTTTATGTTGCTAATGATGAAGATGATAATGTTGTTGATGAATAGTGCTTCTTCTGACAATTGGATTGAAAAAGCATTGTATGCGTAAAAAATTTTCGTAGTGATATATAAATGCTAATAAAATCGGTACCAACTAAGATGATCAAGTCAATAATTTTGTCCTCGACAAGATAATTAATAATTTAATGTTTTATATTTTTTTGACTTGAAAACAAAATTGCACGAACAAAAAGCATGCAGTGATCCCGAACCGAAGGTTTTTACGAACCGGTGAGTTGAAAACAAAATTTACACAGACAAAAAGAATGCGGTGATTTCGAACCGAAATGATTTAGCTCGAATAACGGAATGAGCTTGAGAAGAGCTGTATACTTTTGTTATTGTTGTAAGAGCTAAACTTCGAGCTGTGCATCCTTTATGTATACCAGTGATGGGCACGTAGTTGCACTTTCCGCCCTCATAGCACAGCGTTGACTTGAGTTCAAATGAAAACAAAAACAACACTCTGAGGTATTAGCGACGGTGCCGCATTGTGTCTCGACGAATGTAGCAATTGTTTTGGTTTGTAGTGCAATTTGTTTTTTTTTTTTTTGAAAATGAAAGCAAAAAAACTTCAAAAATTCGTTTTTTGTTGCTTGATTTTGTTGTTGCGCCCTTTTTCTAAATTTCCATGCCCACCGCTGATGTAGAATTTTGGAACAATAACGTTAATAGAAAAACCCCCAACATAAATTTGATTTTGATGGCAAAAAAAATTCTGCAATAACTAAGTAAGAAATAAAACTACCTGTACTGATCAAACGAGAGACGCGGTCGTTAATGTTTGCATTGTTGTTTCCTTGGTCGCTCGCTTCGGTTTTTTTTGTTTTTTCTGAAGGATCCAACAATAACAATAATACAAGTTCAGTGCTTAGCGCGTATCAAAAAAAAAACCGACGTGTTTATTGTAAGGAGCTAGAGTTGGCTCATTTTTCCAATTTTGCCCATCGCCGCTGATGTAGGCAATCACGTTCATAAATCGCTATTGAAATTTCTCACGAACGCTTAGCTACAGAGCGCGACAAATGTTTGAAATATTATTTTCTTTTTGGTTTACCAAACAATGTTGAAAATTGTTATCATATTGAAAAGGTGATTTTTGGAAAAACTGGGATTTTACCAATTTTCGAAGGTATAAATCGCATTGGAGGCCCCATTTGATAGTTTAGAAGAAAATTGTGCCTAAACAGGGGTATCTTTAAACTCTGACACTGTAAGCGAATGGATATGAATTTTCATCAGGTTTTCTATATGTTTGAGAGACTTTTCAGATATGTGCATGTCAAAAACTTGTGGTTTAAGTACAAATTGTTTGGTTTCTCAAAGTTGGGAATCAAAAAAAATTTAAGACCATATTTTAAAACAAGTCTCAGTGCTACTTCGGTGGTAAGGCCTAAAAGGATTTTATTTTTTGATACTTAAAAACCTTACATTCCATAAAAGCTTATACGAAGGATTAAATTATATATTTCTTTTGAACTCAAGATACGAGTATAATAGGAAAAGTTATCTAATATACTTTGAGTCTGAATTATGTCTGGATATTAAAACAATTTATGAAAATTAAGCTTTCATGGAAAAAGTAACCGTTACCCGCTTAAACTCCGTTTTACTTGATATGTTCTTACAATAATTATTATTAACACGATTATCATATCATCCTCATTTGTAAAACGAATCAGCCTCATCACGTCACTAATTTCTGCTTGAAATTTTCCATTCAGTAAACTTGGTGTGGTCCAGGCCAACACACACACACACATACACAAGCGCCGTATTAACAAATACTTATACCTTTATCTATTCCGATCAGTTGAATTGCGGCAAAGTTTCTTGTTGCATTTTCTGCTGGCAGTTGCAAAATTCTCAAACCAGATATCTTTGAGTGCATTTATGACACTGGCATTGGAAACTCTTTTTCTTTTTAGGTCCATCGTCAAATTATCATTTATTCTTCTTCGCTTTTCTAACTGAGTGATTGTTCATTTTCGTTTGAGATTTTACCCTTGCAGTCTTTTTCTGTGCCTTCTAACTCAAAGCGTCGCGCCAGTGCGCTTAATATCCAAGCCTTAGGTGTCGGCTATCAGCTAATTGGATGACTGTTCAAAGGTGCCGCCAACAAATTAAGAATGAGTTACCAATTTAACTTTTATATCTCTATCAAATGGAATTGTGTACACGAGATATGAATGTACGAACATACGAACTGTACATCAATGGTTTTATCTTTAACCTGTAGTTCTGCTGCTGGAAATGATGATGATGCATTATGGATATATGGCAATATCTGATACATAGGGTATTTCAGAACACATCTATATGGTTGGTCAAAGTACTTCCTGAATACTAAGTACGCTTAGTATTTACTTTATCAAGTAGCCTTTCTCGATTCTCGATTCTAAAACAAATCATCTGATTTTGGCAATCACCTGGTCTATAAAGCTGAGGCTCGGTATCAACTTAAGACTTCAAATGAAGTTTCTCGGTCTTAATGGATGGTGAGTGATGGCAAGTGTCGACTTAATAATTTTTGATTTTGTTCCATGATCTATTTAGTCGTGATTGGCATGTAAGAACAGTTATACTTCCATAATAGATTTGCGCCTTGAAAAAAAAAAGCACTCTAATTAGCATATAATATATATTTGATTAAAAAAGAAAACCTGATATCATTAATTTCTACTTCATTTATATTGCGCTGAAAAATTGCCTAGTGCACGCCCACTCTGAATTCAATTTAATTACAAATCAACTCTTGATCCATAAAGTGAAGAAATATCTTCAATTATTCAACACGAGGAGACATGGCAGCCAGAGCCAAACTCTAGCGCCAGTGTTTTCATTTGAAAGCAAAAGATTGCATTTCATTTACTACAAGAGTACATACCGCAGCCGATTATATTTTTTAATACAAACTGGTTTAGCTTTCCACTTTGCACAGTAGGTAAGTGCAGAAAATGCGAAAAAAGTTCATTTGCAATTTTCACAGTGCAATTTTTTTGCTTGTGATATTCTCAATTTGCTGCGTTTACCCCGATATGTTTTTGCATTTAACTGCAAGGCAACGAGATCACACGCAATACGAAAATGTTGCCACAGGCGTTGAGCAAAGCACAAAAACAGCGTGCATGCCGCTTATGTAGTTAAACGCCTAACGAGTCCACGTCCAGGCTTTGCATAAAGAGCAAGTAAGTTTGAAGTAGCGTCCGGAGTCCATTGAAAATGACCAAAAATAATTATAAGTTAAAGGAAAATTTTGGATTACAAATTTCCCAATGTTCAAAGAAAACAATAGATTACAGTATTTAGCTCTAATTTGCTTTTAGTGCTTTTTTTAAAATCTATGCGCATTATAATGTACATATTTACTCTGGGTACTACCTAATAGACAAATCTTTGTTTCCACATGTAAGTTAATGAAAATTAAAAGTTTTGCGAGACAAACAAGGAAAAAATTGCGCTCAAGCGACAATTTTCTACTCGTTGCCGATGAGGTGGCAAATGACAATTTAAAAAGCAGTTGGTAACGCGACGGTGATCTAGTTAAGATGTTGCCTAGCGATATTGCATGCGTAGAAGTATATTTTTTTTTTCTTCTGCTTCATTTGAATAATTTATTAAGCTTGGCAGCTAGATCAGATCAGACAGCATAGATATCGCTGACAGCTGAAAAGATGGACGGACTAACTGACTTGCAGACAATCTAAACAGGATAGTTTGCTTGGTCGAGTTGCGGAACTACCCAGCTGCTTTACCGACTTCCTATATGAAATTCGTTGGAGCGTTGCCACGATTTGACACCCATATCACCGAGCTCAACCTCTGCAGTTCCAAACCGAAACCTATCATACCGTATAACGTTTTCATTTATTTTACATATTGCATTTTATCATTCTCCGAACACACTGTCCTAAAACTTTGTTTGCAGAAAAATTGCCACACCTAAAATTTCAGACACATCCATTCACTTCTCACCGTAGTTTGTATTACGAAAAGATAGCGGACGGATACACCAACAGCTTCTTCAATATACATTTAGCATTCTTAGTTTTATAAACGATATTTCGGTGATTAAAAAAGATATCGACAAAATATAAAATAGGTTTTGAAGCGTAAGAGTAATACTTTTAAATGCCTCAACCAGTTTTTGAAAAACAATTTTATTCGCGATGTAAAATAACCTCAAATTTAGCCGAAACCATTTTTTTTGCACTTTAGGTTAGAACATCTCGAAAACCTGACGTACAAGAGAAATTCTGAGCTCGGATTCGGATTCAGCGCATCAAATTCCTTCGGGTATGATAGGTCTGGTCTCTGGTTTTGGACTTTTTTTATTTTTGTCGGCCTGCTATATTAACGATATTTGAATCTGGTGACACTTAAACATCCGTAACTTTTTTTTTAGGAAACGTACTAAAATTTGTTTTCGAGAAAATATAGTGTATGCTTTACAGAACAATTCTGTGGAAAAAATATGTTTCTGTATATATGAGAAGTTGGTTAAATTTCTATTTCTTTATTAAAAAGTTAATTTTGTTTAAATAATATTTAAAATTTTTATGAAAACTTCATTTCATCTAAATTGCAAAATATTTCTAGTCCTACCATGAAAATCTCATTAACTTTCACCCAATATTAACCGAGAAATCGCAATTTAAAGAAATACGTACACAAAAATTCACTTATTCATATCTTTTTAAAAAATGCAAATTTTGCAAAAAAAATGTAGAACATTAATACTGTTCAATAAATCTTCGAAGTTCTACATTTAAAAGTTTAAGATGAATAAGTTCGTTTTTAGTGTTCCCACTTCAGAAAATTCGACTCAAATTGTTTGTCTCCAAGATTTCCGAAACTGTTTTTAACTTCAGTCTATTTCGAAGATTTTTTTTATTTTAATTAAGTGACAAAAATATTGTTTCGACACTCGCTGAAGAATGGCGTATGAAGAAAAGCCCTTTAGCAATCCTCGAAACGTTTAGAAACAGATGCTCATGAAAATTATTAATCAACCTTCCTATTTTATACCAAAAATCGGTTATTGATAAATTTCGGACATTATCTTATTTTTAGTGGCAAGATAAATTTCGAAATTGTTAATAAGTACATATTGAATTTGTTTTTCCTCCTATGTTCCACATAGATTTTGAAGCAAACGAAAATAGTACCAAAAAAGAAGCGTTTCCGGAAAAGCGTACTATGGTATTTTAGCTATGAAAATAGTATCAATTTTGGTACTAAAGTACCGTCTGGGCCAACACTGGTGGTGACGGTGCGTGAGTGTGAGAGAGATAGGCACGGAGTGGGGAATACATAAGGTGACCATCCGTTCCGTATTTCCCGGCACAGTGCTGTATTTCAGTGTGATATTTCGAATTTTTTTTTTTTTAAGAAATACGTGACGTATATACGTATAAGTATAATAGTAGGGGAGCCCAACAGGAGATTTCAAGATTTACACCATTACACCATTTCATCCTGACAAGAAAACATTAATGTCCAAATAAGGGACTAAAACTTAAATACGTCAGATTAAGCAAATCCCTCGAAATAATCGTCAGAATATGGATCAGAACGACCAGGACATCAAGGTGTACCGTCTGTATGAAAATCTGACGCGCTCGACTAAAGCTAAAAACAGAATTGGGATGTGCGATTTATCTTATGTGTCAAATCGCTCCAAAAAATAGAATCTGTTCTATTTCTCTGAGATAAATTTTGCTAGTGTCGATTTTTTACTCAGTACAAACGTATAGGAAAAATCTAGACGATATTGCACGTCCCAATTCTGTTTAGCTCTTAAGGGGACGTCCATTAATTACGTGAGCTAAAATAGGGGGGAGGGGGTCCGGCAAAATCTCACCAAGGGGGAGGAGGGGATCAAGGAAAACCTCACATCAACTTTTTAATGCATAGAATTCACATTAAAAATTAATATTTAAGTCTCACGGGAG
The DNA here is from genome assembly GCA_963662105.1 of Meiosimyza platycephala. NCBI lineage: Eukaryota > Metazoa > Arthropoda > Insecta > Diptera > Lauxaniidae > Meiosimyza > Meiosimyza platycephala. Next base: position 72,614,892 of record OY759209.1, on the reverse strand, counting down.
GGGGGGAGGTGTCCCGCCAGATCTCACCAAGGGGAGGGGGTGGGTCAGAATTTTTAAAAAAATACCTCATTAATGGACGTCCCCTAACTACAAATAGTCTACAAGAGTCTCTTAATATGTCGTTTTTTTTTTTGCATTTTCGATAAGTGGCCCTGCGCTTGCGTCACATCCGAATCGTTAGTCTAATGAATAGGAGCTTCGTTTGGGATCACTTAACATCCCCTATGAATATCTGACGTACTCGAGTAAATGTTTTTCTTTCATTTTTTACTCATCCGTACGGTCACGCCTACCATACAAATCGGCAGATTTATATACCTACCAGCATATATACAATCAATATCTGACGCGCTCGTGTAAGTACCATGTGTATGTTTTTTATTACGTTTTTGAAAGCCTTTATTGACTTCCCTCACCGGTGAAGGGTTAAACATTATATAACCTTTTTTTCTTTCTACCACCTAATCTTCAAAATCCAATAGGTCCCTGCGACGCTCGAGTTAATCCACATTTAGCATCGTGGGCTCCGCTACTATAAAGGCTATTCTTTCCATGCCTATGCAGACCATGTTAAATCACCTGAAGCTTTCCTTGTATCTGTTAACAAATCAGCAGTGCAAGATAATTGCAAGGACTTAAGTAAATTGGTAAATTTCATAAAGGAGCTAAGTTTTTAGGTTCGAAAAAAAACTGTTACATTACATATGTTTATTTAATAAAGCTATTTAGAATGGAATCTCAAAACTGATCAAGAAAAACACATTAATTACGCTGAGAAAATGGCGCCAATAGGAAATGTAAATTAGTGCAGTCAATTAATTCACATAGTTAGTTTGCAATAACCGCAGCGTGAAATTTTTTGCATAACAGCGGTCATATCAAATGTGATCGCACAACGATCGCCGTGTATGTGAAAGGGTAATAATTATGGGAAAAATACTTCCGTAGCGAGTACGCATTAAGATTCAACCAGAGGAGATTATACAAAGAAGGGCATTAAGACCGATTGCAGCTTGGAAAAGTGCGTAAATACCGCTGCTGCTCATTAATGTTAATTTACAGATATCACTAATGGACAGATCACACGATAGTTCAGGTAATGGTTACACAACAAACAAAAATGCGCTAAGAAACTTCAAAGAATTTCAATAAAAACAACAATGTACAAATAACCTATGAGACAGTTAAATAAATGAAATGAATAGAAGCAGTTAACATAAATATATGAAAAGAATTGCTTTTGGCAAAATTATAACTGATTTTAGTATCAATCTAATGATAGTATCTTCATATCTATTTATAATCTGATATACTACAAATAACTAAATTATGATCTCGTATCAAACGATCACTTTGCTGGTATAATTATCAAGAAACAAAAAAAAATCTAATAAATTTATATGCGCCATTAACCGTATCTTATTTTTATCAAAAATTCCATAAATTCCAAAAAAAAAACTACTCTCATAGATTATCTTCCTTTTAGCTATGATGATAAAAATTAAAACACAAAATACATTCTTTAAACAAAAGCCCTAAACCTTAAAGTCTCTTAATATGTCGAATTAAAAATAATTAAGGTAATCTACACCCAACGGTGCCGATAACGCCGTTTGTGGTTTTCAAATCTACCGCTATTTGAGCAAAAGCCTTTAAAAAAGAGTTTCAATTTACTAATGTGGTTAAGAGCTAAGCGCCCAAATGGCGTATCTGTGCGTGTCGATAAAATGTCACCTTTAAGCACGCACACAGTTTCTTCTTTCATATTCAATTTACTCGTTAAACGAACAACTTGTATCACCATCAATAAGTTAGTGAAAAATAAAAAAAAACCCTAAACGTTTAAACATAATGTGCCAAGATCAGAAAAGAAAAAAAAACCACTTTCAATAAAACCAAATGCTAATCTTAGCCACAAATCGTTAAAGTGTAATTTATATACAAAGCCTAATGTTGATCGTTGTCGAAATTCGAAAAATGACAACAGCTTCAGGAACAAAGTTGATCTCGCATCAACTATAGAGAGAGAGAGAGAAAAGACTGATATGTATATGTAAATGACAGCTACCGATTTTATTGTTGTTGATAATACACAGATATTTTGATTTATCACAAAAATACACAAATTTCGTGTGTGTCACCTGATGCCAAACAATTTGCCTTAAGACTTATAGCTACTGCTTAAATGTTGCTGCCGCTGTGGTAGCAGGGAAGACACAAAAGTAGCTGATCGACAGTGGCGTAGCGTAAATATTTGCAGCCCAGGGCGCAGAAATAATGTGCCGCCCCTTGCCTTTGTCACCAACAAACTTATTTTAAAAATGAAATACAGTATAATCTCGATATCGAATCGGAAAAGATACTACTGAGCTTCTAAATTAAACTAATTTTTAATAAATCTTTAATATTTATGCTTTAAAAATTTATTTTTATTGTATAATAAACATTTTTAGTGAGTTTGAAACAAATTAGAAATTTTCAATGGTCGAAAATTTGTTTCATTTTTCTTTTTGTATGTAACATCTTTCAGACTAACAAGTTTTAAAATGTCCCGGCGGCAAAATCCTGCTCTTCTGAATATTTAATACACTTATTAAATGCGGATATAGCTTGAGGGTTTCGAATTATTGGATCTTGATTTTCATTTTCATCTTGATATCTCGATATCATCTTTTTCAATCGTATAGTCAATTAACTCTGTGTCGTCATTCAACGGAGATATTTCGTCACGTAGGTCAACTATTTCAGTTGAGTTACTGGGGCGCAAAATTGCAAGAGGCAGATCATCATCTGAATCCCATTCAAAGGCTGATATTGAATTTGGATGTCAAGATTCATTGTCTAGCAGTAGAAGTGCTTTGGTTGGCAAATTTTTTTCTTTTAAGTAGCGTCTTACTTGTTTAACAAATGATTTTTCAAACCAATTTTTAAACAAAAGTTCAGTCATCCAAGCATTTTTTGTGTTATTCAAATAGAAAATGGGGAATCCCGGTAAAAAATAGAAGACACTAATGATTTAAAAAAAACTGTCCGGACTTAAGAGGTAAATAAAAAGCGCGGTGTCCAGATTACAGAGTCTAAAATAGAAAGCCATCGGGTGTCTGGATTACCGTATAGTATACTTTCAAAATTTAAGTAAAATCGTCACAATTCGAAAAATATACCGTCTCCGGCCTTAGGCCAAGACTTAATAGTTAAGACAGCAAACGAGATGAAAAAAAATTGCATTTTGCGTAATGATAAACATATACAAACAAATATTTGGATAAAATTGTGGGAAGTGTTGTAGAGCAGTGTTGTAGATCATGAGTTCCAGAAGATATGAATATGATATCATGTAAAAATGGGTATGGTCTGACGTCTCCTACGCCCACCTCCCATATAAAAAATTATTAAAAATATGGTATAAGGCTATTATTTAAATGAAAAATAACTCAGCATTACGGCATCACTAGCCAACCAGGGTTGCCTTGTTACAGCCTGTCCCGATGCCCGAAAATGTTCGAATTTTAGCCAATTTTGTTGTTTTAATTAAAACTGTAGTATATTACAGCTCGAAATGTATGCCAAGTGATAGAGCTCGAAGAGGCCTAAATATAATATCTGATGTTGCATTGTTGAATCCTGTCCTAAACATCGGTTGTCACTCATTTAAAAAAAAATTTACCCTAAAAACGGGTGGAAACCCATGTTTCGGACAAGGCAATCTTATGTTTTCTGCTTAGGTTCTTTGAGCTCTATCATTTGGCATCAGTGTACTGTCTCTACTCCCATTTTTTTCAATTTATTTTGAAGATTTAATTTTTTTTACCTTTTAATATTGACTCTGATTTCTTTATTTTGTATTGTAAGGTAGAAACTATTGTGAAACTGACAATCACGTTCTTCTCGAGAAGACGTTAAAAACGTAGCAACCGTTTGGTAGAGAATACCGCTGTGATAGCTGCATTTGTCTAAAAGAACCCTCAAACAACAAAAGAATATGTATGAATATGTAGTTCTATCTGGACAGTGTAAGCGGCTTTACCGAATGCTTTAACGATTTCTACTGGCTGACAAATTTGTCTGAGCGTTCCCGTTTTCTGTAATTGGGGTTCAACTTCGCCCACGGCCACTTGATCGATATTATTTTCGAGACTTGTTAAAAATAATTATTTCGAGTACTTCTATGGCTGCGCCCTTCATCATTTTTGATGGCTAAGCCACTGTTCGCTATGGACAACATTTTTGTTTAAAGTTTTTTGATTTCTTATCGTTTGTAAAAGGTGTCATTTGAATAATTGTTTTTGTGGTTCATTCATTCACTCGCAATATCAATGGCAACAACAGCAAATAGCTCGTAATTATTATCACCACACTCGTAATTATGGTTTATTAAGTGTAGTTATTTAAGATGCTCCTGGTTTCAGATGTTTAAAACTAACATTAAATTTTTTATTTCATTTTAACTTTAAGTGATCAATTACGAGTTTAGTTTGATGACCATCGAGTGACATTGTGGTCATAAAAAAGCGATAACGAAAGATTTATAGTCTGGCAGTAAATCTGTTAGATCTGGTCAAAAAATTTGTTTTTTTTTTCTTCTTATTTTTGTAGGCATAACAGCACCACAGGTCTCTTTCCTTTTTTAATACCGGAGGCGTAATTTTTGAGCCTTCAATAATATGTCAATAAAGTGAAATTTTAAATTGCACTTTTAAATACACTGGTTTTGTATATCGGTTTGATTTCGGTATTTTACATCAGAGCAGAAGTTTCTAACTTATTTTATTGTTAGCGATTAAATTCTTTTTTCAGCAATATTATCTTATACAGTTATTAGCCTTTACAAGCCCAAACAAAAGAAGCAGGTACTTTAGGTCCGCAATTTTTTAAAAAAAATTTTCTGTGTATTCTTTAACCGGTTAGTGATGTACCATAAATCATTTAGTCAAATGTGGAACCATTTTTGCTGTTCAGAATTTATTGAAAATAAAATAACTAATTTTTAAAACAATATAGTCGAGTGTTTAGGAGTCAGAAAATATTGTTTTAAAAAATAAGTTAGAAATACCTTTCAAGCAATTTGGAGTACACACAAAAAAAATATACCTAGGTAGATTTAAACGACGGCTAAAAACGCTACAAATAAAAATTTTAATGGACAAAGTTGACAGTGCACTATTTTGTATGTAAATCAAACAACTAAATTGGTACCGGTATGTCAGATAAATTTAAAAAAAACAATGGTCCAAAATGATAAATTTATTCGGTGAGAAGTTTATTTACTGTTTTTCTACAAAAAAAGTTGTTAGTTGTAAAAATATGTTATGCTACACATGTTTTTTTAGTAAGGAACTGGTTCCAATGCATAATTTTATTGGTTAAAAATTTGAACAGTATCAGCAACCAATAACACTGGTCAACAGTGGTTTTGTTGCCTTGGATGTCTCTGCGGATTTCTATAGTTTCAGGTACCCAGTTTACGAATATATTCATGAAAATTCTGAATTGGCTCTAGTTTTTAAGATATTGATGAATTTATCTACATATAAATGAAGCAAAGTCGGGTTAGTTACACTCTGTATATCTCAAGAGTGGGTGGGCAGATTTTGATGATCTCTAGTTTTTTGGATTTCTCTCCGGCCTGAGAATGACATAGGTTATAAAACTTTTATCTAAAGTGCATATTTAGGGTTGCCCTTATACAAACATATTTTTAAAATAGCATTTTCACAAAGACCTCGTAATCGATTCACACCGAATTTACACCACGTAGCCCTTATATCAAGTGGCATAGCTTAGGCTATAAGACTTTTAGTTGGGGTGCATATTTAGGGTGGTTCTCATACAAAAATATTTTTAAAATAACATTTTCACAAATCCCACGCAATCGATTTACATGAAATTTACACTGCGTGTCTTTTATATCAAGGAGCATAGCTTAAGCTATAACATTTTTATATAGAATGCTTAAAAAAATAAAGATCATGTAGCCATCTCTATTCCTTCCTTAGGGTTCAATCTATCTCCAAACCAAAAATATTTTTGTATGAGCCTAAATAAATATTTTATAGCCTAAGGTATGTTTCTTGATATAAAAGACACGTGGTGTAAATTTCATGTGAATCGATCACGTGGTCTTCGTGAAAATGTTATTTTAAAAATATTTTTGTATGAGAACCACCTTAAATATGCACCCCAAATAAAAGTGCTAAGGCCTAAGCTATGACCCTTGATATAAGAGCTGCGTGGTGTAAATTCGGTGTGAATCGATTACGTGGTATTTGTGAAAATGCTATTTTAAAAATATTTTTGTATAAGGCCCACCCTAAATATGCACCTAAAATTAAACTTTTATATTCTATGTTATTTTTTAGGCGAAGACAAATCCAGCAAATCAAAAACCATTAAAATCGGTCCAGCGGTTCTTGAGCTATACAGAGTGTAACTAACCCGACTTTGCTTCATTTATATATAGAGAAATCCATCAATATCTTAAAAACTAGAGCCAACTCAGTACTTTCATGAATATATTCGTAAACAGGGTTCTTGAAACTATAGAAATCCGCAGAGACATCCAGGGCAACAAAAAAAAAATTTAATTTTGTTGAGCTTTGTAAAAGTAAAGTATAGAGTAGAAGAAAGTATGATTCAAAGAATAAAGTTCATATAAATTTTTACACCTTTTTTTATTACGTGTAACAGGGAAAGTTAAAAGGGACCTACGGTACGAAAATGAGTTTTCGAGAAAAACGACTTTGAAGTTAAGAAGTGGATTTTGATGCGTCTGCACGTTTTTATGGCTTGAAAGCTCTTACTCGGGGGTTCTTGTGGTCGCTGATTAACAATCTGGTGTCAGATTTTCAAAATTCAAAATGGCGGATCCAATATGGCAGACGAGTTAACGAGTTAATTTAAAAGTATTTAAAAAACAAAAAAAGAAGTAGAGAACTGTATTTGCCTAAATTGAAAATATATTGAAAACTGCCTTTTATGTCAATAATAAATAACGAGTCCGTTATGGATTCATTTTTTTTAATAAAACGGATTCGATCCGGACTTGTTTTTAATTATTAATATAAAAGGCAGTTTTCAAGATATTTTCAATATAAATATAGTTCTCTACTTCTTTTTTTTTTGTTTTTTAAATAATTTTAAAGTAAAAAATAAAAAAATTTAAAGATTTAAAAAAAAATTATGTCGTCGCCGGGGTTTGAACCAGGAGCTTCCCTGATTAGACAATGGTTGTTACATGCTCAGTTTAAAGACATCATTGTAGTATGTCTTAAAAATGATGTCGGTAGCTGAGTTGGGTAAGATGAGCATCTTTGAACAGTGGCATGGCGCAAAGACAACACAGGTTCAATTCTCTCTCCTTTAAATTAACAATAAGTACCAACAACAGCATTAGAAAAATAGATGGAAAAGTAAAAAATCAAAAAACAAAAATGTTTGTTTGCGTTAACCAATTTTTTTTTAATTGCGTTTATTTTATACAGTAAAATCCGTTTTGTTTAGAAAAATGAGTCCAAAACGGATCCTTATATGAAGTCCGTTCCGAGTTCGAAACGTATCCGACAACGCGGATGATCCTTCCCGCTGTTTGGAGGCGAATCACCCACGATTTCGCATTCGAATCGTATCAGAAACGGAATCCGTTTCGGATAAATAATTCGAAGATGCGGATCCTAACCGAATCCGAAGCGGATCCGTGTGTCACACTGGGAAGGTACACATAACCTTTATATTTATATCCCGACTAGAGTTTTTCTTAGGCATGCCTAAATATACATTCGGCTCTAACTGGGATATAACGAGGTTAGCCTAAATTAGGAATGTTTAGCAGCAGCCTAATTAGGCAATCCTAAGGAATTTCTAAATTAGGTTTACCTGTCGACTGCCTGATTAGGCCTCACTACGGCTAGTAAAAGACATGCCTCTGTTGGGTTTTGCCTAACCAGAACGTTAGGGCCTTGAGCAAAAACCCAACGAGAGCCTACTGAGGCGGGCATTGGACAATCCTATTTAGGAAAATTTGGGGCACACCGTTACAATCCACACTTGGCCCTAATGTTCTGGCTAGGCAAACCCAATGGGGACCTAATTTTCGCCTAACGATATTTTCTAGTCGGGATAAAATCAAAGCCACTTCTTTCCTATTTTGATTTGGGGACATACCCCCAGAAGCTCATATTTGAAATAGGAGCCTACGTTTATATATTCCAATAGCTGGTAATCTATTTTAGTTCTTCCCGAAGCTTCGTCTCTAATACAATATGTATGTGTGATACTAATACTATGAATAAACACACATTTGTGTTCTAACTGAGAGAAAGTTTATTCATATTTTTTAAATAACCGCCTGAATTAATTAGACCAAGATGAAAGTTTCGTTAATATTGATAGCATCACATTAACCCTAATTAACTGTACTTCCTCAATTGAGCTAACTTTACTACAAATGTTTACAGTCACAGAAAGAAAACAAAAGAAGAAACCACAACCTTAACAATTTGTTTATATAAACATTTCAACTCAGGTCTAATTAAACTCTGAAAGTCGAAAATTTAGACACCTTTAGTTTAGACTGTGCTGCCGCTCTACTTTGGCATAATTTGCTTAAAACAATGTTGCCATACCTCCTGAGAACACGAATGCGTACGCGGTTTATGACACTTATTCAGTGAACAACAGCTGCTTCTGCTGCCATTGCCTTTTTGAAGTAATTAACTAATTAGTTACGGTAAGTCATTATGTTATACTCACTACGGGAGAAAATCTGCATTTATCAGTTTATTTGACTAACTCTGTGTCTGTCTACATACGATATTTAAGTGACTGGTTTGCCTTTGTAATTACATTCCATTTGTTGATTTATTTAAGGGAAATCGCGAACAATCACCACCATCATTACATTTCATTTATGATACTTAAAGCATTATTAGATAAAATGCAAAAAAATCAGAAACGGCAACGAATTTATTGCAAATCTTTTAAGTCTACAAAAAAAAAAAGTCACATTTGAAAATGTAGAAATCATGCAATTTCTCTGATTGTTTTATTTGTGCTTTTATCTGTTAATTACGGAGATGGAGCTTATTGCATGCTTGCGAGTTTTATAGATAAAATAATCAATTAATTTCTTATTCTGCTACATACATAATTCCTAATTAAAAATATATATTATTAATTGCGAATCAAGATGAAAAATCGAGAAAACGTATTGTAACAAATTAATAAATAGAAATAAATTAGTTTTCAACTAAAACTTTTTACCAGTAGTAAATCTTAAAGTACTTTAAGTCCTTCGCAATATTGTGATACCAATATATATACATAAGGTTTGCCTCTATATACATATCTACTTATGCATTAGCATAATAAAATATTTTGACAATTTTAAGCCAATTGAAAGATCTTTATATTTTGCGGCAGTTTTAGGATTGCTCGACCTTCGATTGTGAAATGCCTATAGATCGAACTATTTTATAAAAAAAAAGTTAAGCCAGTGCGTGCTCGAGGGGTATTCGTACCGATCAACTGCTCTTTCGTTCAACCACTTTTTCCTGAATGGCGCCTTGTTGGGTGCTTATATTTATTATCTTATTCTTCTGCTCAAACAGTTTGAAAATTATGGACTTCTGCGCTCGCTAGATGTTGTTTACAATATGAATTTGGAGCCCCCTCCCCTTGGTGAGATTTGGTGAGATCTGGCGGGACAAGCCCCCCCCCCCCTCTCCCATGAGATTTAAATTATAATTTTTAATGTAAATTCTATGCATTAAAACGTTGAAGTGAGGCTTTCCTTGCCCCCTCCCCCCCTTGGTGAGATTTCTCCGGACCCCCTCCCCACCTATTTTAGCTCACGTAATTAATGGACGTCCCCTTAGATCAAAACACAATTGAAACGAGATGCGATAGCGAGAAACAATATATACGATAGAGCAAGATATGCAATAGAGCTTTTTTGAGCATCTTGCTCTAACATATAGAAAAATAATGTTATATCGTTTAGTTTTCTCTCGCTATTGCATCTCGTTATAATTGTGTTTACAGCTTTAGTGTTTTTCGTAAACCAATTGCTAAAGAGTTTTTCCCAACATTGATGACCTGTTATTGTTAACCGACTTTAGTGTTGGAGCGCTCCAAGATTTTTTGTGTACTAAGCCACCTGCACTTGTTTTCCAATTCTAGCCTGGGCGGAATTCGATGCAACTAACCTTGATGAAATTTTGAATATCGAACCATAATTTTTGAAAAACTAGAAAGGCGCCAATTACCTTTGAGCCGGAACTGAATGAACCTTAATTATACAAATTGATAGGATTTGCAGTTTTAAAGATTCGTTAACGAATCAACGGCAGGAAATGGCAGGAATTAACTCATATATTTTTTGATTGCACCAGCATTATTTACCTAATATATAAATACGAGTACGTGTAGATGTCTTTGACTCTTTGTTATTTTGATATTTTCCCATTTGAGACTTAAAATGGTTTCCCACCATATATTCTAAAGAAACAAACCCTTTCTCTATTGTCAATCATAATTATTTGCCCCCTCTTAAGTTAACAGTTTCTAGTGCAATTTGTTACGCCTATATGTTTTGCAAACTCATATTATAGAATCATGCACTCAAATGTATGTTTTTTCTCAAAACTAACACATTGAGATATATCACAGAAAATCCAATCGACCCAACCAACTAATCAAATAAAATTCATTACTCATAATCACTCGAGGGAATTTGACGTTTTTTATACAGACTCACATACATAGGTACCTACCGCTTTTCTAGTATCCCAGCAGACATTTAGATGGCTTTTAAATCTTCCACAGATATAGCGTTGAGTTTATAACTATTGTACAAGATCTATGTATGTATGGTAAATTGATATTTTAGGTATTTCTTAAAGTTCATACATTTAATGCATTACGATTGGATATTAATTTTATATCAAATGTGGAAAGCCTCGTGAGAAGGAGGAGGTTTTGGGGGTTGAAACCCCACATGAAAGATTCGTACATCAACTTGTTATAAGCTTGATAACTTAACATGAAATATCCGTGATCAAACGCCCTCCCACTTGCTTAAGCAATAATCGTTTGAAACTCTTCCTTATGATACATATGCGAATCGCCTTAACGATCGTTCGGCTCCCGGACAAATCTATGCTAGGAATGCGAACATACCATTTCGCGCGTCATCGAAATCAATGCCTTGGTGATTAAAATAGGACTCCATCATGATTGCAAATGTTTACTGGGATGAGCAATCTAGTCGTTAAAGCATCATAAATACAAATAAATTTAGATATGACCCAAACGGTATAAAATTACAAACGACGAAAATTGCAATAAAAATCCAAATTCTTTTAAGTTTACTTAGCTATCCCTGATTGCTTGAAGTTTTTTCCAATAGGGTAAATTCGTATGCATCTACAAACACACATTTACTTTAGCTTAGAAACACACTCAAACAAATTAACTTCTATAGAATGGCATGAAAACTGTCACCAAAAGGACATGCTTACATAGAAAGATACACACTTACTTACCACAGCGTGCTGTCACTTAATAATTTTGTAATAAAGTCATTTGCTGTCGAAATTGGTCACGCCCTGTATGATACATTAACACAATACCAAAGTTATGTGCGTTCGTCTGTTTGTCATATTGTCATTGGCTTGGTCTGCCTGTGTTGTTGTCATTAAAGGTGACAATTGACACTTCAAGTTGTCAGCGTACGTGTACATAAAATTGTCAACAACTTTCAGGAAAATATATTTTCCTGTGTTAAAAGTTACCTTAATTCGTATTGTATTTTAAGTGAAAACATGAAAATCCTATGTCATGCTTATGCTTCCTTTTGCTCTTCTAAGCGTTTTGTTTCCAATTCAACAATAGTCAAGCCTCTAATGTGTAACTGTCAAAAAAAAAAAATTCTTATAATGTCATTAGTTATGCTCTTCATAGTGCTGTGTTAAATAAAATCCTTCTTGCTGTTAAAGCCTTACTATAATAATCTTCATAGATCAACGGTTTTAAATTTTCAAAAATCCTGCATTTCCTTGAAAATTGTGCCATTTTAATTTTGATGTTTCCGTTTGTTCTCAAAATTGTGTAGTTCGAGTGTATCGAAATTTTAAGAGGTGTTTGACATGAGAGCAGCTGCTGGAAATTAATAATTGAGTGTACTTTTGTGATGTGAATCAATTGAACACCTGATAAATTTATGTTTATTCAATTTTCTGATAAGCTTCTGTATTAGCACTGTCACATGGCAAGATAGAACTTTTCGATATCATACCTACATACGTCTAAAAAACATAACAGAAGAGTATTCCTCTCTCGTTGTCATTCTAAAAAAGCTTAATGTGAACTGCATATTAGAATGTTTTACTTCTTAACTTTTTTTCTAAGCTTCTCGCAGAATTCTAATGTTCTTGTTTAAAAAAAAATATGTGTTTATATTTAATTTTTATATAAAATGATTTATGTTAAGCTATTTAAGGAAAAATAGTATAAGCTGAAAAAAAAAAGAAATGGTTCATGTAAAAAATCCTATGAGGATTTATTTTTTTAATAACAGGCCTTACTAAGAGTGCATATGTACGTACCACTTTACAGGCAAAAAAAAAAAGTCCACCGTACACTAGTAAATTTGAAGCATTTTTGATAGGTAATTTCGAAAAAAAAGTTTTTTTTTGGCCGAAAATAGAGGTCGCGCATTTGAGTTTTTCATCATATCTTCGGCATTTACAGTCCAGTCTTAAAGTATTATATATCAATGTTTTTGTCTTGAATAGACCAGCTTTTTGATTCAATGACCCTTGAGCTCAAGTACCCCCTTCTTGAACCTACCCACCAGATCTCAGTTCCCACAATCCTAATGTACTACCCTAATAACAGACTAACTGAGATCTGGTGGGTAAGTTCAAGAACGGGGTACTTGATGTCAAGGATCATTGAATCAAAAAGTTGGTTTACTCAAGACAAAAACATTGATATATCATACTTTAAGATCAGACTGTAAATGCCGAAGATATGATGAAAAACTCAAATGAGCGACCTGTATTTTCGGCCAAAAAACAAAACAAAATTTTTTTCGAAATAACCTTGCAAAAATGCTTCGGATTTGCTGGTGTACCGTGAACTTTTTTTTTGAGGTACGGCCTAATATACATATGAGCAGTTCTATTACTTTTCGTGAGAACGTACCGCAGTGGGTTCTCCGATTTGGTTCACACTTTCGGATATTGAAGTACATGATAAAATTATTATATTATAAAACTACGATCCCCAAATATTTGTTTGGCTTTCAAAAATTCGGCCACCATATTGAATTTGTGACCACCATATTGGATCCACCATGATGAATTCTGTGAACTTTCCACGCTAGCTTTTTAGGAGCTACAATTTGAGCCAAAAAACGACTCGATCAGTTGGGAGTTTTTATTTTTACAAGCTTTATTTGCTGGACACTCGATTTTTCTCGGGCTTCCGGCCGCCATATTGGATCCGCCTTTTTGAATTTCTGAACGGACCATTCGGCATTTAGAAACCTCTTATAAGACGAACATTGTAAGACCTCGTACGTCTTGATCGGTCAAGCCAATTTTCGGCCATTTAGGTGATCCGCTTGACGTGAAACGTCTCATATATACATTGTTCTTAATGTAAATTTGAATGTGGCGAGCTCCTCGATCAAGGAATCTTGGGCACAAGCAATACAACAGACCTGTGCGTTTGTTTGCTTGGCCTATATTTTCCTAAGTTTCCAAAAAAATCATGAGCTCGGATTGTTTAAAAAACATACAATACCTATGTAGGAAAATACTTACCGGAAAAACTTGTTCAGAAAGGTTATTATTGTTGTCTTACTGAATAAGAAAACAAACTTAAAATCAACTTCCTGTAAGCATTAAGTATCCTCAAATATTCGCAAAAAATGGGTTTTTCGTAAGTTTAAGCAAGGATAACTCAAAATCTTTTCGTGTAGCCTAAAAAAGAAAACTGAAGTTGAGGTTTTGTTAGGCGCCCCAAAAACTTTCGGCATGAACAAAACAGTTTTCCTTTTAGGCCTGTGAAATTTTAAGCATCTAAGCTCTTCGAACCGTTTATTGACACCATATTACAAAAATTATATAACTTCAGTCAAATTGTTATTAAAATTACATTCGGCTTTAAAATAAAAATCCAAAACCAATCAAAAGAGGGGGAAAAGAATCATCAGTTAGAGACTAAATTAAATTCACGTTTGCATGAAAACTATGGAGAGGAGAACAAGTGAGGAACACGAGGGTATCGCAACATAACTGCGACTTCAATGATAAAAAGAAACCGACATGGCATATAAATGACAATGGAAGAACGCACACAACAAACATGGCGAATTGTGAAGAAATGATGGATGCGGCGTGTACATAAGAGGAACCCAAAGTATTCAAGTTGAACAAGAACATTTTACAACGGCACAACGACTTGGCAAACAAATGTGATTTACTGCAATCAATTTTAATGCTACTCGTAACTTTAACTTAGGCACACATTCGAAGACGTACATACATATATGTATGTATATGTACTTGTGGCCACCCCGCAAACCTCAATCCGCTCTAGTTCGAAGCCAAAGTAGTCTTTTGCTATGCAAAACAAAACAAAAAAAACCAACAAATATGCGAAAGAAGACACCTTCAACGGTTAAACACTTCTGCAAATTACTGTAGTCAGCACATACATCAAAAAGAAAATAGCCGACAAAGCCAAAAAAAAGCAGGACAAATATATAGCGAAATTAAATAAATGCAGATCGACACAACGCAACGACAAAGGAACAACATATGGAAGGAACAAACCAGGTAACTAACGAACAAAAAATGGAGATAAATAACAGAAACAAGCGACAATGGCGTTTTGCATAGTGTTCGACTTTCAAAAAAGTGAGGTCCAACAAACATTTCAGTTTAGTGCAGACCGGAAAGGAAGTCAAATCTGAAGGTGAATTTCAGTTTCGGAAAATTTAAAAAAAAATATTCTAAAGGTTAATTTATTTTCGAATCCAAAAAGATCAGAGCTTGAGAACTCTTCAAAAACTCTGATTTTTTTTTAGATTCGTGGACCCTTACGGACCTCAAAGTTATAAGACTTGAAGGCTTTTTCGAAATTCTGAAAATTTTTATTTTAAACGAAATCCTCGCCTGTTTTGTAATTTGCCATAAGTCTTGGAAGAAGAACCCGGAATTTTCGAGACTTAGAATTTTTGAAAAAGCCGTTGAAGAAATGAAACATATTGAAAACTTCTGGACATTTGAAAAGTAACTTAATTCAAGGTTTCGATGGTTCTCAAACGAATATAAATTTCTCGTCTTCGGATCTGGTATTACTCATAGATACATATATTAAGTTTTAAGGGTATGAAAGTTTTCGTTTTGTAAGTTACAGAAAATAATTTAAAATACTTTGCTTAAGACGTTTTCGAAGAGCTTTCTTCCAGTCCAAGAGCATAGAGTTTCTTCAATCATATTGGTTAATATGTCACGAAACTGATCAACATAATATCATTGCGAACACACCATCCTGATACGTAGTTTTGTCAATCTATATTGAGCTGATTTTTACGAGTTCTTAGTAATCATACTTTTCCTATCAGATGGATCATTTAGGTGAATATTTAGAAGTGAGGCTTCAGCCCTAATCGGCTCCAAAAATTTGTTGAATCTTCCAGGACAAAGGTTAAGGTAAGTGGGATGCCATCTGTTGTGGTTCAACACTAACAGCCTATAGCTTATTCCATACCGACTTCGTTAGCCAAAGTTGCTTTGTATTAAAACTTTATAGAGTTTATTTTAAATGTTTTTCCCATCATTAACTTACAATTTTTAGTTACCAGAAAGTACCTCGATAGTTACAAAAGCTTTGGAGCTAATTAGGGTTAGAGCCCCACCTCTAAATATTTACCAAAAACTAATTTCTAAAAATAGTTGGTCAAGTCTTTAATGAACAAAAATTTAATAGGGATATCTGTTAGTTTCATTATGACGGTCGATTCCGCCAAAAGGAAAATAAAACACTTTTTGGACAACACATTCCAAGACAAACGCTTTCTTCACTTAAAACAAAACCTTTCGGTCCCTATTTCTAGTTCTTTCGAACACTGTATTCTTTTGAAAACGAGACATAACATAAGATTATTGATGACAATTGAATGAGAAACATTAGAAGAGAGCAAACTGTCAAACTGGCGCACAAAACTCTGCAAAAGATTCCAAAACTACGTTCGGTAATGGGGGGTGATACGACAACGGAAGGCAGAACAATCAACAAATGCAACCAAGCGAAATTTTACTAACAAAAACGAACCCAAAAAAGTTCATGTTTTTGACATGCAGCAGAGCGAGAGACGTAGTGTGAACTGAAGCAAGCGCACATGAGCTAGCAATAACAACAAGAGCTATACCACCAAAAATTAATGACGTTACGTTGACAGCTAATGTAACTTCAATGACGGCGACAAACATCAAATGAGTGTACGCAAAAGGGCAACAGCGACGCTACCAAGTGACAGCTGCATCATTAAGTGCAGTCAGCTGATTGGTTGAAACCGGATAAATTACGCCTCACGCCTCTCAAGTGTTCTCTTTTTCGTTTGCAGAAGGCGTTACTGCTTAGACTTCCAATTAGACTTGCGCCAACACTACCACAACGACCAGGCAACCAACGATGCGCGACTGCGAGACGTGACGTCACAGAAACTTTTTTTTTTGAATATGCGAACATAAGGTAGAGAGCGAGAAATAGTTTGTGCGAGTGTTGAGCACACGAAAATACCTCACTAGCCAAACCAGTTATAGCACACATATTCTTGGAGTGCCAGAGATATCAATGTACATTTGACGTTTTTACAGTTGCTCTCTCGCTACGCGTGTAGTCTGTAGCACAAACTGAGAACGGGTCGACGCCACAAGCTATTTTTCGTACTGTGAAGTGGCAAAACCGTCAAGCAATTTTAAACAGAATTTGAAGGCAAAAAACAATTTTGCCGACGCGTTTGCAAAACACGCGTTTAGTTATTTCATTTCGACGACAAAAGTGCTAAAGTGAAAAGTGACATTTGTGCAACAGATTAACTACATACATAAGACAAAAAAAAAAAACAACAACACTTCGATTTGTATCCGTAATATCTTAGAACTTATCAGTAATTGAGTAATTGATGTACGGGCTTATCAAGATTGTAATCATTTGTGAATTGAAAACTGAAAATGCGTCAAATGATGTTTCTGATTTTACGGCAATGCTTCGGGAGCATAATTCGCCAGTACTATTGAGTTCTAAGAACTCAATCCTCTGCAATTATAATTCATATTTTGATTCTTCAATAAACTCTATATAATTATTACATAAAGTGATATCATCAAACAATTCTCGCTAATGCATAGAAATCGATTAAAGCAAATCTTAAACTTAAATTGAAAATTTAATGATTTTCGAACGCATTACCGCCAACAGTTGTGGCAATCACACATTTTTACCAACAATAGCAGCAGCGGCAACAACATCGATAATGTTGCGTTCCGCAAGTCCCGTCGAACAAATTCGCACTTGCACTAGTCCAGCAAATTCAGAAATCTCTGTTGGATCTCCAAGTCCACCGCCATTAGCTGCCACCAGTTTAACAGCATTTCGTCCAATCAACGCAAAACGTATGCGACTTTTGTATAGTCCCACATCACCACAAGAAACTACAGACTCTAATAATACAACAGCGAATGCTAAACAACAATCCAGCTCACCACCGGCGCCAAAGCGTCGAAAGTCAGGCGAACGCGTTAAAAGTTTTTCGATAGCTGATATATTGGGCAAAAAAGAAGTTGATGGGATTAGCACTACATCAAAAGTTAACCATGCTGCTTTAAGAAGTTGCGCTCCTACTGTAACAATTGCAGTGCCTCAGAGCTTACATGAACGTCTATCAGCGCCATTGACGTCAGCACCGCAACATGCATCACATTTGCTTCTAGAAGTTCCTCCGTTGGCAGCAGTGCCAACAGCGACGTCAAAGTCTCTACATCCATGGAATTCAATGAGCATTCCTCCAGCTACTGCTGGGTTACCGCTTCGTCCATTTTTTCCACCCACAGCATTGTTACAATATGAACAACGTTTGGCCTGGGACTATCAGCGTCAGCTGCAGGAGCATTTTCAGGCCCAAGCACAGTTGCTGCGTCAAATGAGCATGGATCCAGGCATCATACCCTCCGAAGATGGTTCCGAACATGGTTCACGTTCTAGCTCAACAGCAGGCAGTGATTGTTGTTCACCGGAAATTGTAGATGTTGATGTGCAAAATACGAGCAATGAACGGTTTTGCGATAGCGATCGTACCGAAGGTGAACCTGCGAATATGGAAAGTATTCGGAAGAGCAAAAAACCGCCAAGTGATACACCACTGGATGCGCTGTTTCAGCTGTCAACCAAAAATTTCGATGAAGAACAAGGTAAGATATACCATATGTACGGTAATTGCAAAGAATAAAACCTACACCTTTACAAGATTTACATCTTCCATATATAGTATACATACATTTGGGGTATGATTTAAACAGTAGCTAACTTATTTGATATACACGAAATAAATGTTTAATATGAGCTAACAAGCCACATATACACAGAAAAAATAGATTCTATGATATCAAACAACTTCTTTGATATAAAAAAACATGATTTGTTGTTTTTCATCCTACAGTTTTTGTTGAAACTTAAAATAAATTCGTTGATTTCAAAAAAAAGTTTGTATATTTTCCTAATATTTAATTTAAAAAACTATGTATATATTATGTTTATTATGTGAACATATTATGAATAATTAAAAGCTAGTTAAAAATTCCAAAGTTTAAATTGATTTCACTAATTTTGTTGTAAAATCAGATAATTTGAATTTGAAAATACAAAGAACAAAGGGTTTCGATTTTGCAAATTTTTTCTTTGATTTAAAGAAATGAATAGTTGAATTCCAGAAATCTTATTCATAGAATTGCAATTCTTTGATTTTACCAATTCTGTTTTTTCTGTTTACGTCTAGCTGTTGGATAAATCAATTATTTGGCAAGGTAAGGTCATTTCCGGGCGATGACATGTCATAATAACTTAGGCCACGGATGGGCCCACATTACCAAATCATATCTTTTGTTCACTGCGTCTACTAAGTATATTTCGTGTCAATAAATTAGGGTAATCTATTTTTAGAAATTTTCTCTAAATTTAATGAAAGTTTTTCTTTTTTTTATGTGGTCACTCTGTATGTTCGATTTTAACTTAGAGCGCTCTTAATTTTGCGACTATATCTACGGGTCATAGTCATCAATATCTTATATGATCACTCATACGACCTGTTGTACTTAATTATTACTCAGAAACAGAAAGAATTTGTTTTAAAATATGTTGTGCGATCTTGTTGCCATATATGTATATGTAGGTACCGTTGAGTTAGTGAGACGCAGATTGAGGTTGAGGTCGAGGCTAGGTATATGTATAAACTCAGGTTAATTTTAGTTCGAAGCAAAATATTATAACTTTTCTTCGTAATCTCTCTTTTTACCATCAATAAAAATTTCTTGCATTTATGGACCATGAAATTAAGAATTTTATTTTGTTTGAAAAATTACTGGCGCTTAGGCAAATAAATTTTGCTTCCTTTTCATAACTAAACTTCATGTCAGAAATGCATAAATTCCACTGACTGAACCACATTATGTGTAGATATATAATCACTTTTAATCTCAGTAGCGGGAATTTATGTTGAGTGAATCAAATTTATTACAATCAGAAGATTAGATGATCAATTTAACAAATTGGAAAAGGAAGGAGCAAAAAACAGTCACAACGAACATAAATCGATGTTGCTACAAAGAGATGCAACACAACATAAATTCGCTTACGAGGCGTTCGCATCGATTAAGCGTTGCGGTTACATAAGCAAACTTACGCCAACATCAGCAGAAGCTCTTAGTTGTATCAGCTGTAGCACAGTGATTCAATTGACTGAACAGTAGCGGACTCGATGGCTCCTGCGCTGATTATGGAGCGATTTATGCGTACGTGCCTCGTGTAAATTCAATTTATTCCTCAAAGTTCCAGATCAGACCGACAAACGGACAGAGTGTGCAAGAAAAACAGTAGCTGCTTATTTGTCGAATGACCACATGATTGGAAGGTCGTTTGTCTGTCGGACGCAGTCTGATCTGAACTGGTCATCCGATCCATTGGCTTAACAAGTACGCGAACAAAATGAAAGCAGAAGCGGCGTATGAAGCGTGTGATTTGGTTTTTCACAGCAAACAACGCAACAACTCTAGTTACAGTTTGAAGTGAATTATGAATGATACGCATGCGCCAAAGCAAAGATCATCATCCGAGCAACATCGGCATCAATATCTTATTGTAATCAAATCTGGGTAGAATTACACTTGTGCGCGACTCAATGAATATCAAACGATGCAAAATCTGAATCAAGTGAAATCATCATTATATTGTTGCTGATGTTGGATGTTGCTCTGGCTGTTGCTCTTGCTGTTCCTCTGGGTCCGTTTCATTGTGATCGATTGTTCGTTCAGTTGGTCGGTTGGTGATGCTAAAAAATTGATTAAGCCACCTCAGGCAACTGACCTCACTACTGTTTTTACGCTTTAAGCAGAATCTCATCAGTGCCATAATGACAACAATTGATCAACCAACAATCAACGTTGAAGCAGCGTAATGCTTGAAGATGAGTTGACGTCGTGGCGCTGGTGAAGTGAAGCAACATCTTTGGTCCGCTTTGATTGGACAACGTTTCGCATTGCATTCGCTCACTTGGAATTTGATTTGATTTTAAGTCGAATCAGCTCAGAGTGAGATATGGAAAATTATGCAGCGTTTCTACCTGAATTGAGGTCATTGTGACTTGTGCTCAAGCCTTCGATATCGAGAGTGGAACCAAGTTTTTGATTTTAATTGATTTTGTGTGCAAAACACTGTGTGTAATTGAGCGGTCGAGAAACTTGATCACTTGTACATATGTAAATTGGGTCAGTATTTTATTTAGTTGTATGTAGCAATGTAGGTTGTGACATCTAATATGTTTGCAATTTGTTATCAGTATCTCGACAGTTATTGCGATTTGATATTGAATTGCTAATTTAATTCATATAAAATGCGTTGTGTTAAAAAATCAATTATATGTACATATATAAACTCAATCATTTGTATTGCTTTATCTCGTGCTAATGTTTTCTAATATATCAAAGAGTTCATCAACAATTTTAACGAATTTTTATTTGAATCTTAGTCTCAAGTCTTAAGTAAAAAACAGACATTCGATAATTTCTTCCAACTTGATTTTGTGATTTTTTAAAGACGAGATTGTAAAATCAAACCGAAAGTTTTTAAATTAAGTGGGGCTCATGTTAATTTTAAAATAAAAAGAGTGCTCGTTGCATTTCCATAGCTACAAATTGGTCTCGCGCTTTCGATATGAAAGTGATGAAGATCCCCAGAATGATTATAAATTTTTATTTTTTACCAACCCAACTGTTTGAACTGCATTCGCTTTCTGTTATTTTTAATGAAATAGAAAGACTTACTTTACTTTTCCTGGATGTGTTAACGACCTCCTTGCTATATTTACTCAGGGTATGACCTTTATTATAAGTTGCAATATGAAAATTATCTTCTTAGTGAAGCCTTTTATGTTAAGTACATGTTGTTAATGTTCAAAAATTTTTTAATATTTGAAACTAAAGTCTTATTTTTTACGATTATTCGAACTTCTGTCGAACTCTCTTCGAAAAATTATCTAAACCGATTTTAAGAAAAACCAGTTTCTGACTGTATTCAAAATACTAAACGATTAGTTTCTTGTACCATTTTCATGCGCTCAAAGCTGAGTTGAGCAGTACCGATTTGAGGGTAATTTTTTTATCAAAATTTGAATTTCATATCAAAAAATAATTTATAACTCCTTCTGAAAAGTTTTATTCAATGAACTAGTTGAAATAATTTTTTGTGTTATTAATGGCGGTATAAAATCCGTTCGATCTTTCTTGATGTTTGTGAAATAATAAATTTTAATTTAAAATTGAATGAAACTAGGAGCATTTTTTTTTCTCTTTAAGACTATTTCACCTGAAGAATCGATATATTGAGACACTTTATTCTCGATAGAAAGAATCGCTAGGGATAAACAGAGGTTTTTTGGCTCATTGTAGATAGCTAAAATATTTTTCAAATTTCAGTTTAGAAAAGCTTGTTACAAGAACTGCAGTCTTTAGATAAATCCAAACGTAAAGATCTTCTAACTTATTTTTACTGATGAAGTTTAAAACACCTAATGAAGACGATTCGTTCGTTTTTATATTCTTCGTTATGCATTTGAACTCGAAATATAAACCATCAATATCAGATTTTCATTTTAATGCAAGAGTTTTTCAAAATCAAAGCAATTTTGTGGAGAAACTCTCAGGTATTAGTGTGTTGATTGAACTGAGTAAGTTTCACGCGATTTGCTGTTATACAGACATCAAGCAGAGGGTTGAAGAACTCGATATAAAACTGTTTTTCTGGTCCTTCCTCTACAATTGCTTCGTCTCGACTACATATTCAAATTGTCGTTCAACGTATCTTATCCTTTAAGTTCTCTGAATTTAAGGTGCGATATTCAAAATTTCTGCAAGGCCCAGCTGCCGGAATTGAAATACAAGTAGATATAGGTGACCTAGTGAAGAGAAACTTTGAAACGCTTGGAAACCAAAGGGTAATTGACTTTCTCGTTCTGAATGTTTTGAGAACTTATTTTGAATAAGTCGAACTTGAAGGGAGACGCCAAAAAATACGAGTTATAGAGTTTTCGACTTATGGAGACTTCAAAGTTTTTAATTTACATTTCTCAGCAATCATTTTTTGGTGTTAATTGGCGTGTATTGCAGTAGGACCTAACTACTTCTGAGAATTTTTCAATCGACAACAATAAAGTAACTTCGCTAAAGTTCAAATGAAATCACGTGTTCATAACTCCCTCTATCATTTCATAAAATTGGTTGTAAATTTATTTAAGTACGGCATTTATTTAATTACATTGTCAGCATATTCTTAAAGTCGGTATCTTATTTTTCTTCGAGCTATAGAGGTAATTCGTTTCAAATAAACAAGCTGTAAAGGTTGTAAAATCAAATATTGCTATGTTCGAGATGCAGAGGTCAAACTTATTTTTTCGAGTTATAGAGGGGAAATATGTACTGAATTTACATGTAGGGACTCTCTAATTATTTCGACTTATAGAGGGGTTAGATTTCGAGCAATGGAGGTTTTGGGGCTTGAAGGGAAGGGAACACAACATTTCTTCGAGTTTAGGAGGTTTTCGACTTGTCGAGGTTCGACTTAAAGAGGTTCCACTGTATATACATAGTAATAAGGCTTTCTTTTTAATTCACAGTCGACTGCATTATTGAAATTTTTTCACATGAAATAAAACTTATTTCAACTTTGGTTCTGAGCTATTCAGTTTCTGAATTGTAGACATTTTCAAAAAAACACTTTAAGTGTAGGAATTTACAATAAGGCCTAAGCTATTGGAAGCCTGGTAAATGAGTTACCTTCATAAGGGGAACAAAAACCTAGGTACGACTGTAATAAGTATATTCTTTAACAAAATAAATAGAAGTTTAATTCCAATGGCATAAACTACTTATCTCCTAGGTATAAAATAACAACCTTGGAAATTTTTGTTGTACGATGCTACTTAAGCCCTCTATTTTAGCGCCTACTTTTGCAATAAGCTGAGCATTTCTTCCCATAATTTCATTTCATAATTGACTTGAACAGTGGCGCTCAAATCGCATTTCCGGTTGAATGCAACGCCGACAGATAGAAAAAGCGACAAGGAGGCAGACTATAGGCAGATACTTAATGCAACGCATAATGTTATTAACGCTTTGTGATGCATTTTGTTTTGCTTTTTGCTCACTCACTGACCAACACTGTTTTTTTGTTTTTTTTTTGTTTTGTTGAAAGTGCGCGCAAGACAGTAGCCGGCAACATTATGTTATTGTTGCTGCTGCTGCTGCTGATGTTGCTGCTGCCTTTTTATTTTTATATTTAATGCTTAATGATGATTTCCTTTTTGCAACGCAATGCATGCAACAATAAAAACGGACAGCATTAATAGCAGCAACAAAAACAGCAATATCAACAACAATAGTGGCAATAGCAACAATTGCCAATAAAGTGAATAAGTTCAATTTGCAACTTGTTTTGCGGATAATTAACAATTGATCAAAAAACATTTGCCGCAAGGAAGTTAGTTACACTCCAAGTAAGTCTGTATATACGAGTATGTATGTATATGTACTTAGTTAACACATATGCATTCATACATTGTATCTGAAAGTTTGTTTAAATCTATGAAATGTCTATATATCAGTTGAAAGTTTAATTGAGTGGAAACTTAAGAAATAAATAACAAAAATTATTTAAAATTTTATTTATTTTTAAATTTTTTATTTTTATTTTTTATAAGAATGCACGAGTTTTTTGCTGACCGATAAAATTTTTAATTTCCACATCAATTTAGCACTTTATTAATTCAACCATAGATTTAAAATTAAAAAATGTTTATGCAACCTCAAACATAAACAATACTGCTAATGTGTTTTGCGTAGGTGTTAAATGTTCAGCCAACACATGTCAGCTTAATAAATATGATAATATTAATAATTTCAATAGTCAGATGTACGCAGATCTTTACCAAGTTTAAATTGATTACTGAAGTATATTGGTATACATTTTCAGGAAAATGTCTGAAGCATGGGAAAAAATACCGCAAAAGTGCTTAAAAAATGATCAAAATAAAAAGAACGTTTTCATACAAAGTCCTAAAAATTAAAAAAAAAATAGAGATATTTACAGAAATACGACTATAAAAAAAAATTCTTCTTCCAAAAATTTAAATTGAGTTGAAAAAAACATGTGTGCAGTTCACACGTGGTAGAGCTGAAACCTTTAGAAAACTAAACTAAACTGAGACGAAAATGTTTTATTAAAATGATAGAAGTTGATGAGATCTAGAATAGCTAACAATAAATGATATATCAAATTAAAGTATTCATCGAGCAGAGTGCCAGCAACGCAAACAGAGTTTCTTTCCCACATCATTAACATGCAATAAACGTTATTTTCAGGATTCTTATTGTATGAGGGAAAATACTGTTCGCTCCTCTCACAGCTTTGATCTGGGAAGTTGAAATTTTTTGTGAAGAATTTTTAGTCCCAATTCTAAACATAGGCAAGTGCAATAATACGGATGCTTGGCTTAGAGAAACAGATTTCTCAAAATGATTTGTAAGGAAAAATTATTTGGGATTGTTCTGCTGGATACGATATTTAGTTAATCAAATGAACTTCAGTTCTCAAGAGCTCGAAACCTTGATTGTAATGCAATCACAAATAAATTTCAATTCAAAACCTTTACCAAACATTTAGAAGAAGATAGTTTGTACTTTTACTTTAGACACAAATTTTCATTTCAACTCATTGTATATATTCTTTCTTTTTATCAGCAGATGCTGATATCGTCGATTATAATTTTAGAATAGGGTATTTAATTTTCGCACAGCCGCTGTGAAGTTGAATGTGTCATTTTTTAGTTGCTGTTTTTCCATTCCAGCGGGTAAATGATTTGTTTTGTTTGCTGCGTTTTCTATCACTACTTCATATACTCGTATATGTTTATTTTTTTTTGGTTACTATAGTATATATTATATATCAAATTTGTTATGAAGGCTGTGAAACTGTATGCTTGTAATGAATATTCTAGTAGCTTTCTTTGAGTGGTTGTTTTTGAATGCGTAGTGATTAAATTTGCTATTTCATTTTGTATTTGTCAAATTCTTGAACATCGTAGTAGGTTTATAGTAATATGGTTTTTGAAAGCTTCTGATTTCTGTTGAAAAACTCTTCAAAAACTGATGACGTCAGAACGTTTGCATTATACAGCAAGAGTCTTACCAGATCGAAATTTAAAAGTTTAATATAATGTAGAAGTGTTAACTTAGTAAGTATATATATCCAGTAGCGTAGCTAGAGTGGTGCCAATGGTGCGGCTGCACCCGGCGCAATGCTTTGGGGGCGGCAAAATATCGTGAAATACATCTAATTTTTCTAGCGTTTTGTGAAAGTCAAATTAGAGTTTTTTTTTTTTTTAGTGAATGAAAGTAAATCTATGTACATAAGTATGTATGAAATGTAAATGTATAGATGAAAATTTTCGAAGTTTTAGGGAAATATATCTAATTTTGCTAAAGGTTTTGAAAGTAAAAACTGAGGACCTTTCTTTTTTTTGAAAAAGTGTTCCGTTTGCGAACTGACGACTTTTATTTGATGTGTTTTAAGGACACAAAAGGCTTTGGCCTGGCAATCCATGCATTGAATTTTTTTATATAGGGAATATTTGGCCACCGATTTCACCAAAAATTTTTCGCTGAGATAGATTTTCCAGCTTGATAATGGCCCAAAACTTTGACCTCCACTTGTCAAATCTTGACTGGACACACAATCCACCAAAGTTCTGAAGTGGCCACCTCAAAGTTCCGACTTAAATTCTATAGAGAATTTGTGAGTCATAATCAAACGAGTCGTATCAGCACAAAAAGCTGCGAGTAAAGCAGCTTGCTGCAAGTTAATCAAGAGAAGTGGCTTCAAATTACTCCAGACCAATGTACACGCCTGGTAGGCAGCATGCCAAACCGATCCTCAACATTTATGAAAAATAAAGGTTCTCCTACTCATTATCAAACTACACTAATAAAACTACACTAAAAATTCAACAATTTCAATTACTTTCTTTCAGATGACTTAATTATATGTGCACAATATATATGTTACATATGTCCTTTATGGACGTTTTGACATTTATTTTGATTTTTTTGCTTTAAGTTGATGCTTACATAGCAGGATTATAAAAACTAATAACACTAGTCTACAAATTTGGACTTCATCTCGAGATCTGGTTTCTCATAAAATTTTTACGATATTCAAACAGCATATCATTAGAAAAAAGACAAAAATATCTTTAGAATGGTCTACATTGTATTAGAGTCGAAAAAAATTTGATGAAGATATGGGCAAATAAATGAAAAAAACTTTTTTTTAAAAAAGTGCTAAAAAACGTTTTTTTTGCGGATATCTCGAAAACGATTCTTAAGAAAAAAAAAATTGTTGGCATTTTTGGAATCTACGCCCATCGTAAAAAGTGCATGAGAAACCTGATCTTTTTTTGTTTAGACTAGTGTAATATAAAAATCAGAATAAGAAAAAAAAAAAATAAATAAATTTTAACAAAAATGGTACGTAGCATACGAATGACTAATTACCATATACATAAATTCAACTTTCAACACTATACAATACATTTTAAGGACATAGAAATGGTTGTGATTATAAATGATTTGCACATTTCAAAAAAAAACAACATTTTAATTAAAAATCGACATAGCAACCAAATGATGGAAAGAGTCAGATATACTGTCAATAGACAACACTATCAATGCTATACAATTAAATCAACGAGTCAGTCAGTTTGACAGACATTCATCACATTCAATGAATTTGTGACTGAATGTCGTTCGTCAATTATTGAAACAACGTGTACAATGAAAATGCGAAACACAATAAAATAAAGTAGGCTCCACATTTTCCATGTACTTAATAAATAATTTCATATTTGCAACAGGAACGCAAAGATCGCAACGATTGTCGTCAGAGTCACAAGCAGCAACAACAAAAACATTGCTCACAGTTCAGTTGCACAGCAACCACTATCAGTACCCACAATACATGAAACAAACTTACGGATGCATCCCTAATTACAATATAATTACCGAAACAATGCTCACACGTATTAATGTTGATGTTGGCAACTCTAAGCTAAAGTTTTTTTTTTATGTTTTTTAACGAAACTAAGAGGAAACAATAACATGAATGTGCGCTTTGTAGTGACAGTTGATATGACAGTTGAAATTGGAGCGCTGAGGGGCAAAAAAAAAAACGAACGACAAAAATTATAAAGTTAGGCTGACGCGTCACTTAATTAGTTTAACAATGCGTTAAATTTTGTTCTTTATTCCAATGTTAATATTTTTTTTCGAGCGAAGTTTTATTGTTCTTTTTTTTTTGCACTAAATATGTTCCACTTCATTATGAGAAAATGTCACAAACATATTAATATGCTTTAATGTTGCCGGTTTTAAAAAAGAATATAAGTATCATGTGCTTTTGTAAACAAATATAAAATCGCCATCTGGAAGATTTTTTACCAAGCCTAGTCAAATTGTCATTATAAAGAAATATTTTCATAAAAGTTTTCTAAATTTTTTTTTGCTGACTGCATCAATTTACTACTTAAGGTACACTCTAAGAAATGCATTTAACGATGTGCACAATCCTTATAGTTGTTTTTTTGCATATGACATTTCATTTCTTTGAAGACATTCTCCATACATAAACAATAAAATGCAGCAAGAAGCCATGAATGATCACACAACTATTGGTCCTATCTGCTATAAAATTATATGTTATGTAAGTTCCTCCTCAGCGTATAAAAGAAAGTTTGTTGAAAATATGCTTTATAGTTAGGAAGCTTCGGTCACAGGCTTATGATTTTATATGATTTTATCGTGTGGCAGAGGTTGGAAATAATGAAAATCTGAGTAATGTAAATAATACGAACAATCTCTGCTATTGCGTTTCCTCCGCGGTATTAACTGAGAGTCCTTTAAAACTGAAAAAAAAAAAATTATATCCGAAATGATTTCCTAGCGTCTGCCTATCATTTTAAAAAATTTGCCAGAACATAAAAACAAATAAATGCAAGTGGCAGACGTTTTTGCTGATTGCGTGACTGGGGGGCACTACTCAGAAATAAGTTATAACATAATTCGATCAACATTTTAGGACTCAGCAAATCTTTTTATTAATGTGATAATCTCACATCTTGAGTCTATAGAAATGTGACACAATGAATGTGAATGCTTCAAGCACTCTTTTCTTTAGTTTTTGAGTGTTAGTTATAGTGACAAACAAAGCATAAAGTTAAATCGACTCAGAAGATGTAAATTGGCATATCGAGTCGAAAAATATCGATATCAATAGTACCGACAGTTTCTAGTATCGACGATATTAGTCGAAATAAGAGATGCATACTCATTGGGAGCATACACATGATCAAACTGCACTAATAATGATGATAATTCATTTGACCTTGATGCTTTAGAGTCGTTAGAAAATATACTTCTTGATGCATACAAAGGAAATGTACCCACTGAAGAAATATTGGAGTCAAAACTGGGCATTTTCTCAGATGATTTTGAACTGAGCAACCTCCGCCTTCAACTCCAAATATTGAAAAACATAACTGGCAACAAACCAACGTGCTGCGCTGAAGTCGCTGGCCAACTTCATCTGACACAACAAACACCCTCACACTGCCAGGTTCAGCAGCTTCTTCATTTAAATGCATCTGCCTTTTGGCTGACTGGTTCTTTTACTTATAAAAAAACTTAAAAATAAAGAACACAAATCAGATACCATTTTGCCTTTGCATCTTTGATATTTTTTTTTTCATGGGGGAGGTTGTGGTAAATTAGTGCTTCACCGAGAACCGATAAATATTGTTCTCGTTATCGTTATCGGGACCGAGAACGAGACCAATGCAAGTCACTAACCTAAAGCTACCATCGTAGCTTCAGAGTGTGTCAATTCACTAAAACCCACAACCTCTTTTCAGGCCTCCGAACCTGCTAACGCAGCATTGCTTCGGGGTAGGGCCCTTGATTTGTGCTCAAATCATATATGTGCGTCCAGGTCCCACTTCTTTATCTGAGAACGTCCTCAGTAAAACCTGCAACTGCATTCCAGTTTTCTTCGCTCTGCAGCATCCTGTCGATTACGTTGTCAGCGGAGCACTGGCCGACTGATTCCTGTGAGGATACGCGTTTGTTGTCCCATCGATTGCAGTTGAAGAAGGTGTGCTCTGCGTCATCTTCATCAGCTTCTCCATATATACAGAAAGGGTGCTCTGTTTTGCCCATACGGTGTAGATACTTCTGAAAGTATCCATGGCCCGATAAAAACTGAGTGAGGTAAAAGTCGTCAAAGTCTCTCTCTTACCATCTTCTTATGCAAGGGATCAATCTTTTTGCCCACCTACCGCAGACTTCCAAGCGGTATCTATCCTGCCATTTAGAGAGGGTTTGCTGCCTTGCGTCTGCAGAGCTTATGGTCAGGTTTCCCTCCTTTTTTGCCTCCCAGACCATTTTACGTTCGCTGGCTAGTAAGTCAATGGGGATAACCCCACTTATTACCAGCACTGCCGCTTCGGAGACTGTGCGGTACGCACATGCACTGACAGTAGCTTTTGCAGACATTTTGCCTCTTGCGTTCCTTCCCATATCTCGCTGCCGTAGAGCAGTATCGAGTTTGTTGTCGCCATTAGAAGATTCCGTTTACTTTGCCTCGGTCCACCGATGTTCGCCATGAGTTATCATTATAAAAACGAAGTTATCTCAAAATTCATTTTCAAGGAGATATTTCACTATTATACATACATATATGAAATTTTTTTTCCTTCTTTTAGTACCTACTGTTAGATACTAGCCTCCTATATTTTTTAAATTTTTTTATTGTCTTAATTAAATTTTCTGACACAGACTTACATACAGATCTAGAAAAGTTCCAGTGCGGCTGCGAAACACAAAGGGTTTTGAAATGAAGGGTTACGCTTTTGATATAATTTAATATAATCGGATATATTTGGTGTCTCTAAAAAAATACAGGTAGTTGACCAAAATCGACTATTTTAGCATTTGCAACCCCACACATTTTGAAAAGACAGAGACCTACACGTCTGTCTCTTGTATTTTCTGCTTTTACTGAAAACATCGAAATTCTAAAAAAAAAATTATTTAACTGAGTTTTTTTTACATATTGGCAATTGCTGGTTTTAAAAATGCAGCACTTTGGATGTTTGCCTTTTATATTTTTGCTATCTATGACACAATATATCAGAGGCATAAGGTGATAATGTGAACTATATTACATATCAATACCAATGGCGATAAAATCATATGCCTAAAATGTTCACTGGCTGTCTGACTATTATAACAATATAAACATATGTATGTAAGTACATAGTAGGTAGCATCATTTTCGCTGCTTGATATGAGCAAATCCGATACCTGATCTCCTCAACATAAATCTTTGATTCTTTTTCTTAATAATTTTGCTGCTACACTAAGAAATCTGAAAATGTTTAATATTTGAGCAACCAAATTTATTTATTTATTCATTTTTTTCTCACAAAACTATATTAATATCAAAAATTAGAGGAAATAAATTTATGAAATAATTGCAGCATCAAACTTGTGCAATTTTCGAAGTCGAAATTATTCAAAACGAGTAATATAAAATCCAAATTCCTTATTTTGTCAAAAATTGATTTCGCTAAACTTCGACAGAATTACTTTCTGATGGCATGGCCAAAGTAATTTTACCACATATTTACATATTTCATGTTATTCTAACCCACCTATATTATAATAACAATTTGAATTGAAACAAAAAAAAAAAAAAACAATTTTTAAATCAATTTGAAATCAGTGAAAAACTTGTTAAAACTTTTAACTACTTTTCGTCAACATGTTGTTATTAGAGTCGTGCCTCCATATATCGCTGTTGTTTATAATTTGAGTTTTTTCTGATTCTTTTTCAAATAACATAAGTTAAATTATTAAATAAATAAGTCACGCCATATTTAATATCATGTTGTACGTATATTTTACAATATTTTCATTTTAATAAATCAACACGAACACATAGGAAAAGTACTTGTAGGTACATACTTGCATCGATGTATCAAGTGTGTAGGATGTATTGTAGGAGGTCTATGTATGTATGTGTTTAGAATAATCAAGGTATTAGGCACCAGCGGCGTTTACCATTATAAAATACACATTACACGATGATGACGTGACTAAAATTTGTTGTTTGCACACAAATTGTGTCCTAACGATGTTAGTTAATTTCCATTTATATGGTAGTTAACGATAGTTATTTAAGTTAAAAGAAAAGGTTAAACAATTACAATGAGTTTGGGAGAAAAAACCTTAAACAATAAAATAAAAATCATGTTCAGAATGTTTATAATTACGTGTATTAAGTTTGATTAGTGTATGTAGATATTATTAACTTCGGCGGTGATAAAAAGAATAATGACAAAATATAATAGTAACAATAACATGGTTATGACAAAAATTAAAAGTATAATGACAATATCGGGAAAATGTTATCTTGTGATATTAAATAATACTTAATGGGAATAAGCTGACAATCTTTCATGGGATAATGAAATGATCAGTATGCAAAAAATTGATATTCTGGCGTTAAGCTAAATTAAAACTTATAACAATATGGGTCCCATTAAAGTATTTTTTGTCTTGGAAAATATTAAAAGATTCATTATATTTTAGTTAAATAGTTTTGACCTAATGCCACATAATAGTACATTATATAAATTAAATAAATAATAAAAATATCCCTGCAAAGAAAAATATCTTAAGCTAAAGTAAGAAGATTGAAAATAAAAATTAAATTTAATGAAGCTTAAAAAAGAAACATTCTCAACCAATAGAGAATACAAAGATCTTAAAGAGCTCCTTTTGAAATTGTCTCGTTGGCTTTATTGTTTACAATTCAAGTGAATGGTTGTTCTACACCCGAATTTAAACAACAAACAAAGAGCGTTGCCTGATTTCTGTGTCCTGTCAAAATAAATTTTAATTCTCTAAGCCATTTCGAAAAGCGGAGTCATTTTTGAAAGGCATTTTGACCAATAATTATAAATTGTACAATCTTATTTGAAATGCAGTTTAACAAAGTGTTTTTTTAAGTTGAGCCACATATTCGTACACGGTATTGGTACTAAACAAAATATTGAGTATTTGAAAAAAGTCACATTTAATTTATGCTTCCATACAAAAACAAGGCAATTCTTTATTTATTGAACTCATTAAGAACCCTTGCAGATAACACAAATACTAAGTAACTAAAAGTAAATCTAATTGGCTTATAAATAGCATACAATATGATAAGCATCTAGATATCGGATTATTACGACAGTAATTGATCCTATGGAAAGCAATGTATAGTACATACTCTAAGGCTATTAGCTAGAATATTGAATGGGATAAGTGCCAATAATCTGAAGAGTTTATTCTACCATCAGTTATGTGTGTTTAATGAACATAACATTTGTGACAAAGAGTTCAAAGTTGACCTTCATACGGTCTATCGAAAGGGTATGAGCAATGTACAGATGTACATACTTACATCTGTAACTGGGCATACAAAATAAAAATATGAGCCAGATCTATCGTACAGATATGTGCCAGTATGGATTACTTATATGAAAAAAGTATTGAAAATTAGCAATTTTTCGGCACTCGCACTCCCTCCATGTTCGCTTATAAAAAATTTTAAGTACACAGTGGTATATAAAATGACGATACCTACGATTTTAAGATCCAGCAGATGGAAAAAAAAATTTCGGTCCACTCTAATCTATATATATACAATATGTATATATTTTTTACAGTTTTTGATAGGTCTTCCATTTCATAATTATTTTTTGCTGTTGTTTTCTCAAAGCATATTTTCATTTTAAGGAAAAATTTTACTATTAATTTGCCTACTTTTCGTATATTTTTCGCAGAGTCACAAATCAAATCAAAATTTAAAAAAAAAATTAAATAAAATTATTCCCTTAAAATTATTAAAAAAAACTTGATTGTTTCACATTGGGTTCAATCATTTGCCATTGCAGCAACTCCAGCGATAACTTAAAGTTCCAAAATGAGAACTGACAATAACCGTGCTTAACGCTCCCCTTGCTCAAAGGCAAACATGACGAATTGCCGTGACAATGAAAAGGAGTTCACTGATTTGGAAAATTCACAAGTTTGTCAAAATACCTAAATTTGTAAACAATTTTCTTTTTTGGGGGAACTCTGTGGCAGTAAATTTATTTATTTATCTACTTGTATAACCATCTATATATCATTTAACATACAAGTAAACTTATGCTATTCCACTGAGGGTAACTAAATTGTGCACAGCCATTCCTACAAAGGGGACATTACGTATACCCACTATATTCTCCCTTGATGGTGTTAATGTTGACAAGTATTATCACACCTACAATGATTTAAGAAAAATCTGTTTCTGTTTGACTTTTATTAAAGTGTGAACACTCAGCTGTGCGGCTCTAATCGGTGGGTCCAATGAAATCAAATTCAGATTAATTTACTTTCACACTTGCATTGATGAAGCTGCTAAAGTATGCTGCAAGCCACTGACTTCATTTGCTCGATAGGAAAGATAATAAATTCATGTTGAAATTTAAAAGGCAAAAACCTGGATTTTTTGAATGTGATAAAATTTTAATTTTGAACTTCACAACATTTTTGTTTTTTTTCGGATGTCATGTCAGCCAATGTAATTGTGTTGTTTTGACAGTCTTGTTACACTTACGAATATCAACACAAATAAACTTCATGCATTTGGGTTGATGTGCGTGTTTTCGACAAAATCATTTGCATTTAAATTTTCAATTTATACATAACGTTTTCCTTCGGTATTTCTTTCTCTTCATTGTGGTCATAATTGAGGTGATAACTGAAATTGCTGCAGGCGCTTATGTAGATGTGGATACTTTATTTATTAACATTAATACTTCGAAAACAATTTTTTTTTTTTAAACTCTGTAAATATTGTTAAAACACTTAATCTGAAAAATACAACTCTCTGGTAGAGAGTAGGTGCACTAAGCCGAATGATGTTGAAATTTCAGGCTGTGCTCTTACATCTCGCAGTAGTGGCAATCTTGCCTCTACCGGGACATACGAATGCATTTTATAAATTTTCTTTCAGAAACGCTGTCTCCCGCGACTTTGTTCCCATATTTAAATGTTTACTCTAATACTTGAAATAATTTTCATTTTTGCGCAGTAGTGCCTTTCTTCTGTATTTCTGTTTTGACTTAAAACAAAAAACTCCAAATACTCTGAAAAAATCATGAGGGTGAAGAAGTGGCGCAACGTTAACATTTGAAAAAATGAATTTTTTCTCAAGCAAAAAAAATTTTTTTTCGCTTCAAAAAAAGCAAAATGAAATATTTTTGTTTAATATTACAAAGAGCATTTTGCCGCCCACTTTGCCCTAGCTACATTACTGAGGTGAGCTCATAAGCAAATTCACGTCTCTCATTGGAAATTTCATCATTCACATTGAAATTTTTATATCTCATTGAGTTGTTTTTTTTTTTTCAATATACTTTCACGCTCACAAAATCGCTTCAATTTCAGCACAAAATGCTCATAGAAAAACATTAAAACAATTAGTTGTGTTTGCATGCTTGTTTCGATTTGCGCAAATAATTTTGTGAGCAATTTTAAAATTTTAAATAGGAATACACTGGTCCCTCGCTTTGCGTGGGGTTAGGGGAATGAAAAGTGTCGCACAAAGCGAAACCGCGTAAAGTGAAGTGAGAAATTCATGTAATTTAGGGGGTTACGTTCCTGAAAAGAGAAATATATAAGACTAAAAGACATTCACGACACTGTAGCTATTATTTTGCTAAAGAAAATCATTTATTGCCATAAAAACATTTGTTTAAAACAGATAAAAAGGAACAACGAACTTTAAAACAGTAATCCAAACAAAAAGAAAGTTACAAAATTCATTTATAATAAATAAAAATAAAACGTCTTACAACACATTTGGTGGTCTTTTAAAGAAATCAGTCACAGCCGATTACCTTACTTTTTTCGATTTTTCTAAATGAAGCTCGCGGTAAGGTGCTAAGGCAGCTCTTATGTTGCTTTCAAACGTTCTCAAGCGCCTGTCATCTGGATCAATTTTTACAGCTTCTTGCACCAGTTTTTCACCCAAAGCTAAAACATTTGCCAAGTTGGTCACCGTCATCTGTTCTCCTTGTGTAGTTCCAATCTCTTAAGGATTTTCAGAATGCAACGGTCATCAAAAAGTTCAATCAGATCTTCTACAGCAATGTTCTGTCCATTCGCTTCAACAGATCATAGCATTTTATTTAAAACGCAAAGAGGTCGGTCGCGCAAATCGAATTTTAGGTAGGCAAATGAATTTCGCGTAAAGGTGAATTAGCGCAAACTGAAGTCGCGCAAAGCGGGGGACAAGTGTACCTTAATAATTTTTATTGTAGATTACACCTAAGTAATAGAATTAATTAAATTTGATGAAAATCAATCCAGTAGTTTTCGCTTGATGCGCAGACCGCCATTAACGTAGCTCCCGTATTATTAATGTAAATGTGAACAGATGGATTTTTCCCAACCTTCCAAATATTTGGTCAAGTATGTGCTATTAATATTCATAAGATTTTCGATTCATAAACATATCTTTCAGCAGAATTTTATAAATAGAATTTTGATATGTATTACATACGGAAACAAAAATATTTTAAGTGTACGCTTTAAAAATAGCTCATTGGTCTGCATTATCGTTTGATTATTACTGCATTAATGCCATTGCACTTAAATACCGTTGCTTCACCTGTTCCGAAACTAATTTGTCTTTAAAGGTGTGGATGGCCCCCCTTTGATGCGAGTGCGCTGCTGCTTTACTAAATAATAGTAAATACTTTTCAGCTTGACTTTAACAACAACAACTTTAAAGCTATCATACCACTTCCTACTGTTTTGATTCAAAACGATAAGATGACCAATAATAGTTGGTAAAAGGTTTAAAATGGTATACAAATTCGGCACGGGATATTACGGCATGTACTGGACACCTTCTTTCTTTATGATTTAGTAAATTTCGGAAAAAAGTTTCAAAATTTCGAATTTCTGAAGAGCCAAGACAACATTTTTTACATTCTGTTCGTCTCATAATTGTCATCGGCATCGCTCCACCGGCCATTTGCCCAGTGAGCCCGATAAGTCATCATCCGGTCATCGTGGAAAGTTGTAGAGGAATTTATACAATTGATTGTCTTCACTCGTTCAGTTCTTTGTTTTCTCCCACGTAGCTTTCTTCTCAACTTCAAAAGAAAAACACTTCTGCCAAGTTTCAACTCATTGAGTACATAGAAAAATAAAATTAAGTGTGATGATAGCTTTATGCTTGGCGTTTCTTAAATAACGCGCTGTGAATAATGCGCACAACGCGACGACGCTCCGTACCGCGACACGTTGTTTTGCAGCTAAAGTTAACTGGCTGGTTGGTTGTCGCCGTTTGATCTCTCGTTTGTTAGGCATCGCTGCTAACGATTTGAATGCTTTAATATTTTTATTCATTTATCAAAGTGCGGTCGGGCCAATGAATCCAACAAAAAATTTACAAAATCAAACAGTCAAATTAAATGTGTGGAAAAATTGAATGATGTTGAATACAACAAAAGTTTTTTCTTTGCGAGAAAACGAGAAAACTCAGCACCTTTGAACGAGGAAAAACTGCCTGAATGCCTGCTTGCTGTTTTATGTATATCTTTGTTTCATATTAATGACTTGTTTGGCGTAGCGAATTTAATTGCCAATTGTATTCACATTGACCCAAATACACTGAAAAATATTTTATTTGTTGGATTTGGAAAAATGTATTTCTTTTTTGACATATTTGAGTAAAAGTGAGGGTCAAGCTGTCAATTTGCACTGGTATAGTAATGCGATATTCTAAGGTCAGAGGTACAATATATTAAACAGCCTTTTTAGAAGAATCAAAAATTTAAAAAACAAAAACTCTGAAGAAAATATATATTACTCGTGTGTACGAGAGTACACGGGAGTAAGAAACGCTTGGAAAGAAATAACTATTAGCAATTATTGAAAGAGTATTACCGCGAACCTGGAATCAAACTCCGGGACCTCTGTGTTGTAAGAAAAGTAAAGTTTCACGGCAAGACTGGCAAGGTGACATATTTTGCACTTTATTTGACTGAAATCATTGATATCGCTAGGGTAGATTACACCCTGGTCTGAAAACTAAGGTAGAACTTGGGCCTTACAAAACAATTGGCAGAAACTTTAGCCTCCAACTCAGAACTTTACTCAAAAAATTTATGAGATTGGACAGAGAAGAATGTGAGATGATCTGTACGGCAAATGAATATTTGAGTTTGAGATGTCTTGTGAATGTAGTTATTTCTGACTGGGGTACTACTCCTTAAATCCAATAAAAAAATTTTATTTCTTACGAAATTGTTTAACATTTCTTTGGTGACATTAAAAAAGAAAGATAGATTTGATACTCCCCTTCCATAGCGGAGCCAATGCTTATAATAAATTTTTCGTTGAACTCTACATTTTCCCACAAGTACCTACGGTTCAGACCAAAATTTTTGAAACGACTGTATATGCGCGTGCTGATCTTGAAAAAATTATGATTAACAAACAAATTATTAAATAAAAAGCCGAAATTCTGAAATATCAGTTAACCACTGATCGCTGCCATCAACTGATATTGAATCAAAAATATTTTTGTACACATTGCCGTATGCAATCAATATGATGACGGCGGTCTAATTTTTGCTGTCCATTCTTTAACTCATTTATACCACCTCCAAATATCTGTGATGATGAAGTTGAAATTCACTTTGTCTCGTCTCGCTGCATACCTCGCTTCAACAACAACTACGGCAATAACATCATCACAGACACAAAAAACATCCTTAAGGTGTCGGATAGTATGTTGTGGCTTGATCGTTCGATCGCTCTAATATTCCATCACTTGACGACGACGATATTCGCTTGGTCGGTCGGTTGGTCGGTGTTAAGGCTAATTGGAAGTGGGCATCATCAAAGCGCACCGACAAACAAATTAAGAATGGGGTAACAATTCTGTAATAACTCTATCATCATCAGTATGGGAGGCCTTCGCCGTGAATGCGCTGGCAAGGAATGTGCAAAAAAACAAAGTCCAAGTAGAAGCCAACTTCTTTTAAAGACGCTCATATGTGTGCGCATAAATGTTTGTCCATGGCATCGATATAACGTCATACATCCGTAGGTATGTGTGTGGCAAAAATGTCTTCAAGCGTTTGGTGTTTTTTGCTTAACTTCATTTACTGCAGTTTGTACAAAAGTTGTTGCTGCATGAACTGCAAAATGCAAAAAGGGTTTAACTAAGTAGTTGTTGCCGTTTTTGTTGCTGTTGTTGGTAAAAGCCTCCAATGAATGGGGACCCCTCTTCACCATGTGCAAGTAAAAGGCCATGGAGGTTGCACACACAAATGCCTATAATTACGAGAGTCATTTAGTGGCGTGTATTTGAGAGATGAGGAGAGTTCAAATAGAGTTCGCAAGGCATACGGCGGCATGCGTTTCGTTCGAACTTAAGGTACCTAATAAGATGAAAGTTTATATCTTAACTTTTCTTAAAAAATATGCGCTCATTAGCTTTTCAAAATTGTACAGTTGATATGAAATGAAGTGAGACAAATTTGTTTGACAACAAACCGTTTGAGAACTAAGCAGCTGATATCTGAAAACCAAATGTAATTTAAGAAAAAATTTTATTTATTCTTATACATACTCATTAGCAACCCTAACTACTGTCAACTTTTCTCATCAGCGAGATCGATAAAACATTATAATCAGCGGCGTTAGGTATAGTTTCTTTTCAGCGGTCTTAGGTTTTATTGAAATATTTTCATCAGAGAATGCCAAGTCTCTTGTAAGCGACTTAATATCCCAGCTAAGTTTTCACATCAACAGTCAAAGTCTTAACTAAAGTTCTCATAAATACTTCGAGTTTCAACTACACCTTCTAATCCAAAGTCTTAGCCAGATAAGCCAGATATTCTCATAAGGACCTAAGTTTTAGCCAAAACTTCCATCTGCGACTTTAAATGTTAGCCAAACCTTCAAATAAACGATCTCCGAATCTCCTTATTAAAAATCTTATGTTCCAACCAAAAATTCTTGTCAGTGACCTTAAGTTTCAGGCACATATACTCATTAAAAATTTCAAGTTTAAACGAATATCCTTATTGATCATTCTAGCTCTAGTCAAGCCTCTCATCTGCTAACTCAAGTTTCAGACAAACTTCCTCAGCAATAGCTACAAATTTAAGCGCAATCTTCTCATCAACAAAATCTTCCAATCAAAGATCTAAAGCTTAATCCAAATATTCTTGTCAGAGTGGCCTAAAGTTCCAATCATGCCTTCTCATCTGCAAACTCAAACTTCAGTCCGACCCATTTCTCAGCAACCTCAATCTTCTAGCTTTGAGCATTTTCGTCATCAATATTAATTTTCCACCAAATATCCTCATCAGCGGACTCAACTCTTTGGCAAATGTTGTCATTGAGCTCAAGATTCAGAGAAATATACTCTTCAGCGAACTCAAATTATAGCTGAACCTTCTCATCAACGACCTTAACGATTTAAGCCAAGTTTCTCACCAGGTATTTCGAGCATGCATGAATTGAGTATTGTTGTTCTTTTGGCTCACTGTAGAACATTAAGTACCCTAATTGCAATAGTAGTTAATACAGTGATTCCCTCCCTACAAGCTGGTGCATTGTATGAATGGAAGTCAAAGTCAAGACCTTGTCATAGTTTTTGTCTGATATGCCGTCTGTCTGTCTCTTCACCAGACTTTCGACCAAACGGCGCGTTTAAAGTTGCGTTTGAATTCTGCATTAATCACGCGTATTTTTGCGTCGCTTCCAACACTTTGATGTATACAATATACGCGTAAACAAGCAAACCAAGAAAGACGGGTAAAATAAGTTTCCTTTGCCTTAAAGTGCGCGGCATTTAAAAACGCATTTATGTCAAGAATTCAACTTCAATTTACAGCAGCAACACCAGCAACAAAACTTGCAATGCAGTGCAGAAAAAAAAACTGTATTCATGCATGGTATTAAGATTGATGTGCATTGCAATTGTAAAACCCACTGCCCTACTGGGCCCACTGGAACACTCATGGAGATGAGTTAAACACATGTTAGGCTCGTATGACGCGTCATTGTCATTCAGCTAATGTTCAAGTAAAATTTTTAGCTAGACTCTGTAGAAGTTTTTTAATGCTACCATGCTACTTATGGGTTGTTACCATCAGCGACATCAACTTCGAGGTGGTCATTGAATAAATCTGACCAACAATAATCTACTCCTTAAACAGAAGCTATTTTTATGAAGATATATTAATTTAACAAGCACCAGCTATTTAGAAAAAATAAATTTTTACACAATTTGTTCAGATAAAGTACTGCCAAAATTTTTACGATTTTTTTGGATGTAGGTAGATAAAATACAAAATTTTAGATAATTCAGAATTCAGACAACTCAAAATTTTTTACAATATTTTATAGAAACTTGCAGAAACTTTAGCCACTATAATCTCGTCACTAAGTGTATAGCAGATTAGACCCTCGAGCTTAATTAATATCACAAGCAAAAAAAAAAAAAAAATGCAGAGCTTTTTTCTTAAAGCGCTGTTGTATGAGAACATATGTATATTGAATAAAAGAAGTTTAATAACTTGTTACGTATACTTACGCAAAGTCTAATATACGATGCACTTTCACAATTGCACTAAAGTGTCTTTAACAATACGCATATAAAGTAGGTAGTCATTATAGAGCAACAATGCATAATAAGCACACCGATCATATGATTAAGACAGAACAAGTAACAAGAAATTGGTTCCAGTTCTTATGCTGAATACCATGTCAGTACTAAGTATATGCCTACGCTTATGCTATTATACGTTAAATATGTGTGTTCAAAGTCTAGCTGGAAGCATGTGAAATTTCTGTTTATTCTTAGAATATGCTAAGTTATTATTAAGTCATAAGTGTCGACAGCCATTAAGATAATGAATACGCACTACAAATTCTATTGCATACATATATGAAATGAAACACACCAAGAGTAATACATTCAGATTCCGTAACCAGTTTTGGAAAAAAAAAAATTATTCGCGATGTAAAATAAGCTCAAATATAGCCAAAAACCGAGTTTTTTAGGTTAGAATATCTCGGAAACCTGAGCCATATGAGCATTTCTGCTCCGATTTCTGGTAAATTTTTTTGTCGGTCTGTGTTATTCATAGTCATTCTAAGTCAAGATTAAGTTATATCTAAGTCAAGTTTAGTCAATTCTAAGTCAGGACTAAGTTATGTCTAAGTCAATTATATGTCAAGTCTAAGTTAGGTTCAAATCAAGTCTTTGTCAAGTTCAAGCAAACCAAAATCCAAAATACTAAACCTAATCAACACTAGCTCAAGCCTTAGTGTCAATTGTTTAAATTTTTAAAAACAAAAGTTTTTCTCAATAACTAAACGTTCAGTTATAATTTTTGTTTTATGATTAGGTTGTAAAGTTTTCCGAAATTAAATTGTATTTAAAGCATAAATTTATTGCGGGCTTTCTATGCCCATCCGCATAGTTTCATATATTAAAATTAATTGTCAGCACATGGAAAGATGAGTGCGTCGACTTAACTTTATGGCTGCATTTGAAAAAAAAATTAAACTTTTAATATCCCTAGGCTGTCTACTAAAAGTGTGGCATATTTCATATCAAACTTGCGTAAGAGGTAGCATTGTAAAATTTAACGAGTTTTTGAGTTATTGACGACAATAACAACAATCCATTCACATGGTAATAATCTTGCAACATGTTATCTCTAATGTTTTGCAAATGCTGCAAAATCTCGTTAACTTTGCACTTAATGGTTGTTATTGCATTAAATTTATTGATTGAATTTTATTACATTGTTAGTTGCACATTTAACTACAGCTAAATTAAGTAATTTGTATTAAAAAGTTGTTAGAAATACACCATACATATATGTATGTGTGGTGACTTAACACCAACATAAATAAACAACAACACACAATAGACACTATACATAAAAACAACTTATAATAATGTTTAAGTTATTATTGAAAATTTTTAAGAATTAAAAATTTTGTTTTATTTGTAAGAAAATTAAAAATTCATTATTAAAAAAATCTTCAAAATATAAACTATAAAAATTTATTAATCAAAAATAAAAAGTTTTATTTAATTGAACCTGATACCAAATATGTAAGTACCAGGCCCGAATTTACCTTAGAGGCACACTAGGGCGGCAAGAACTTAGGGGCGGCAAATATTGGAAACTTTGAACAATTTTTTGAAATTTTTTTTACACAGGGGGAAATTTTTTTTTCCACATTCACCAGTGAAGAAGGGCGACAATTTGTGAATGGCCTAAGAGCGGCAAATTTCTAAATCCGGGCCTGGTATGTACGTATGTATATGATTAAATAAAGATCAGTATCTAGAATGCAAATAACTCGATTCACTTAGCCATTTCATGCGATCGCTTTGACTAACATAAGATAAGAAAATTAATACGTGTGAAGTTTTTATTTCGCAGAGTTAACCTTAAAATTCTCCTAAGAACTACTTACACAATATACTTTTGTTGTCAAAGACTTCGCACGTCTCAAAATATTTAAAAAAAAAAAAACTCGGAAAGGTCGACTAAAATATTTTCATGACTTTAATTATAACTCTTATTCAATGTTCAGTACAGTCGCGTTAATCCGGACACTCGCTAATCCGTACTTCCCAGTAATCCGGACATCTCTACGTTTCGGACATTTTTGAAATTTTTCCTCTACAATTCGGACAAAACTAATTCAAAGTATAGTTTGGTTAGCAAATAGACTGTGGCTGGCACAAACATGTCCACTTTGATTTTTTTAAATTTATTTCATTAAGTTGCGGGATTTTTTTCAGTCATTTTATTCCTTACTGATATGATTACAAATTCTTTAAAAAATCATATACGCCTCAAATATGCATTCTACATATTGTTTATATAATAATTATTGAGCTTTCTGTATTCCGGACAAACCTAGTTATCCGGACATACCCCGAAATTATATGTGACCGGATTAGCGCGACAGTATTGTACCACATATGGGGTAACATAAAGGTAATTTACTCGAAAACCAGTTGAATAACTCTAAATGTGTTATTAAGAAATTATGAAATTTCAAAAACAGAAAAGAAAATACACCATGTATGCGTTTTCTATATACAAATATATTTTTATAAATGGCACATTAAATTACAAAAATTGTCATACCCAAACGAAGACGTGACGATTTTATTTGAACGTAACAAATTCTTTAAATTTGAGTCTTAATAATTTCAATAGCAGATTTGGATAGTAATATGTTCCATGTAAAAAACTTGTTTTTAATATCTATATTAGATACCTGACTGATTAAATGATTTTTCCTTGTACTACGACTTTAGCAAAATGAATTTTTGAGTATAAGTACTTTTATCTAAGTAGTAACTGATGCTATAAGTAACTACTGACAACCCAAGTTTCTAAGAGAAAATAGTTTTTAGGGATACATGATAGGTTTTTTTTCTCTATGTAGTTACATGTATTTCTTTTCAAACTGCATAGTTCACATAAAAAACGCAATTGCTTGAGACATAATAGAATGAGAATAAAAAAATACCGATATTTATTATATAGTTAAAGCCATTATAATAAGAAACTAAGAAGTTTATCAAAGTGAATGAGAATTATAAATAGAAAAAAATGGCAGAGGTAAGAACAAAATTTCAAGTACACTAACAAATTTAATACAAAAGAAAAATCTTGAAAAAGAAAACAAATTCAACTCCAACAAGAAGTCAAAACGCCACAATAATTAAAGCCGAAATTAAAACAAAATTTTCAAGTGCCTTGTTTTCTCTACACAACACAACACAACGCTATACGGTTAGTTGTATTGTATGTACACCACTATATTGCTCTGTTTCCAACTAATTACCACAATTAAATGTACTAAATACCCAAAACAAATGAACTTCTG
Organism: Meiosimyza platycephala; assembly: GCA_963662105.1. NCBI lineage: Eukaryota > Metazoa > Arthropoda > Insecta > Diptera > Lauxaniidae > Meiosimyza > Meiosimyza platycephala. The sequence continues at coordinate 72,569,950 of OY759209.1, read as the reverse complement.
ATATAAAGATATGAAAAAATATGGCTACATATTTTACAGTTTAAGAACAGAAAAACGCACAAACTCGAAAATATTTACAGTACAAACTTCTGCTACCAACGAACGACGCCAAGCTCAAGTGGTTTGTGTCTTAAGTGTTGATTCTTGCATCCAAGCTACATTTAATGAAATCATTTGGTATCTTATGAAATATCAGCCCAAAGTCAATTTGTGTAATGAAAATTATTAATAAACAATAATTAATGTGTGCGTAATTGGAATGTAGTTTACTAATTGTTGTACGAGTACACATACATATGTATGTACATATGTAATATAACAAGTGCATTTTGAAATGTCGACGCGTCTTTTTTTTGTGTTGAAATGTGGGCGTTTTATTTAAGTATTACAACTTCTTAATTGATGTTATATTTTGGTAGACGGTATTCTTTGAAGTCCTTGAGTTACTTAACTATTAAACGTTTAACAAGTGTCCTTTAAAAGCAATTTAATGACTTGAGTTATGATAATACTTAACTTAATTATGTTTCATTCTCGAAGTATTTTCAAAGTGGATAGTGGATATGGCGCTGTAATTTATTTAATATATATCCTTCGACTGCACCTGTCTAATAAATCATTAACTCCCATATATTTTTATTTAATTTGTCAATCAATTTTTGTTTGGTTTAGTAATTGCAAAAAACTATAATTACATATCACCAGTGATATTTAGCTCAACCGTAAAAAAAAATGCATCCACCTAAACCAACGACGGTAATGCTTGTAATAAAATTACCAACAACGTTTTGTTCTTATATTGAAATAAAAAGTTGTTACGGTATTATAATTACGCCATGACAAATAAACAAAGCAATAAATTATCGTATCAAAAATTGAGCCCAAAACCAGTGGAAAGACAGCAGCAGTTAACAAACTAAAGCAACAAAATACACGCCAATCACCTTTGCTCCAAATTTATACGTTGGTGCTGCCGCCGCATTTTCTAAGCCGCTAATAATCGCATGAAATATGCGCTCGATTGCATGCTCGGATCAGCGACGAATTCAACTGAATTTAATGAAAATGTGAAAAGAGTATTGTGTAGGTACTAGGCTAGAGTAGTTAACGTTCTTGGAAGCGTGACTAATACAGGGTGGTCAAAATAGAACGAAGCAACTTTAAAATTAAGTTATATGTACAACAAATGATATGAAACAGAAAAAAAAACAACCAAAACATTCAAATTAAAATTAAAATTAAAACGCGTTGTTTGCTTAATTTGAATTCGCATATTCACAACTACTAGACGACGCCCTAACCAACTCAGCCAACGCCTGCCATCGTTCCGTCATCCCAAAAAAATATCAAACTACAAATCGTTGTAGTTTTTTACAATTAATTATTGTCGCAAAAAAGTAAACAAATACCAATTCATTGACGCAAATAAATAAATTACAAATTTTTTGTATATCCAATTATTTTTATAACCTACAAAGAGATACATATGTTCAATTTTTCATTCCGTTTGTAATGGATAGAAGGGGGCGTGGCAGGTTTAGAAAACTATATATATATATATTCTTGTCTGCTGAAATCACGTTAATTGAATGAAGTTCGGCACACAGGCTATACCTTCAAACAATCGAATACGATTTACGGACATGCCTACTGCCCATGCATGTAAAACATTAAAAACGCTATATTGAGCTCTGGAAAAAAGTTGACGAATTTCACAATGCCAAGCTTACCAAATTTCTACAAGTAGGCGTGGCACCCTCCAAATAAATAAGAACTTTTAAACGCTACATAGAGAGCTATTTAACAAAATGTCAAGTTTAATGTGGTTACCTTTAGTAAAACCAGCCAGCATGTAGTGTGGAGACAAATTAGCCTTAATAAAAATTTAAGACTTACGTGGAATTTTACTATTAACTTAGTGTAGGCAAGGCCAAAGTTAACACCTTTACTTGCTTATTTTTATCGTAGCTTTAAGCTACATGCAAATGTTGTTGCGAAATTTCGTTAAGGCAGTTAGATATTTTGAAATTGATAAAATACGTAGCTCTTAGCAATTATTTCAATTAAATATTTCCTTGATTACACAGTAGAGCAAAAAAAAAAAATTATCGAATTAAAGTGGATATTTTTGCTGATCTATCTGACTATCCCAAACAATTTACATATCGGTCATTCATTAAATATCTGCACATTTTGTTTTTAACTATTTTAGTCTTTTTGGAACACTTTTTGAAACGAAATATCTCAAAAACTATGGGAACTAGCATAGAAAAATTACACAAATTTAAAATTCACAAATTTAAAATTTATTTAAAATTAAATTTGAACAAGTTCGATGCATTTTGGGTAGTTGACAACCCATCTTCAGCAATACGAATGAAAATATTTTAAATACAATAAAATAAACAAAACTTGCTCACAAAGCGAGTTTATAAGATACCTTTCTGAGCTTTTGACACAAAATAAAAAATGAAATGGCGGATATTTCTGCATCATTAACTAAAAAAATCACGTCTTTTGAGTTATACCACTCTTGAAGTAAATGAGCGATTTGATCTAAACTGACAGCTCACTTTGGCTTGTAACTTTGCTAAGGACCTATTCTCAAATTTAATTATTCTTTTTTTTTTTATTCCCGAACAAAAACGCAGTAAAGTCCTCAAATTAAAATCGTAATTATATGACCAAACTTAGTAAACGTAAGTTAACAACTAAGAAAACTACATAGAACCAACGACAAATAAAACAACTATTTAAACGCAATAACCGCAACAACATGAAATTTTCTATCAGGCAATTGAAACACAAAGTTATGGCGGTAACGGTCCCGATCGCTTCCTAAACAGTAGCGTAGCTAGGAAGGTGGAGTGCAAAGGCCTGAGGTGAGCGGCAAAATTATTCTCGTAACATTTAAGTGAAATTAGCATCTAAGCAATAACCTCCAAATTGTAAGCAATTTGATGATGCACCTTTTCTTTTATTAAATTGAATGTTAAAAATTTACAAATGAAAAGGGTTTACATTTTTTTTGAAAAATATTTAAAGTTGCTAGGGTTTTTAATTTAATTTTAAAAAATTAACTGACCTAACTGCGATGAGGCGAGATGTGTGATGGCAAGTTCTCGGCCGAGAACGAGGCGAGGCGAGACTCAAATTTATAAAACAGGCGAGATCGAGAACAACTCGAATCTCGCCTCGCCTCGTTCTCGGTGAAGCACTATACGGAATAGTTACCCCTGGTTTTAATTGATTCGGATAATCGAGATTCTACTGTATGTAACTTTTTTAATTTGTGTTGAAAAAAATATATTTTTTGCTCAATACCTATGTATCATTAAAAAAATTTTCATGCAAAACTGCATCATTACTTTTTTCGAATTCTCGAACTAGCGGAAATTGAGGATTTATGTATGTTGACTTTCCTCGGTCACTACATATTGCAATGGATAATTCAACATGAATTTTAATGTCAATTGGATGCCATGCATAGAATCAATTAGATCTGTAATTAATGTTATGATTCAAGCCTAGCTCTTAGGCTCACCACATGGCTTCTGTAAATGCGGGGCCCTATTAGGGAGCCTAGGTCACCCGCCTTCAAGGCTGCCCTGCTTACACATACTGGGAGCAAACTTGCATATGACTTTTGACGGTTTCTCCTACTGTCCGCTGAGTACTTAAAGACAAACCGATTTATTTAACTACAGCAACAACAGCAACACTAAATTGTAATTTCATTTCTAAATAATGTTGCGACGACAAGCAACATTTTATTGCTGTTGTTAATTAAAAAGTTCCACAAGCAAAAAAAAAAAACTTGATACTCCCAAGCCCAAGTTCCAAAAGATCCATAAACATCTGAATTTATTTAGAGAAGCACGCACATAAATGTTAAACAAGGATTACGCATGTTCAAAGGTACCTATGGCCAGCGCAACAATCCGAAGACTATCGTATCCATCGAATCGAACTCATTTAAATAAAAGTCACATCAATTTGGTTTGAATTAAATGTCATCAGTGTTAAGTTTTATACGGATGCGCAACGATTGTCTTAACGCGCACGTCATTCGAGTGCTTGTTTAATAGTTATCAACTGACCTAATGTGTTTTTTTGCTCAGAAATGCAACATTTTTGGTGAGCACGATCGTCTACAACTGCGCTTAAACGACGACGGCGCATATGATAAGATATGGCACATAACTGTCACAATTTTGATGTATGGTATTATTTATTCATGATAAACGGAATGCGGTTTATAAAATTGTATGCAAGTTGTTGATACTGGAAATCTTAAGTTTAATATAGAAATATAATTTAGCTTTTTATTTTGAATAACGTGCATGAAAATTTCCAAATTTGATATCTCGGCAAAAAGAAACGGTATGTAAGCAAACTCAACGGTATTTGAAAGAAGACAACTAGTTTTCTAAGATCTCACACATATTTAAAAAAAAAAATCACTGTGCTACATAACCTAAAATATATCAAAAAACTTTATTTTTTGCACTTTTAGGTCAGGCTAATGAGCACACGAAAATCTAATAGCAACACCACTCGAACTTTAAAAAGTAAATTATCTGTTGGACTGTATAATCAATATATGTTATGTATCAAAAAATAGAGGATGTCAAAAAGGATGAGCAGTGAGATTGTACTATCTATTATGTCCATACAAATTATTTTTAATTTTTTGGCTTAAGTCTATATAAATTTGAAGTTTTTTGCTTTTAATGTCATTAAAATGGTTATCCTGGGATGTTTGTATGAATTTAAGTGAATTTCAAAAAGTAGTAATAGCTTTTGAGCTCCGATATCTCGTGAACTAAGGCTCATTAAACAAAAATGTAATATTATTTTCTAAGCCTTATTCTAAGGTACATTTTTGAGATTTTCAAATCACAGTGGACCAAACTGATGGTGTGAACAGCTTTATACTTTGAAAATAATTGTGTTGAAAATCTAAGCATTATACCCAGTCCCATTCTCTGCAGTCAATTTATTAACTATTTATTTCTCGCTCATAAACTTATAAACTCAAACAAAAATTTTTATACGGAATCCTGCTAACAGACTCATTTAGTAAATAATTTACGAGTAACTTTATGAGTGTAATACTAAGCGTTATATTAAGTTGACAGTGGGATATCAGACAACATTAACATATTTAAACCTTATCCGCTTACAATGGTAAACCTTAAATTCGCTAAACATTTGCGTCGTTTAGGGGAGCTACATAAGTCTGAAAAAATTATCAACTAAAAATATCAAAAAGCATAAATTTTCTTTCAGAAAAATACTCGCATAACCGTTGAATTTGATCATATATTCCACAAACCAATGACGCCCTGCGGGTGTTTTATATCTAATTATTGGCACGCTGGCGAATCTGAGCTCGCAAGCAAGCAAACAGCAGGTTGCTCCGCAAATATCATTACGATTATCTTTAATATGATCATCATCATCGTCATCATTGAAATAAGTATTGCATTAATTTGCATGAACATCATGTTCAACTGCAGAAATCGTCGCACATATGAACATTACACAGAATAAGGTGTTTGCACAAAAAAAAAAGAAAACTATCGGACAACGAAATGTTAATGATGTTATGGAAGCATTAAAGTCTTTAAAACCTTAAAAAAAAAGTTCTGCGAATCTCAGACCGTTCTTTTCATGAACGGAAATCGGATTTTGACGGCATGTGGTAAGCAATCAGAGATGGCCCTAGGTCATCAAATTTTCAGAATTCGGCGAAGGCATTAATTGTGAACATTTGTAAATTGTGTTGGAGGTTCTGTTGGTTAATCAGGTATCACAGCTGTAGAAAAGATCTGACTTCACCTTTGGCACAAAGATTTCGAGCTTCACAGACCCATGCTGAGAACATCGTCCAGTACTATCAGGCCCAAGATTGGTGACAGCAAACAACCTTGGCGCACACCTAAGACCGACTCAATAGGATCAGAAAGTTTCCCGTCATTTAATACTCTACGTTTGGAGCTTTCGTATTGAGCCTTGATCAGATTAATGATCTTGTATGCTGCGCCTCGTCGATTGATTGCATCCCAGATGTATTTGTGGTTGATACTATCAAAAGCGGTACTGTAGTCGACGAAAGTTAAATGTAATGTAGCCTGAGATTTGATCAACACACTATCTGTCCGGGCTTGTTGTTGTTGAATATGGGGTTCTACTTTTTCGCTAACTCTGGTGTATCAGTAGTTCTTGCATAATGATGAATACCGTTTTTGAGACTTGCACTAAGGTACCTCTGAGCCAGTCTTCAGGTCAGTTCTTCTTTGTAAATTTAGATAAGAACTGGGTACAACATAACAGATTTTTAGTGAAGCTTTAACCATTTCGGCGCTATGGCCTTCCCTCAGGGAGAGGCATGTGGCAAACGCTATCGGATAAAGGTGGACAGGTTATGGTCTTCCAAAACTGTTATTTCCAATGGATTAGCTGTTCATCGGTAGTAGTTAATAGGCTCCCGTTTTTTCTTTTGTTTGGTAGCTTCCGTCTTAATTTGTTGACATTTCGTAAACGGTACACAGAAAAAAAAGATTCGATGATATCAAACAATTTCGGGTCCGATTTCAACGAATGTTTTGTATGATTTTCAGTCATAGAAACAGTTTCTCTGATATAACAAAAGATGATTTGTTGAAAATTAAAATAAATTAGTTGATTTCAAAAAAGTATTTGTTAATTTTCTTACAGTTTTTGTTGAAACTTAGAATAAATTCGTTGGTTTCAAAAAAGCATTTCTCTTTTTTGATTTTTTACTATCCATTTATTTCTCTAATGTTGTTGTTGGGTACTTATTGTTAATTTATTAATGTAATACGTTTTTAAAACTTCAAAGAAGAAATTAAATTTTTTACTTGTCACCCAATTCAGAGATTTGAACCTGTGTTCTGCGCCATGCCACTGTTCAAAGATGCTCATTTTACCCAACTCAGCTACCGACATCATTTTTAAGACATACTAAAATGATGTTATTAAGCTGCGCATGTAACAACCATTGTCTAATCAGGGAAGCTCCTGGTTCACACCTCCACGACGACATAATTTTTTTTTTTAATATTTTATTTTTTAATTTAAAAGTATTTAAAAAACAAAAAAACAAGTAGAGAACTATAAATATATTGAAAATATCTTGAAAACTGCCTTTTATATTAAAAAATAACGAACTCGTTTTTTATTATTAACATAAAAGGCAGTTTTCAAGATATTTTCAATTTATACAAATACAGTTCTCTACTTCTTTTTGTTTTTTAAATACCTTTAAATTAAAAAAATAAAAAAAAAATTATGTCGTCGCCGGGGTTTGAACCAGGAGCTTCCCTGATTAGACAATGGAAGTGTTTTATTTGCAATATCAGTGAAACATTTTGCTGATTACGCTAAAATATTTTGTTGTAAAATCAGATAATTTAAATTTGCAAATCCAAAAAATAAAGGGATTTGATTTTGCAAATTTTTTCTTTGATTCAAAGAAATGAATAGTTGAATTCCACAAATTTTAATCATAGAATTGCAATTCTTTGATTTTACCAATTTTGTTTTTTCTGTGTACGAAGATTTTTAATTCCTGCGGCATGTTGAGCTTTGGCTGCGAGGTCATTGCATTTTTCTCATTTGTTCTTATTGCAGGAGGCTTTTACTTCCTTATTTTTTTTTATTATTATAATTATTTTCGTTTCATCTCTCGGACGTTTTGCAGCGCTCTTTTTTTCTATGATATCACAGGTAGCGTCGCTCAAACAGGGTTCCCTTTTCCGAAAGTTAAAGTCAGGTATGGTCTCCCTCGCGCTTTTAAAAGAAAACTTAATGTTTTCTGTTCTGGTGGTTAGTGCCGCTGAGTCTTTTTAGTTCGTCGATGAAATTTTCCCGAAGACTGGTACCCTTGCTGTTGCGTAGTGCCAAATATTTGGTCGTTTCACGGATCTGTTGAGTATATGTATACTATTTTGATCTGAAGATAATGGTGCTGAATTGAGCCGGTGTGGACAAATCTTCTGATTCTCAAATCAAGAAGGCTATATTTATTTGGTCTCATTAAGTAGAAATGGTCTATCTGGTTCTATGTCCGTGATCGGATGAGATCCATGTGTTTTTATGCTTGAGCTTGTGCTGGAAAAGTTTTTTTCTAATCATAAGATTTGCGTCACTGCAGGTCTGGGTTAGAAGTTCACCGTTTTCATTTCAGGTGCCGACATCATGTCGATTTATAACGTGCTTGAACTTATTATTGTTGCTTCCCACTTTGACATTGAAGTTGGCCATAAGTATGTCATTATTGTGAGAGGAATTTACTGTAGCCATTTGTTGGATATAAACGCTCCTTTCATTGTAATGACAACGATTTCAGTTGGTTGATATACATATCTGTATTATTGTCACGTTCCTAGCACTACTCTTAAGGCAAGCGCACACTATTCTTTCTCTTATTAATGATCTTGCGACCCTTTTGCTGGGGAGGAGTCCGATTCTATCAGATCTAGGTCGGCCAGAGTATAAAAGGTTATGACCAGAACTGATTGTGATTTCGCCTCGATGTGTAGTCTCTTTAATTCGTTTTCCGCCTGTTGTGGTATCCTCATCTCTAAGGATAGGTGGCGCATCCTTTGTATTTTCATCGTAAGTTATTTATGCTTTTTGTATGGTTTTGTGTGTAAATTGACTTTGAGGCAATCCATACTCTTATTTCGCTACTAACAGATGAACTAACAATTGTAAATAGCAAATAGACGGTTAAACTCCACACAATTGCATTGGCTTTAACCTTGATTTCAGTAATTTTTTTTTTTCAATTCACCTTTATTTTGATCCACACCGATACCACGGAACCCTGCCGCGTTTGTAGTGATAGAAACGTATTACTGCTGATGAAAAATACTAAATTACCATGTTTATAATGAAGCGGTGAAGTTCCGCATGCAGCTTGTCATAATTTTGGACTTTACCTACTCAAATAAGGCCTATCTTTCCGAGATCTTGTTAGTTTGAATGTGTGCAATTCTAATTAAAAATCAGGCTTAAGGAAGACACTATTTTTTAAATGACCAACTTCTAACATTATGGAATGTTCATGTATAATTTTATGTGCTTGCGGCTGAACTCTTTTTATAATGCACATTCTGTGTATTTACTGATACGCTGTGTTAACTTGACCTAATCAGCCGCGTTAACTACATACATTTGTAACATTTGTACGTATGTACCATGCTTATGGCCTTTTTTTATAATTTTACTCGTCATCATATCGGGTGAACAGTTTCTCTCATTGAGTCCCTGCAAAGTTGTTGCCATGCTCCCATCCTGGACTAAATCAAAATTATCTTCATTAGTTGCTGCCACAATTGACCGGTGTCATTTCTTTGATCTTTATTTTTCAAATTTTCTCCCGTTTTTCTTGTATTGCATTCAATTTGATTTGGTCTGAGCTTAAAAAAATTGAATGAAATCAAATCGAATCAAATTAGATGTTATAAAATGTTTTGATATGAAATAAATATTATTGTGCCTAACTGGATTGAGTGAGATTTGAGTGTATAATGCTCTAGGCTGTAATTCAAATGCAGTGGCGTTTCAAAAAATTGTCTGACTTAACAAATTCTAGAATGAAAAAATAAATTTAATTTAATTTAATTTAAAGCTCTAAAAAATTAAATCTCTGGTGGTCTGCCAGTATTCTGAGATGTGCACTCTAACCAGAACCGGATTTAGAAATTTGCCGCCCTTAGGCACTTGCAAAAATTAACGCATCCCCCCCCCCTCCTTCCTCAAAACTTCTTCAATGGTGGAATAAGTTTCGTTCGGTTTGATTTTCAATCAATAAAATGCACCTTTCTGAGAACAAATATTTTATTTTATTACTGTCAGTAGCCTTATAATCATGAAGTATATGACATATGCTATTCATCAATTACCATTATGTATGCGATTGGTTTTTGTGGAAAAATTATTGCTTATTGGTTCAAATTTTTACGTCTCGATTTTCGGACTGCAAAGTCATTGATAATGTCATCACAATCTGAAGACATGAGCAAATCTAACTCTTTAGTTAACAAAGCGATTGCGTTCAATCGTTCTGCAACCAGTTTTGATCTCATGTTCAGTTATAATGGCATTTTCCACTTATAATGTTGGTATGCGTGCCAACAAAATATGCGGGCAATTCAATTCCAACGCATAAAACAATTTTTCAGTTTTCCGCCCTTTAATTCTTGCCGCTCTAGGCACGTGCCTACTCTGCCTATATGGTAAATCCGGGCCTGACTCTAACCACCTGAGCTACACGTATTGTTAATATAGCAAAGATTAAAATTATTAAAGTTCTGATTTTCCTGTAAAAACTGAATAGTTGCCACTGGACAATTCAATATTTACATAGGTCTACAAAGCTTTGTTACTAGGCAAATAGGGTTCATTTCCGCAGTTATTTTTTGTACAAAATTTGAATACGGCTTTAGAATTTGACCATCACGTTAGAATTTTGAGATATTTTTTAGGTATATAAATCAGCAAAGCTGTGGTTTCTTCAAGCAAATTTGACAGCATAACCATAATTCTATACTTTAATTATTTTTGGATCAAATGCTAACGTCAGTTTTGGTTTCTTTTTAATAAAGGTATTTGATTTCTGTCTCCAACCGATAGAAAATGGGTGAAAATGAAATTTGCAAAAATTTTAAAAATTCTGTTTAAAAAAAAAAACCAACGTTTCTGAAAAAATGGGCCCAAGCGCTCCCAGTGATGGGCAGCGCTCATTATTGACCTATTTCATCACTAAAAATTTTTTTCTAACCAACCCAAACTTTCCGCACCAAATAATATTTATTTTTGAAATGTTTCTATCGACTTAAAAATAAAAATTCATGTTCAAAATGCTACTTTCGAATTTCAACACTTATTTAATCTCATTTAATAAGCAAATTTTTATTTTTTTTTTTATTAACTCTTCCTTGCCGAAAAACAAGAAAAATTTTATGACTTCAAAACTTTGCACACAAATACATATTATGGATTTTTCAGATTCTTTCTATCACATTTTTGAATTTTTTGTTTTCATACACAAATCAAAGTAAGAAACCCTTTAATGGCTTCGAAAAATATGAACATTAAATGTAGCGGAGAGGGGGGCTAGTGTGGACTGGGGGCATTTAATATAAGACTCATAGATTTCAAGATTTGACAATATGTATATGCTAACTTCAGGAATTTGTAACACGCCACTGCTGTTAATTATCCCTTGTTCTCCGTAACTGGACTCTCTTGTATACTCGTCTATACCCATAGCCATACCATACCAACAAGAGAAGATTAATTTATATTATTATATCGACATCGGTATGTACCTTTGATCTTTGATCCAATCCAAGGTGTAAAAGAAGGTAAGTCAATGCGGTGGCAACAAGCACCTCCGGTTTTTGTTTTATTTTTTTTCTTTTGCCATTGCCAATGTGAGAGATCAAACACAAAAACAACATTAACATGGGAAAAAAAGTCAGAGCTGGTACTATGATTGAGAGTAGGTGAGAATGAGCCATATAACATGTTTGAGGCTATTCAAAGTGAGCATGGCAGGTAGTCAGTAAAAACATAACCAAAATTTTGTAGCATTTAGAGCACTCAGTGTACTCAGTGTAAATTAGAAATCAAAAGAATTTTCTATGTTACTGACTGAGCTTGTTTTTTGAGAATTGAAGTGTCATCTTTAATTCATGCATTCGTTCATTCATACAAATTACGGACAGTAAAATAATTGAAAGGAAATATGAATTATTGAAGAGCACCTGCGTATTAACTTTTACAAATTGCTTTTGAATTATAATTTCCGATGGAAATTTCTGGTTGTCTTCTTGTAAAAGCGTTAATAGGACAATGTTTGCGTGTGTGTGTGTATATGTGTATGCTATAAGGTGTTATTTTGACAGCTTGTCATAATAAGCAAATGACTAATAAAGGGTGTTTTATTAACGATATAATACATGAATGTATGTAAGTCATGGGAGATGTTTTGAAAGTCTTAATAAATGTTGGGATATAGAAATTGGTGCAGTTTGTGGCTGTTTTGTTTGTTTGGGCTAATCAAAAAACTCTTTATGTTTTCAAATTCATTGGGAACTCTTAGAGTTCAAAGGCATATGTTTTCAAAATATTTCTTAAAAAAATTATGTAAAAAAAATATATTTCAAAATTTGAATTTTTTTTTCCAAATATGATATGGTTTTGCATAGAGTTCGCAAACTATCGACAGTCGAGACCATCGATAGTTTGTTCGCTAACCATCGATAATATTGATAGTATGGTGGAACAAGTTTACTTAAACGAAAATCCTCCTAATTTTTTTAGAGGAAGTAGCGCTATAAGAATAAAAAATAAATTTGCAAAAAAAGTTTCGATCGGATCTAGCTTCGGAGGTATAGTCATTGTATGTTGCGGATATAGCTTTTATAAACAGAAGTATAAAATGAGAACCTCTAAACAGAATTAAAAAAAATTACCATATGAAATTAAATTTAATAGGGCATAAAATCAACACATAAGCATTAGAAATTTATTGTACAGTTTTCAAAATATCACTATTTTTGTACAATTTTGACATTTTTTTTTTTAAACTGTTTTTTTTTAAGTAACATAATTTTTTTAGCATCTCAAGAAATTTAAATTTTTTTGCTTTAAAATGATGTATCGTTTGTACCAATTTCCCATTATTACCGGAATGTAAAAAAAGTAATTCAATGATTAACAATTACACTGAAACAGTGCACGGCTAGAAATTTTGGATTAAATTTTAATACTTTTGAGCTTACATATATGACTACACCAGAATTGTATTAAAATTTAATATTGCCTAAATATTAAAAATTATTTTAATACTTTTTTGTATTAAAATTCAATACTCGTTTTTATTAAGATTTAAAAAAAAAAAAATTTTATTTCGAATGGGATTCGAACCGGGTTCCTCTTGTGAATTCAATTGATGCACGCGCAGCTTAACGACATCAGCCACCGTAGTGTTATTTATAGGTTGGCTAAAGGTATACTTATATTGAGAACAACATAAAATGAAAGTTCAATATTGAAGTATTAAAATATAATACAGCATGGTTTAAAATTCGAATATAATACTTATACATTAAAATTTAATACAAAATTTATTACAAAATTTTGTAATCTGTTGAAAAGTATTGAATTTAATCAAAATTGTATTAAAAATTCTTGTAATATTTCGCTTGTATTAAAATTTAATCCAAGATTTCTAACCGTGTGGTGTTATTTAATATTATCGAAAGTACGGGAACAATTCTAAGATGAAAAATTAATATAAATACTATCAATAGTCTGTCATAAACCATCGATAGTCGCGATAGTGCGAGACTATTGATGTCATCGATAGTGCCATCGATAGTTTGCGATCTCTAGTTTTGCACTATAAATATTATTAAAACATTTTAATTGAGATTTTCGTAAAAGCCACGCGGCACTGTAAAATAATTGAATCAATGAAAATTTTATTCCCGGGGAGAACATTGTATCTAAAAATCTGCGATGTTGCATTTGACAAAGTGTTAAGTGTTAAGTGTTATACAAACTCTATTGAAAACACTCCTCAAAAATTATAGCACAAAAATGTTCAATGGCCACTCTAAAAGCAAATTTAGTTTCTAAAGTCTTAAGTTTATCCTCATGACTTTTCTTGAAAAATTCTCAAACTATATTTTTTCACCCTGTATTTTGTGCTTAAACACCGTCATCTTGTTAATAAAAATGTATGCAGTTATCAATAAGATTTTTTTTTTTTTCATTTTAATGCCAACAAAAGATGATGACAACTGGTTAACGAAATTAACAAAACGTTGCTACGATCGAACAGGGAAATGCGATGAAAACGGAGTAGTTAAGCGCAATTCAACTTTTGAGCGCGAGCAACTTGTTTGTAATGTTTGGTAACAATTGTCTGCTAATAAGTATGACATGGCTTTGGTCTGCCTGTATACTAACCGATTCTTGATTTGTTTTTTAATTTTATTATTATTTTTTCCTTTTTCATAAAACCCATTGTAAATTGGTTTTGTTGTCAACAATTCAGTTGTTCAATAATTGGGTTGTTTTCAGTTCTATTGTAGGTTCAAAGCGAACAGCCGCCGGCTGGTTAATTAGATGGTTTATAAGCTATTTTGAGGTTTTGGTTCTTATTTTATTTTGAAATGGGGCTTATTAGTATGTGCAAGAGTTCGTTGATGGGAAAAGTTTTCGTATCTTGTTGTACATACATATATAGTTTTAACAAGTTTTTAATATGAAAAGCCAAAAAGTCAGGCTTACTGAACGGATCTATTGTTTGCAACACTGTGACAATTTTGTTTAAAAACTCATAAAGTTACTATTGTTTAAACTTCACTTTTAAGGCAATGTTTGAACTTTTTAAACGTATGCGCTTACAAACATATAAACTCTTGAATTAATAATAACAGTCAGTTTCTCTACGGTTCATAAAAAGTTGATGGATTTCTTTCACATATGGATTATAATCTACCTTCCTTTTAATTGCGCGTTTACACAAAAGACTAAATATAGCTGCTGCACTGAGATAAAAATTTTCATAAGTTTGGTGTTATATGCTGGATTTTTTACTTTAAATTTATGCATTAAGTTTCGGAATAAAACATGTTAGGACAGAAACATAAAAATAGTCTGCAAACATACCTAAGGATCGATCGGGGTTGCCAAGTTTAAAATGAGCAATTAACGGCCTTCCAAAGAGACAAAAAATTTTTTAAAACTCCAAAATTTTTTCGAAAAAAGTTGATGATCTTTGTTCTTGGTTAGCAATATTAAAAACCTTGCACAATGCATTACTTTATTTTGGAGGAGAACGTTTGATCTTTTTTTATTGTTTCTTTGCTTTTATAAAAATATTTCTATCTCCAATTAACAGTCATTAACGGCTTTTACCTCCAATTAACGGCCTCCTACGTTGCCTACGGCTTTGGAATCCAATTAACGGCCTGTTCGCGTCAATAATGTCCACTTGGCAGCCCTGGCATCGACTTATGCATTTATGTATACTCTATCTAAACTTCTTAAAATTAATAATAATAAAAAGATAAATGCATTTTTATACAAAAATGATGTAAGATTTTTTATTCTATTCTCCATTGTTTTTTAGATATTCCATTCCAAAACATTGGTTCAAATTTAAAGATACTCATAGCTTTTTTGAAAATAAATTGTTAATAAATTATTCCACTTTTTTTCATCAGTAAACTTTTATAATTTTGATTTGAGAAAAAAGGCCAAAAAGTGTGCAATCAATATAAAATGAACGATATATATTTTCCTGTCATATGATAATAAATGAAAATATAGTTCTCGTACAATAAGTCATAAGGAGGAATTGAAATTAAGCTACAAAAAGAAAAAAGAACTATTGCGATTATTAAGTTAAAAATATGCATGCAATATTTGAAGCTTTTGCCATGCTCAAAGTCAGCTTTATCCAAAACAATATCTTTTGACATTTTTGCATTCAGCGGGCCAAAAGTAATCTAGAAAAGAGTCTTTAAGGTTTCTAACGAAAATTTTTTTTCTAGAAACTCGTACGTAAAACTTTTCAGTGTACCATATCAAACAGCATCCTCTGCAGCATCCTTAACTAATCTCTCTGCTACGTTCTTTGGTTTGTGTACTCTGATCACATTTTAATGATGATGACCATTGTTAACTAATGTTGCCGACACTGCCACAGTTTTCAATACCAAACAAATTGAGTATAGTAAGTAAGTACGTATACAGGCATCAAAAATCACTCTATATCTGTATAACCAATATAGGAGTGTATCAGTGTATGTTTACAATATGAGCGAAATAATAAAGTAGAAGTCAAGTCAAAAACTTAACAATCAGCCCAGACAAGCACCGTATATTCTGCATTGAATATACACATGATGCCGCGTATAATCTCCTCGAAGCGAACCAAAAAGTTAAGATCACAAAAGAGAACCGAAAAGAAATGAAAAATAAAAATTGCAATATTTCCTCAGCGGAATAAAATCCTTTATTACTTGAACGCGCTTGCGCAACCAGCACCATACAATCGTGTTTAGCTGCCGAGGACTAAGACGATATGCCTGGTGTGTTAGTCGACAACGAACACATATGAGGCAGCGCCCAACCGCGCTCCCCGCAAAATATGTTTTAGTCAGTCAGTCAGTCGATCGTTCATTTGTGCCGGTTTTGTGCCGTATTTAAGTATACGTTGCTGAGCGCCATCTCGTTTAATCTACCTTTTAGAGGGCGTGGCTATAGTATTTTATATATGCTGATCAAAGGAAACCGACACTTTGTACTTAACCGACAGACACGGTTTTTGTGTGTGGTGTTCGTTCGTTGTTCGTTTGCTTGGTTCTCTGATGGTCATAACGACAACGACAACAAGCAAACTGCGGCAGTGTGAAGGGGTTAAGAAATTAAGTAGAGTAAAATGGTAAGGTAAGAAGGGAACTCCATGCTTAAGTTCATATTATATAAGTGCATCTTTCACGATCACCTGATCGGTGAGGTGGCGGAATTCGCTTGAGCATATCGTTCAGTACACAGGAAAAATGTATTTGCCGAAATAAATATTTTGAATTCAAAGAATTTATAAGAAAAATATTTTGGTTAAAAACTATATGAGAGTGACGGCAGTATCGCCTCATCTAGACGAAAGGATCTTATATCATAAAATATCGCAATATCTCTAAAAAATATAATTGACTTAGTATAATTATCGATATAAAATCCAATAATATATATTATTCGATTTGGTGGTATGTGTGGCATGTTAACTTTTACCGAATATTTATTTCGCTTATATCAAACATATGCTTTGTTAATTATTACCAAATATCGATATATATAAATAAATCGTTTCTTTCTGTAGATATCACTAATATATGAAACTCACTCCGTAACACTTATTCGTTGAAACTCACGAACATATTACTTTTAAGTTTCCAGTAAACTTTATGTTTCTCATATTTTTCATTCTCAAAAATTTAATGAGTCAATGAAATTTTTTCTCAATGTAAAAAGAAACCTCAATTTACTTCGCACTATATAAAATGAAAATTGACTTAATGTTTACAAATTGTGTGCCCTATTAGTGGCCAGCGATCGACAAAGTATTCGTGACTTAAGCCATCAAATATCATCATCCCATCGTACCACACAGTGAGGTGAAAAAACCAATTGATTTAAAAGCTCAATAAAAATTTAAGCTCGTTATATTGAAGAAAATTTCAACTTAACTGAATGTTGTTGAACAAAATGAAACAATACCGAACTTGCAATTAATGTACACATTAAAACTTGGCTGACTTATAGTCTGGCAGTCATTTGATTGAGGGAGTCATAAAAATTTCAATATGACGAACGACATTTATTGCTGAGCTGGCCAGGAACAACATATGCATCCCACCATAAAAGTAAGCATACCACGATCAACATCTCAGAAAATTGCCTTCCGCTCAAATTCTGACTTTGGACTGTTATTGCAGCAAAAAAGTAGTCGCTTTAGGTAGGTAGGAAGTCACTGGAACTCACTCAAATTGACAATTGATTAAAATGCGTTTTGTAGTCATTAAAAATTGAAATATAATGGCAGCAGGACCAACTCCTCGAACCTTACCACTGTTTAGTGACAAGTGTAGTATATCATATTTAATATTGCCACTAGCAACCCAAGCATTAAACATGACTTTTGTGTTGCTGTTACTGTGGTAAGTCCACGAAAAACATCAATTAAAATTTTATTGAACTCTATATGCGGGCGAGCAGGCCGTCAAAGATTATGGTAGTTTTTTTTTTATTCCAATGTGAAGTGCGAAGTGTCAAAAACACTCACAACTAATGGCTTTAAATTAGGGTAAACTCTGATCTGATGAATTACGTGCCGTTGAAGCGGTGTAATGGAAACAATAACACCTTTTTGCTGTTCGGTGGTACCTTTCCGTATGAGCAAATATAGTGGCTTACATTCTCATCGTCTTCCTTTTATGCTACTAACTTTGTGTCCAAAAATAATGGCCATGTTAATGTTTACAAGATGTTATTATTCGTCAGCAGCACCATCTTTGACACAATCGTCGCGATGCAAGGGACAAAAGCGATATTGAGAAATGTGATGTGGTGACCGCCTTTACGATTGTCCATGTTTAAGATAATGAAACAAGCACTTAAGAGTGTTAATTAAAATGTTTTGAGTTGTTGTTCTTAGGAATCAAAAGCGGGCACTTATTGTATGCTGAGTATATAAAGATATTTTTTATATCTACTTCAAAAAAATTTTATGTTTCCCTACAGTAAAATTTATATGAAAAAGACGACCAAAGTTTATATCTTTAAAGCCTTTGTTGGTTCTTAAACTTAAATTAAAAGTTCACCTGTCTAAGGAGTATTACGATTCTTAAAGCTAGAAGCTAAAGCTTGGAGTCACCGATTTTGATTATTCGCTTGTTGCCGGTAGTATTTGACTAGTTAATGAGGAACCACCAATCGATTTGGTATAAGTCGAACAATTTTCTAGAAAAAAATGTTACAAAGCTTTTAAATATAAAAATTTCAACACTTTCTATTTTTTGTGAGTTTTTGAAAATTTAGAAAAAAATATGAGGTCATAAGATCGCATTTTGGCATGGATACAGTTTTTTTTGGTTTTCGGTGTAGATTTCAACAAAAAACTTGAAAATAAAAAAAATCAATAATACCTTAATTTGAAATTTGGCTAATTTTCCAGCTTGACTCAAAATATCCCTTTTTACCCTTTCGAAAATAAAAATTTTAAAAAAATGCCCTACTACTAAATTTTTTATGTTCCAAAAGTGTGTTCGGTAGAGTGAGAGCATACAGTCAAAACATGCAGACATATAAATTATTATATTTTTGAAAATTTAATAGCGCAACAATTTAACAAAATTGGATACCTCAAGCTTCAGCTCCTTACGGTTTGACTTGAAATGCCCCATACGTCTATAACGTGATATTCAACAAAACAATTTAATTAAATTCAAATTGATATAAAAATTATGCAAGTTCATTCATAAATCTTGGTATTTAACTTAATTTTAATTAAAACTAATTTGTTACGAACACGAACATTAACTGAACTAACCGGGTGATTTTGTTGTATTCTCTTCGCATGAATAACATTTCATAATACCAAGACTCATTCGCCTCATTTGCACAAAATTCCAATAACTTCTCGATAGTTATTGCGCTAATGCATATATTTAAGACTCATTAGCAATAATGAAAAAATAAAAAGACGGAGTCCGGTAGTCGGGTAGTCGGAAAGTGTAAACAAGAGAACAGGCACATTTGGCGGATGGCGTGATAAACACGCAATTCTTTTGCTCAAGTTGATTTTACACCAAAATGTAACAAATTATTTACAACAAAACTTTTGCTACCGAATATATTAGTTAGCTTTAATTGTTAAAAACTTTGTTTTCTTTTCAAATTGAATTTGATTTACTTGATTTTTGAAATAATTCATGTACATATGTGTATCGATAAATTTATCAGGATGAGCCTAAATCGAAAACTAACATCAATATCACAAAATCAAAAAATCATAATAAATAAAAAGTTAAGTCAATCAAGTATCACCGTGTAACGAGTTAAGCCAAGATTCATGCGAAAAATGGTTCAAATCCTTTCACACTGTAATAACGGTTTGTTTGAATATAAAAAATTCTTATTTACTATAGAGCAATCAAATATTTAATTGACTTAAACATATTTTATTTGATTCAAATAGTGGTAAATGTTGGTTGAAGCACTTTCTGTTTGACTCCATCAAATATTTAATTGTTCTATATCAAATATTATTTGTTACATTCAAGCAAATTTTTTTCTCAGTGTATAAATGACAAATTTAAGCCGTCATCTAATCAATCATTTTATATGTATGTAGGTATGAAACCCAATCTTCTGACTGACTTACAATTCAGGCTAAACTAAATCGCCCTTCATAGAAACATAAATTTTGAAATATGTTCATCCTTGTTTCACGTCGTATGAATCAAGCTAAGAATAATAAAAATTTAAATGCAACATGGGTTTTTTCATAGAAAAAACACTCTATATCCTGACTTTTTAGCCAGGAATCTTCGCTTAGACCCAACACAGAATTCATATATAATAATAGGACTACTATAGATAAGATTTTTTTGAAAATCGTTTTCACGAAGATTATGACAGCTACTAGAAATTAAAAACTTCACTTTTTCCATACAAAAATAGCTTTTGTTCCAACTTATTATTAAGGAAAATTCACCCATTCTACCCTCACTGTCACAAATCATGAAACTTAAGAAAGTAGCTTAAGAAAGAATACTTCGGAGTTCCAATCTAAAAGCAATTTCAAAGTCCTTTGTCTTCTGATTTCTTATCGAGGAATCATCAGTCGGACCAAAATACATACACATTTAATTGCACAAATGTTTTAAGTTATCCTATCCAGTGTGTACTCAAACAGAGTTTAATCAATGTTGATATGGCATTGACCGAACGGATTTGGACAGGAGGACGTGGCATTTCTAATGGAAAAAAACACTGACAGCAATGAAATCTAAAAAGTTTTCTAACAGAATATTCTGAAACTGTGTAAAACGTGAAAAAATCGATATCAGCGTGAGAAGTTGGAGGGTTTTGAAACTGGGTCATCCTTTATAGAAGTAAAAACCTTAAGTTTTTAAAGAAAGTGACTAAGGAATTGCTTGTACGTTTTGCCAAATGGTTCTCTCATAGAAGTGAAAGCATTAAGTTATCGTCTGTAAAGAGTTTTCCATTGGAATATAATAAAACTTTCTTCAAAGGAACAAAGCGAAAAAAACCCAATGAGACGAATACTAGAAGAGCTGAAAAGTTTACAGACGCTATGTTATGAAGATTATTTAAGTAGCGTATCTTGCATATTGGGTGTCATAATGGGAGAAACATGTTTTTACAAAATTTTACAAAAATTGAAAACGATTTACAAATTAAGGTCACTTATTAAAATAAAAACACTTTTAACTCGTGTCTTAAATAATAAATAATAACAACTGGATGAACACGTAGCCCTTTTATTTATAACAAATAATGTCATCTGCATAACTAATCATTACTTTATGACAGCTAAAGGCAACTGTAGAACAAGAAAACGAGGCAAGAAACACTAACTCAAAAACACGAAGGACATAAATTAAAACAAAAAAAAAACCGAAAGCTATTCAATCTTAAGTATCCTGGCATGGCCATTGTCATTGTCTGCCGAACAACACATCCAAGGAAGGAGTAACAATGAGCATATTGTTTGATAATATGACAGACAGACAAACAGCACAACAGCACGTGTAGGTACTATAGGAAGGAAAAGGGTCGGCAAATGAAGGTGTCATTGTTGTGTCTATATCTCTTGTAAGCAGTAGCTATTTTTGTTAGCAAACTACAAATTTACTTTAAGAAATACATATTTTCTGACGCTTTATATGTTATTCTTACGTCCAGTTAATAGCAGCGTAACTAATTGAGAAACTAATGTCATGAAATGTTAACTAAAAGAAAATTAATCTAGTTGGGGCTCGTCACTACATTGTATGGATGGTTCACATTTCGTGCCATATCTTTGATCTTTAGTTTGGCAAAAGAAAGGAAATACTGAAGCAATAGAATGATGATGTAATTAGTGAAATATAGCAAATGTATACAGAGAAAAACATAATTAACATAAGTTCATATACAGCAAGATTACGTTGCAGATTAACTTTTAAATGCGTACATAAAAAGTTTATTTGTGGAAAATTTTCCCTCGTTAAAAAAATTTTAACTGGAATATCCTACTGTAATATTTCAGTTCTTCAATTTTCCTGTCTTAAAATTTTTTCGCTGCATTACTTTTTGAGTAAAATCCCACCTTTGGTTTCTTTCGTTATAAACTTTATTAAAAAAAATTCACAGGGTCTTGAACATAGAGATGTGATGAGTTTAATTTTCTTACTATATTTTTAGCTACTTCATTACTATCTATAGTGTCACTTGACATAGAAAGTATGCTATTCTGCCATTATCGAACTGACTTCAAAAGCAAATTACGCTTATCAGACAAGACCATAATGTATTTACTCTCCTTCTATTTATTCTCTCCTCTCCTCAAACTGCAGAGGGAAAATTATTCTAAATGTCATATATGCTTGGCAGATAAGCCGTAGGGGTTTTCTCAAAGATCTTTATTCTATGGTTTTTGAATCAAAAATCAAATGCTTGTGTACCATATTATGAAATCGCTATAGAGACTGTAATGCTTACAAATTGACTTGAGTTTCTTGATTGGTTTTCGAAGTAGTACATCGTTATTATAGCAAGTCACTTATGCAGTTCATCCAAAAATATGGAGTTTTTTATTTACACTTAACAGTATTGACCAAAAATGTTTTTATAATTACTTATAAATTATTATTTATTTTATTTTCAATAACCAGTAGCACTTTTTTGATCGACACTGCGCATATTTAAATAACTTGTGCCTATTGAAATAAATTAAGAACAATTAATAAAGAGATTTCTATCAAATCAAAATACTGTAAGATGCATATGAGAAGTCAATCAAAATCTATTAACAGCGTTCGATCGGTCAATCGAACAAACGATCGATCAGCTTAAGTGTATTGCGGCATCAAAGTATAGAGATCAAGATTCTCTGTTTTGAGACAAGATGAAAAGCAGAAATCAATTATGTTAATTAAATATGGAAGCTATTAAGAAGAGTTTCCATTATATAAAGATTATCCCAAAAATAAAAAAAAAAAACAGAAAAAACAATCAAGAAAGGTAACAAAATGAAATGTACAAGAGATGCGAAGCAAAAGATGCAACAAGCTAGAAAACAAAACACACGTTGATCTTCAACACGATCGAATCGTTAATGAAAACTTATTTAAAAGAGATCAGCAATGCAACAAAAGCGGACCACTACAAAAAAGATTCACACGATGGCGACGAGGACTGCATTGTTGGAGTTAAGTTGGAGCACGAACAGAGCGCTCATTAATTTCGGGTTGACATTTGGGAACACGTTGGTACGAAGCAAATTATGTGTAAGAATCTTTAATGAAGATGCGAAAGAAGCCACATAATGTGTTTGAAAAAATTGTGTAGAATATGATGCAGAGGAATGTATCATAACTTTTTAAAGACAAATTGCAGAACGCTGTAGTTCGGTATAAAAATTCATAAGATCTTTTGTGAAAAATGTGAAAAACATATGTTTTCACCTTCTTAAAAAGAATAATATTACGGATATTTTTCGAATAAAATATGAAGAAGGGGTTGTGTGCAGGGCGAACCGCCCCAGGCCCTTCAGAGAGAGGCCCCCTCCTAAACGTACGTATTATGTGTTTTGTTAGAAGTTAGATACTGAAAGCCCTTTTCATTTCCTCATCAATTTGAAAATACAAATTCGTTACCCATCGCATAAATTTCATATGACGAATTACACTGCTCTGGAAATTTCAACTTTTAGTCCGCTAATGGGTAGTGACTTTGTGTTTTCACTAGATTTTTGCACGCTGAACACGAATATGGGTGTTAGAGTTGTCCTTCACGTATAGTTTTTGAGGAAATGGGGGTTGAAACCCTTCTAAAAAAAATAAGTTTTCGATAATTTTTGGATAGACGTGAAATATTTCAAATTCAAGCTTATCATTTTTCCTTTGAATATCGATAAATTAAAATTCAATCGTATCTGATCTTGAAGCCTTGTGTGCTTTTGAGCGTAATTGTTTCAGTGGCCGTTATCCGTTTTCAAAGAAACCCTGAACATTCCGTGATTACACGATCTAAAAGCAACCCTTATGATGATTGATTTCCTAACTTCCTTTTATGATGGCTACATCTCTGAAGAGTTCCCAGTCGGATACTGGATCGGAAATAATTTAAGTGGCAACCATATTTGATAGTTTCAATCCCCGCTTTCTCAAAAAATATGTGTGATGGACAACTTTTGAGCCCAGATTCGTGTTCAGCGTGCAAAAATTGATCGGAAACACATAGAAACTTTCCACTGCCAAAAACCTTGTACACCAAAGTTCACTATGGACTATGGAAACCGTCTTCATTTTTTAATATATAAATGGACTATACCTAGTTATATGCGAATAATTTAAAGTCGAGCACAATTTAAGTTTTTCTAGAATGCAAAGCCATCCGAGGATATGTCTTCGTAGATGTATGGCAACATTACTCTTAAAGAGCATCAAATACTCTCTCCAACAACACTCTGTTTTACTGATAGAAACAAAAATATCAATGAAAATATGAACCATCACTACGCCCTCTAGTAAGCATATTCGTATGCTTACGCAATATATCTCTTTTGGCATAATTCCAACATGTTGCTTTTATGACTCTTTGACGGCTGGCTATTCTTGTCCCAATTTTAACCCAACCTTTATATTAATTTAAAAAAATGTTTATAACCTGCTCGATCCCATCAATTTCGCTGCTAACAACTTTGCATTATATCTCCATACACATAGTGGCTTCCTTTGTTGGTGATTTGAATGCGCTGTTGATTTGGGAATTTTTCCATTTTGAGTCATCAGCCGCAAAGCCAATCATTATAACGATAACAACAACAAGGCAGGCTATCATATTAAAGCCATCATTTAGACAAAATTTTTGAAGACCTACCGCTAAAAAATCTGAGATTTTATTATTAGTATCTTCTTCATTCCGCTTCAACAGCATTTAGATTTTGCTTTTGTGCGCTGGTTTCGACAATCACTCAGTGAATTAATCTGATCCCTCATCAAGAGCCAAACAGGATTAAAATTAGTTTTTGATTATGCTTTCGAGCTTCTGGACAACGCAATTTGTGGTTGCTGCCGAACTTTTTTTTTATTTTTTATTTTTTGCTTCGCGCTTTGCTTTGATCGCCGTTTAAGGATTGGACTTTTTAAAAAAAAAAAAGTATGAGAAAAATATAATTTTATTATATATAAAGCAACTTTTGCAGCGGCAAAATATCAAAAATGTTTTAAAGATGTGATTTTTTTTGGAATGTAATTAACGCTTTTAGCATTTCAAGCTATTTAAGGTCTTTTCTTGAGATTGTTTTTTTTTTCCTATATCTCATTTGATGAAGGTCGTTGGATTTGCTTAATTTTTTCAGAGAAAAAAGGATTGAAATGCTAATTTGTGACATTATGGCCTGGATTTTTTTGTCTCCTTTTGAATTTCCTATGCTTTGTATGACGTGTTGAAATTTTAGAAAACATAGAGCATTGGTGTCCAACTCGTGACTCATTCGGTGCTTTCGGCTCCTTCACTCTTTACATTGTATTTTTAAAGAATATAACTTTCTTATTTTTATTTTTGGAAAAAAAAACAAATTTGTTAGAAAAGCTTATTCGTGCTATAACTATAAAGTCTTTTTTTATCTTCAATTGCTCAGGTCTTTTTTATTTATGTCCTACACAAAGATCAATTGTCTCTTTTTCCTTTCACTTTGCCCTACTTGACGTTGTATTATATTATAGAAATATGTATACTATTCCTGTAGTTTCAAAGTCTATTTTAAGTTTACTTTACCTTACACTGTGTATTGGGTTTTTGATGCTATATAAAGAAAACCAAAAAAGTCATTTGAAAAAAAAATGTGCCCACAAAAGCTCAACCTGCATATTCTGCTATTTAATATTTCGTGTTTCTTGTAAATGTTGTTTAAGAAAAAAATTTATTCAGTGCATTGGGGTTCAAATCATAGTCATTTGGCATATGAAACACATGGGCATATTTAGAAAAAATGTAATATATTTTTTTTTTTTGGCAAACCCTAAAATTGTAAATAAGCTCACTCATTTCGAAAATTTTTAAAACGCACCCTTTAAACCAACAGCTTATATGTAAGGCCTTCGATCAGAAAGTTGTAATCGCTCAGAAATTGAAACTTTTGCATGCGAACGGGTTTCGATTAATGAGCATGGAGCTTGAGATGAGCCACTGTGTTCGAATAAAACGTCCAAGTTGCTAAGTTTCCAACTCGCTTTTTGTTTGAGTACTCGTTGATGTTCTTTCTTCGTCTCGCAAACAAAGCGCAGCTATTATTTGCAAATCTCAATGAAAACTGAGAATATTTTGGCCTTTGAATTGTACTTGACTCTTTTAAGCAGGTAAAATAAATGTCAATAACATTTAATTAAGAATAAATTTAAATTCTTTTTTTATCACTTAAATGGAAGATCATACTTTTCTTCTTTGATATTCACAACTTTATTACACATATGCTTTACTTCTGGGGTGCTTTAAATCCTAATGTTTTAAAGTAAAATAGAACTAAAATTTAAAGTAATTATCAGCTTTAAGGCCACCCGGTGGTCTAGGATTTTAGACAAATCGATTTTGTTTTTTTTTTAATATTTCGAAAGTACAATCTTTTGAGAATATACTGTTAAATATTTGTAATGATATTGACAGTATTTTAGGTTATACAGCCTTTATAGCAGGTAGCGAACGGTTGGCCCGCGTACGAAAATAATCATACGTAAAACTTTAAACTCATTTATCTCGAAACTACTTTTTTCTGCTCGGCGGGATAAAAATAAAAAAAAACCATTCATCCGATTCATCTCAAATTTGAATATGTTATACAGAATTGCAGTGGCTATGGCGCGTGCCTCGAAAAATTTTTTGAATTAATAACTTCTTATTTTTTACGTAAGAAAACTACTGAAAAATGGTCTGTTTTCGATATTTAAATTTCAAGAACCCGCCATTTTGTCAAAAACTTTATTTTTTTAGTTCCTGAGGCAGGGGCCAAAGCTGCACTCATATAGATTAATAATTTCTTTACTTTTTATTTTTCTGATAAGTGACAGAGCTAATATTTTACCCGCCGCACATGTAGGGTCATGTTCAGCGTCAATTTTTATATATGTAGTTAATATTGATTTTTGATTATTATAAAAATGTTGTTGTATGCTCCGTGAGTGATATAATATACCTGCAAAGTTTAATTATCATAGATCATGATCATTATCTTCACCTTCAAAAATTTTTTTTAAAATGCCTTAAATTTACGGGTGCTAGACCACCGGGTGGCCTTAACCTTCATCTGCTCCTAAAAAAAACTTGTCGTTGTTTCCCCTTGTGTGTAGATTTCTACACATATGAGATTTCAGTACATTTTCAGTGAAATATTTAATACGAATTCGAATAAATAGTAACATTTATAATTATATGTTTTGAGAAAATGAACTATAAAAGTGAAATTAATTTACAATATCTTTTTTTAATGCATTTTACACAAACGTTTCGACTTCATTTTTTCTCGCATTTACAGTTTTCAATAAGTGACTTGTTATATGAAAATTAAAAGACTCTTTTTGCAAGGCAAGTTTATTAGATACATTTCTGATTTTTTCACACAAAATAAAACATGAAACGACGGGTATTTGTGTATAATTAACTCAAAAACAATTCTTTTTGAGTTATGACGGTCTTGCAGCAAACGCCCGATATGTAAAATGCATGTGTGTAGAAATCTACACAAAAGGGTCACTAACGTAACTTTTTGAATAAAATTTCCAAAAAAATTTTTATTTTAACCGAAAACCCATTTTTGCTTGTGAAATAATGTTGTTGAAAAAGTCATAAATTTTGGTAAGTTTTTATCTGATGGTTTTAGAAAAAGTCAAAAGAAAAATCTCTTTTGTGTAGTTTTCTACACAAGGAGCAGATGAAGGTTAATATGTAACTTGATTCTGCTTGCAACATTTTAGTCTAAGTGTTGGCTTAGAAAATGTGTATCTTTAACTTAGCGAATTTGTGAGAGACCCAACTAAAACACTTCTTTTTAAATTAAGCCTATTCGACAATAGCTTAATTTTAAGCACAACAAAATACTAATATGTATCATGTTTTAATACTTTTCCTCTTTCTCTCTCTCTTATACATTCAAAAACAATAAATACACCATTAAAGAAAACAATAAAACATTTTAATTTCAAAACTCAATGAAACATTCAGTCAGTGAATGAATGCAAGTTTTTGTTAATTTGCTATGATTTTTATGGGAAAATCGCATGCTATGCATGTAGGTAGGTAGGTACGTGTCGAAATCTTGAGATCAAACGATCTATCAACTAGATGATTTAAATTTCTAACGAAGCCCATTTAAAAGATTTATTCATTTTAGTGGCATTTAATGTGCGGTTTAATACAGAAGAAACACAATGTAACACACACACAAACACACAACAACTCAACAGTTTGTTTAACAGTCCGTTAGTCAGTCATTCGCTCATTCAATCAGTCAAAAATCATTCGTGCTGCGGTATCGTCAACATTTACCGAATGTTTGTTTTGGATGAGCATGATTATGATTTGGTATTTTTATTTTTTTTTGATATTTTTTATTGTTTCAATCAAATCCAGTTCGATGGAAACTGTTTTGATTTTTATGAGTTGCGTTTCGTCGTATTTGTTTAGTGTTTTCGGCACCATTTACTCCTATGTATCACACTTTGAGATGTTCACACTCTGGTGATTGATATTTAGCGGCGGAAATACTAGAATTATGAAAATTTTTTTAAACTTTATGAAGTTTCTTAATATTCCCAGAACAATAAATATTAGAATTTTTAACAATGGTCTAACGGAAGTGCTTTCCAAATAGAAATAAATATGAATTTGTTTAAGATTTGACTGTTGCTGCCAGAATCTATTAGGGTATAACAAACAAAAAGGTCGGACAGTTTGGCGTGGTGGCAAGGATACAGTCATCTACGCATAAGTTAAGCTTTCCAAAAGTTCGAACCGAAAGTTCATTACATGGCGCTTCTCAGAGCTTGCACACCCAGTAAGTGAAAGGCCCAAAATATCCCGTATAGAAGTCGAGGCCGCCGCACTTACAAATGCTTAGAGCCAATTTCAAACCATTTTTGAACCTTAAGTAATAAATAGTAACATCAAAATATGTTTCTACAAAACTGGAAAAATATTATTTATCGTATAGTTAGAGGCGGCCTTGGTCATAACTTTAAACCATTTTCAACTTAAATCTGATTCTACTTTTAGTTCTATTTCTTGGCCACTAATTTCGTAATACATTAAATAAATTTTAATTAGTTAATTTACTAATTTTGCAATTTCCATTCTAGAATTTATTGTGCATTTGTTCATTGCAGAGTAACAGAAAGAACTTCTGCTAATTAAATTTCGTTTACTACACTAATAATTTTATCTAGTTAGTTCTACTTAAATTCAGTTCAAATCCAAATCATTGCTATAAATATTTCCATTTCTTTTTCACAACGAGAAATGCAATAAAATTTTATGACTTCGTTAAAATCTACAAAAGCAAAAATTCCCATTCTGTACTCAAAAGAAAAGTAACAAAGGCCGCCGCCGCCGCCGAGTTGCTTTTCATGAAATTTATCAATAAATGAGCGTTCAATCGATCGATAGTTCGGTCAAACGGTAGATCGAATATTTATTTTTAACATCTTTCATTTGTGGTAGCTATGAGTATTTAATGCGTGGTTTACACACGAATTTAGTTTGTTTGGTATATAAAAAATGTGTAGGTTTGTAAAAATCGCACCTTTACCTTAATTAATTACACTATTGATGATTGCTTTGACTATTTAGTATAACACTGCTTGAAAATCAAAAATACTCAAAATTACCGTAAAAAGTAAAGTGAAAATTTCTAAATATTTTTTTATGCGCTACTTCTGAACATAAATCATTGAAGTATTTGATCTTAGCCGATAAGTAACGAATTGGCTGGGTGCTGATTATTTGCTTAGGCTATAGATTTATGAAATTTTAGAAAATGAATTAAAACAACAAGATCAGGAAATGCGTAGTATCGTTTATTTAATTTAAAAATCAAAAAATTTAGATTTTGAAGATATAAAAATTATTTCCTAAGGCAAATTTCTAAAGAGCAAGTTTTAAAAATTTCATAACAGAGGCAACAACAGGCAAAGCAAATTATATTTCATCAATACCTCTGGAGCTGATCAATCGATTTCAAAGGAATTTCGCAAGAGTGCTCTCTTTTATTTTATTCAATTCATAATGAGACAATCCACAATCTTTTAACAACAACCGCGACACGACCTCCTTCGACTTGGCTCAAATTTTACATAAGTTTACCTTAAGATAAGACTAAGGAAACAGTCTTACAGTTTTATCTAACGAGCCTTAGTTCACGATATATCAAGGCTCAAAACTGAAATTCGCCAAATGAATTATTTTTCGAAAATTCACTAAAATTCACAAAAACAACACAGGACGACCATTGTAACGTCATTAAAAACATTAAAAAATATATAATCAAAGATATCGAAAAAATGTAATTATCCTTTTTGATTCCCTTTATTAACAGGTTAATTGTGTATATATTACGCATCTTGACTTAAGGTATTTGAGCAAACTAAACGGCATTTAAAAGATAAAGACTTGAATTTTAAGATCATATACATAGTTAAAAAAAATAAATTCGCGGTGCTACATAACCTCAAATATATCAAAAACCAGTGGTTTTTGTTGGAATATCTCAAATATCTTACGTAGTAGAGGAATTCTAAGTCTGGATTCGTTTTCAACGAGACAAATTACCTCAGAAACAACTATTCACTATCCAAAAGGAAAATCTCGCAGACCGATGTTATTTGTGCCAAGCTACTCGCAAAATGTGACCGGGATCGGAGAACGGGATGTATCTCCTAAGATAAAACGAAAACACTATGCTATTCTTGATACTTATACCAAGTACATTTAGTACATTAATGTAGGCGGTATTGTACAACGGGAAGTGCGCGGGTAAAGTCGCGGGTCCATATAGTAATATATATATAAATACAAAAGAGAATATCCGAGAAAACTCAACGATAACGAGACGAGAATGATACACATCCAAAATTTCTCTTACGAGGACAAGTACGAGACGATAAGTAAAACGATACCTAATTTTTGAATTCTAATTTATCTATTTAGTTTTTTCTAAAAAAAATGGTTTTACTATTGGTGAATTTATCATACATTTAAAAAGAATGCACGCATAAGAATGACATTTTCATTTTATCGTTTGGAATTTTGTACAAAACTTGCATCAAAAATCTGCAATCCCATGGAAAGTGTTCTTCTGTCAATCAGCTCAGTCCTAGTGCTTCACCGAGGCTGCGAGGCAACCTCGTTCTACGAGGCGAGAGCGAGGCGAGAACGAGGCGAGGTGGAAAAATAAATTTGCTTCGCTCGAACGAGGGGAGGCGAGACACACCGGCACCTCGCCTCGCCTCGCCGCGTCAAAACCTCGCCTCTCCTCGGTAAAAAGCGAGGTTTTATGAAAATGAAAAAATGTATATATGTATCAGGCCTGCATATGTACATTCAACTAGCAAAACCCGACACGCGTTGCTACGCCTCAAGAAATGAAATAAAATATGTGGTTTTATTTAGGGTGGATTGAATAATATGTATATGATGATTGGTGAGATTGATCAATTTAATTCTTTTCTTATATGGGACGGCGTGGCATTGCCCATTTTTTCCACATCAAACTAAACTACGAACCTTTTACAAACTATAATAATTATATGTATCAAATCTTATCCATCTACGTCATACATTTACTGAGATATAAAAAAAGTTTTATTCACCTGTGTCAAGTAGTTGATAACACTGGTCAACAGTGGTTTTGTCTGCCTGGATGTCTCTGCGGATTTCTATAATTTCAGGTACCCAGATTACGAATATATTCGTGAAAGTACTGAATTGGCTCTAGTTTTTAAGATATTGATCTATTTATCTATAAATATATTAAACAAAGTCGGGTTACACTCTGTATAACTCAAGTACGGCTGGACTGATTTCAATGGTCTCAAATTTTTTGGACTTGTCTCCGCCCCAAAAATGACATTGGCTGGAAAAATTTTATTTAGGGTAAATATTTCGGATGGCTCTTATACAAAACTTTTTTAAAATTAATGATCTTTGATCTGTTGGATTTGTCTTCACCCCATGAGTATAAATGTGTTTTGTCTTTTCCACGTAAAGAAAACATTACCCAGTAGAAATTCGTGCATCACATGAGGTGAGGAATTTGTTGAACAAATTTACGCTTATCTCTGGAGTGGCGCTTTGATTTTCAAATTGTACTTCATTATTGTTATATTCAGTTAATAAATTTTGATCGATTTTCGAAAATTCATCAAAACCAGTGAACCAGAATGAACGAAAAAGTTCAACTCTACTCAACACTTCTGACATTAATGTGTAGGTATATTAGCATTATTAGGGGAACCACCAAATTCGTTGCTTTCAAAACAAAAACGAATTAGATTTTGTAACAAAAAGGAAGTAGTAAAAATTTAATTGAATTCTTATTTAATTCTGTCCGCTTAAAAGAGATATTTTGATCAAAATGACACAGAATATAGTGTCCGCCACCGGTTATTGGAGCGTCCGGCTATCGGAATTGATTTTGTATGGAAAAGTTAATGAAAAGTGAGTGTCGCCGAAATATGTCCGGTTATAGGAGCTGTCCGGTTATGGGGGCTGTTCGTAATGGGGAATTTCATAAAATTTTTTTCATTTTCATAAAACCTCGCTTTTTACCGAGGCGAGGCGAGGTTTTGACGAGGCGAGGCGAGGCGAGGCGAAGCACTACTCAGTCCCGATTATCCTTTTTTGAATATCGTTCAAAAAATATATGTAAGTTTGTGGAGAAAAATGGGGTCTAAACTTTTCATCATATGAATTTGTCAGTCGATAGAAATTGAAATTTCCCCGTATTATTTGAGAACCTGCGGCAGAAGTGTTGAAAAATCTAAGATAAAGTTAAACGATATCAACCACCTCTTTTGAAGTTCTAACAAAGTTTTTCTGAAAAAATAAAAAAGTTTAGCGAAAACGCGCAAAAATGGCTGCTTCTTTATAAAGTTAAGCCCTGAAAACAATCAACCGCAAATCCAACCCAAATGACATGAAAACTCTCTTTCATTTAGCGTTAAACCTTTTTTTTTATAAATAAATAATCATGTCGACAGACAAAACAAATGAAAGCCGGCATAACACAGTAAAAAAACATACAAACAAATGAAGGGACAAACATACAGACATACATCTAAATTGACAGATAGAGAAGACCAACAAAAAAAAACAGCAGCTGCTTAAGGTAAACACACGCCATCATTTGACAAATAAATACACGTATTTGATTGTGAAGCGTTATTTATAACACCGACCGACTGAATTTGTACAACAAACAACAATTAGGATAAAGAACCCAAAAGTAACAACAGCAACAACAACAAACACTAGCAGCAGACAACATATTCCTTTGAAAGCCAAATACCGCCTAACAAATTAAATTGAGAGCAACATTTGTAAGGACGCGCCCCTTATTGTCAAAAAAATTATAGCTACCCTTGTGGTTGTTTTCTTTATTTGCTAGAAATGAGCTAACATTAAACTTAATGTTTAAATAAATTTTTTTACACGAAAGGTCCTTTGTGATCCTCCCTTACGAGTATATATATTGGATCTTCAAAACTTAGTGAAGAAGATGGTGTTTTTTGAAATTCCATTTAAGTTTGTAAGCTTTCATAAATTTTGTGCTTTACTCATAACCTTTATTTATTTTTTTATTTGTAGATCCTACCACTCTGAGCATTTTTGCTACACGACCCAACCCTAAGAAAAAACGAAAATCACGCACCGCCTTTACAAACCATCAGATATTCGAGTTGGAAAAACGTTTTCTCTACCAAAAATATCTATCACCAGCAGATCGTGATGAAATCGCTGCCGGCCTAGGACTCTCAAATGCGCAGGTAAGTATGCAACATATAGTTTTCGATCATCATCTGTTCTTTAAACTGTATTTCTTAGGTTATCACTTGGTTCCAGAATAGACGCGCCAAGCTGAAACGTGACATGGAGGAACTCAAAAAGGATGTTGAAAGTGTGAAACAATTGTCAGCTCATAAAAGTTTATTAGAAAATGTTAATGACTTAAGTATTTTAAAGACCCGACCAGTCAGCAGACATCAGCAGCCGCCACCACCATCAGCAGCAGCTGCATCAGCTCCAACTCTATCAACAGCAACAACATCCGCATTTTCTATCATTTCCAGCAGCAGCAGCAGCGACGATAGTAACACAACAACAGCGACAGCACAACAACAATCGCGATACAACATCAACAACAGCCGAGGATAAAAAAGAGCTGAAGATGCTTAAAATGATGACTTTAATGTATTACAGCAGTCGAAGTGGCAGTGATGGCAACTCTGGCGGCTTGGCGACACAAGAGGAAAGCACCACCACCGCTGTCTTAAACGGCACCGTACGACGGAAAATTAAACCCAATTAGGAAAATTTTGTATTCTGCTATTTATCCACCAATCTCTCTGCTTGTGCATTATTTAGTTGTATTAGCCTAATTTTGTATGATTTTTTACCTGTACGAGCAATTATAATTTCGATAATGTAAATTCTATTTATAACATTGATGTATTTGTAAGTGTATATGTGCGGCGAACGTATGTTAATGTAACTCATGCTTGCACACCAATTAAGTTAATTGCCAAATGTTCTGTAAACCTTGATTGTGCTTGCAAGGATACCAACGTGTATGTACATTGGAGTGGTCCTTATTTAATATTTTTTTTAATATCGGCCTCAAAAGTAATCGCTTACCCTTGCGTTTCTTAGTGTTTTCTCGCTAACTTTAATTAAAATATACGTCATGAAGCAACACAGGCTTGAGCAAATACTCCAAAAGTTTTCTTTAGAGTAGATAAAGAAAAAATGCAATACGCAATATTCCAAAATTCCATGGACATGGAATTTCTTCACAAGCTTGAGTTCAGAACTTGTTGCTCTTCACAAAAAATAGCAAGAATTGTATATTTTAAAAAATAAGAATTTAATAAAACTAAAAAATAAGGGCCACTCCAACGTTCACATTTTATTTATTGGTATACATAGATTTACAATTAAGCTTTCATTATTTTTGTTCAATTATTGTGATCATAAATTTATAATTACTTTTAAGGTTAAAGTACACAAATAAATTTTTCATGAATTAATTTTTAATTACATGTGAAGGGTGTACCAATAGGAGTGCCGAATTTAATTTTTGAATTCAAGATGATAATCATTTAAAAAGTGGCATTATTTTATTACATTACAAAAGTTGCTATTAATTATGAAACAAAACGACAGGGCTCTGCTGAGATACTCATGTCCGAAAATATCCTATTTTTATAACAAATTTTAATCCTGATAGGGTGTTCTTCTCTCGTGTTATGTTCCATAATTAACTAAACGCAACTTTAACAAATTTCGTGAACGAAATTTTTAGAACTGCAAAACTTATACGGTATGGAATTTAAGTCCGCCGTTCTTAATGGGACATCCCTTACATATGCATAAGTTGGACTGCAAGCAACATCGCTTAATGCTAAAAAATATTTTGATTGAAAATGAAATTAAATCAATTAAAACAAACATAATTAACTTAATTTTCATAAGGCGATTGATGTTCTTTAATACAAATAATACTTTATTTAGTAAACTTTTAATTGTTACATTATAATTAAATATGGAAAACTTGAAGAAAAAAAAAATCAACGCAATAAAATAACTCAAACTTCGTTAGTTCATAAAAAATATCACAAACCGACTTGTTCTCTGTTTTTATTTTGGGCGCTACTCTCACTTACATTTGAGACATCTTAAAAACCAATTGATTTTCTGAAGAAAAAGTGTCAGATTGTGCAAAAACTCTGGTTGAAATATTTTTACTGAAGAAATTGTCTATTGAGACTTTTTCCAAAAAAAAAAACGGAGCAGTAAAAGTTAGTAAAAACTATTTGTATCAAATATAATGTACTGTACAGTATGTCTCACTTGTTGCATTGATGCAGCTGAGCAGAACCACGTCATAGTCACATCCACCGCTGCAAAAACACATTGAATATGCAAAGTCAGCAGATTTAGTCTTAAGAGGTTTAGGTTTTTCAATATATTTAACTACTCCCAATTTGGAGACCGAAGGAATAGTGAAATGATAACTATTTGAACTAACATTTGGAGTTTGGATTAATTTGCAGACAAGAAGTCAGTGGCCGGCTCCCAACTCTTTTTTTTTTTTGTGGTTTTGTTTTATTTGCAGGAAGAGAACAATGATAACTATGAGAAAAAATTATTCAATTGTAAGTCAAAGTCTCATAATACATAGAACGGTATCAGTCATGTCTTTTAGCTAAATATACGGTTTGTACCAGAATGGTTTTCATACCCTTAGTACTCGAATGGATCTGCTTACAGAAATTAAGTAGTTAAGCATTTGTATCAATAAAAAGAAGAAAAATTTAAATAAATTATAGAAAAACAAAACAGAAATCACTTACCGAATGCGGCCTTGTGACGTGCACAATTGAAGGAGCACTGCTAAAAATTTATTTCCAAAACATTTTGAAAGCACTGAAATATAGTTTTGAATAGAACCATAACGGATAGCACAGTCAGGCAGCAACTGCAATATATCTTAGCATCATCCAATGCACTCACACCACTTAAAGATTTCTAATAAATTATTTTCTATAAATAAAAGAAAAATTCGAAAAATTTCGAAATACATAATTAAATTTAATTAAAGCACTTATTGCATATTGTGTGAGCAAATGAAAAGATTTTTAGCTGGCTCCTCTGTCAACGGCACCGTTTTAAAGCCGATTTTTATTTTCACGTTAATTTATTCAAACATTGGCATAATAAAACAAAAGGCATAATAAAAATATGCAATAAGGCAGGAAGCGTGCCGTACGGCACACAGTACATGGGTTCGAATCTCGTCAGTTCAAATGCTTTTTTTTCTAAAAGCACGTTTTAAATTTAAAAGCAGGATAAGTAGGTTTTAAATATTTAAAATCAGGTTTTCAAGTGACATTTCTTTTCAATGATATCAATAACAAAAACATTTCGAACTTACCAGTATCGATCCCATGTACTGTGAGCTATGAGTTTACAGTCCTAATTATGCCTTTTGTTCACTGTGTCTACAATATTTTGTTTCAATGACGGAGGATAATCTATTTCTTAAAATTTTCTCATAATTTAATTCAAGTTTTCTTTCTTTTTTATGAGGTCACTCAGTATGTTCGATATTAGGTAAAAACTAGTTTTCAACTTAGAGTGCTCTTAATTTTGCGACTATAACTACAGGCCAATATTTTTATTGTTAATACAACAGCTGATCAGAATATTTGGCAATACAAACATACACATGTCACACATAGTAGCTCCTAAGCTGGTGCATGAACTAACAACAAATGTAGCGTTAGGTACTTTTTTGACTTAGTTACCAAGAGTGATAACATTTGAGTTTTGTGGAAATGTAATGAATCGAGACTTGGAACGTACTCTTAAGAGGTCGAATGTACTTTTTTTTTTATGGACACTAAAATTTTCTAAAATTACCAAAAACTTGAAAAGTTTACTGAAAACAAAATATTTTTAGGCAGATTTCAGCAACGCTCACTAAAAAAAATATAAAAATGGGAATTGTAAGTAATAGTCTAAGTGTACTGAAAATTATCCAAATGTACCTACTGAAAACTCGTCGTGCCCACGCATATTTTTCACAATGCAAATTTACTGAAAATAGTACAAATGTATCGAAAATGTCATCACTAATATACCCTCGTCATATGCGTACAAATAGCGTTCAACCAGTGTGGAAATAAAACCTTTTTCAAATAGAGCGCTCTCTATTGGGAAAATACAGCAAGTGTGTATTTATGGTTTATGTCTCTCATATAGCGAACTCTTGTGCCTAATAGCATGACAATTGATTGGTCTTGCATGGTTTAAGTCAATGCTAAGCAATAAAATTTACTAGGCTGATACACTGCGTTACTATGCAGAGTAACGCAGTTGCTTTGACTGTACTTTTTTTAGTGATTAATATTTGGGGACGTCCATTAATTACGTGAGGAGTTTCTTTGAAAGTTCGGCCCCCCCCCTCCCCTTGGTGAGATCTGGCGGGACCCCTCCCCTCCCTCCCGTGAGATTTAAATTATAATTTTTATGTAAATGTTATGCATTCAAAAGTGGTTTTTTTGAAAGTTCGGAGCCCCCCTTCCCCTTGGTGAGATTTGGTTAGATTTTGCCGAACCCCCTCCCCCCCTATTTTAACTCACATAATTAATGGACGTCCGCTTATTGTATTAAAAATAGCAGTACATGACTTGGTTCTATTAACAGACAAATTTTTATTTGTCAGAACTCTTAATTAGTTTTTAAGATTTGATTTTTTTCGACCTACATATATTTAAAAAAAATATTTTAGTGTCATTCAGATACATATAGGGAAATCCACAAACCTTTGAATTACGCATGAAAAACGAATTAAAAGAATGTACCAAGCCTGTAGATCTTTAGTTCGCCTACACGACTATCCGATCTGATGATATGCATAAGGACGACAGTTGATAAAAAGTTTCTGGAAAGCTTTAAAACCGATATATTATTGCTTCAAAACGTCTAAGAAACATGTCTTCCAGAGTTAAAAATGTGTGCCTCAAAATTGCAAATTGTGTTTCATATTTGTGAAAAATCAAAAGTTTCGTGGATGTACTTTTTATCAACTGTCGTCCTTATCAATGTTGGCATGTCATAAGTGTCGCGCGACATTTACAACCTACAGTAAACGTCGTAAACCTTCGAGCCTTTGTGACAAACATTGAGTTTACGACAAATAAACGGAATTTCTTGCATTTCTTACACTTCACGATTACCTGTAAGGGGGGTTCAGATCATAAAATTGTTTGTCAAACATGTTCAAGTTCCATAGTATATTGTTTTGTTGGTCAAATTGTTTAACAAACAATTTCAGTGTTGTGAAATCGAGGTAGATCTGGAGTTTGCGACATTTGTGACATTTATGACATTTTCGACAGTTTACGACGTGTGACCGTCGTAAACCTAAAAATCCATGTGACATGCCAACACTGGTCCTTATGCATATCATCAGATCCGATAGGCGAATAGGCGAACTAAAGATCTACAGTAGGGATGGCCAACTAAGATGCCCAAAAGTCGACAAAGTTTTCAATAAAAATTTAAGTTTACAATAAAAAATTTGCGCTAGTATGTGTATAAATGTGTGTAGGAATTCCAACGAAAAAAAAACATGAGTATAAATGTGTTTTGTCTTTTCCACGTAAAAAAAACATTACCCAGTAGAGATCAGTGATGGCATTTTCGGTACATTTGTACTTTTTTCGGTACATTTGCGTCCTGAAAAGCCGTCGTCAGTACATTTAACAAGTTTTCAGTACATTTGGTACATTTGCCGTATTTTTAGTACATTTGGCGAATTTTTAGCACATTTTCAGTACATTTTCGTATAAATACTTGCAAGGTGTACTTTTTGTAATTTAATTTCATATATATCTCATTTTCCTAGGGTTTTTGAGATGCCAAAAGTGAGGATCTTTTTTTTTAGTTATTGAGAAAATTTTAAAAAAATTTCGTTTTAGTAAAATTGGATGTTCACGCCGAAAAAGTACATTCGGCTTCTAAAAAGTACATTTCAAGTCTCGATTTAGTACATTTTCACAAAAACCCAAATGCCATCACTGGTAGATATTCGTGCATCACTGATGTAAATAAATAAAGAATCTGTGAAAGCATCGCGTGGCTACTCAAAAAATTATTAAACTCAAAATTCATCAATAAAAACAAAAGGTAGTTTCCGAGATTTAAAACTATTTTTCCATGAATACAGTGGCGTCAATTCGGTAGGGCTGGGGAAGGCATTGGCCCCCCCAAGGATCTGGTACTTGGTATTATTCAGTACAACAATTCAATAAAACCATTTAATGGTGGTGGAACTATTCTATTCTTTTCCCCCCCCAAGGTTTTGATGAAGTGACGCTCCTGTATGAATATGAGTTTTTTTTACAACAATGATGCACACAAGAGCAGTTTTTTTAGTCTCTCTTTTTTTTATAAATCAATAATACATGTGTAAAAAATTGCTTTAATGTCTTTAACCTGAAATTTTCGCAACTGGCATTGCGCAACTCATTTGCACACATTTGTTTTGTTTTTGCACGTTTGATTCCGACTGGGTCTCTTGCATATTCATTTTTCAAACAAACCAGCGCATAGAAATCAGCAACTGCGCGGCTCGTTTCATAGATTGTGACCGCGGGAGGGTAAATGGCCAACCCTAATCTACAGGTTTGGTACATGCTTTTAATGCGTAGACAACCTAGTATCAAAAAAATCAAAGGTTTCGTGGATTTCCCTATATAAGTAGATCTGAATGTAGTCCTTTGTAATAAATTTCAATCTCGAAAACTTCGGGGACTAATCAAAATTTTCTTTTTGAATAAACAAGATGTAATTAGGTATATAATACTTGTCGAAAAAGTATCTTCTTAGTACTCTGCTTTCTATTGGTCGGACAACAATTTAAGGGTAATCTCTTGAATATTTGCCTGACTCACCGTTTTAATTTTATTTAATCGATAACTGATTGATTAGTGTAAAGCACAGGACTATGATTTTCAAATTCAATTTGAAACACCTCATTCCCTAAATTATATTTTTTGAGACAAACAATCAACCCTGAACTATGACAGGCTATTTTTCACTCACAGCCTGATAACATGAAATATTATTTCAAACTTTTTTTTTACATAAAATCACTCAGTCCAACGATTGTGTCTGTCATAAATTAGTCTCCAACCAATAAGAGCGAGTTATTGAGAAGACGAAACCATATTCAAGCTTTGACCCTGAGAAGGTTGAAACTACGTGAAATATGCGTGTCACATTTCTATCTAGAATATATCTTTGTTGATACTGAATTTCTGTCTGATCAATAAATATCTCAGACAAAAAAAATTTTTTTCTGACATTGAACTTTAAGTAATATCATACAAAGGAACAAGTCTGCGTAAGGCAACTCTTAGGAGCAATTAATAAGCAATTGCTAGTTAGTTTTGAGTATATGCATGTTTGGAAAAATCAGGTTTTATCAAAAACATCTGATTGAAAAAATTATGTTTATATTCGGGATTTGATGGCTATAATCAGCCAAGAAAGTGATTTAGAACACTGCATTTTTTTTGGAGAGCAATAAAATCTTTCTGAAAAAATATTATTTCTGTTGAAAAAAAAACTATTTAACGGTATTGTTAGCATGGGTATAAAAATTGTTTTGGAAACGCAGAAACTTATAATCGACTCCATGCTCGAGTTTGTTAATAGAATATTCACTTGTGTACCAATATTTTTTTACAAAAAGAAATTTTAAATTGCTGAATTAAAATTGCAGTAGTTCCTCCCATCACATCTGATTGATTGATTTTATTTGTATATTTTTTCAAGAATTTCGAAATTATATTTTTTTTTCGCTGATTATTTTCAATTGGTCATTGGTTTATTTTTCATGCCGTGCAAAAATACACACAAAAATCAGAAATGAACAACATAAATAACAACTGAATTTAATGTGGTTGTTGTTGCTTTAATTAACACATTTCAGTAGTTTTGTTGAGCGACGATAGCTACAGATACTTCAGCAGCTACTAAATGCAAATCTAAAATTTTATGCGAACGCATTTCATATCGTATGTAAGCAAATTTTTTGACATGTTTTCCAAGTCAAACAGAAAATATTTTCCAATCAACACAAATCAAAATTTAGTGCAATTATTATTTTAAGTCAAATGAATTTGTAAACTTACGACGCGGCGCGCTCGCTGATGATGCTGAAAATACTGCGCTATAAAGAGTTTTTTTTTTTTTTTTTTTGGAAAAAACTCGAATGAAATGGGATCGTGTTGATGGCATTGAAATACGGCGGCGCTCAAGTGTTACATATGTTGAAGGGCATAACAGCTAATGATATGAAGATAAGAACTCTTTTCAAGTAATAAGGAAGATATTAAAATTTTTACTCAAATAAAAATTTACACTTATGATGGGGTCAAAGCTTTCATGATTATTAAAGAATTATGACACTACTTGTTGGGCTATGTATATTCCTCTTGTGCATTTTGAGCTCGTTCCACTTGAGCTAAGAAAACCTTTCACACACTTTAAATATATTAAATTGATATCTTATATAATGACATAATTATTTCTTAAAGAAGTGTACAATTGAAAATGTTATGAGTTTCTCATGATAACTTTGATTTTAAGGCACTTCAAATGCTTTAGAGGCCATTAAACTTTCAATACAAGATTCGGTAGCATAATAAATGTTTTCAAAAATTTATTGTTAATTTTTAAAGATGCAAAAAAACGATGTGAAATAACTCGATCGATTTGCGAATTAAAACTTTAAAAAATTAAACAAAATTTTCCTTAAAACTAAACAATAAATGACTCCAAACTAATAGAAGAAACTGTGCAAAAACTTGTGTCTATTGTCATCATAAAATCTTTGTGCAAATCATTATATGAAAAACGAGAGAAGATTTTTTTTTTAATTCTGATTGATTTTCGTTTATATAAGTTTTATCTAATTAGTGTCGATGGTACAAATAGTAGGGCGTCATCACGCTAAGAAAAAAAACTAACTTAATTTCTCCTATCATACAAGGCAGATAGGTTCCTCAGAAATCCCTGTTACCCGAAATTGAAAATATTTGTATGAAAAACCGTGTAAAACGAAAACAGCCTTAAATTCTCTTATTTAGTTATTTATTGAGCATAAACTAAAAGTAACACACTTAGAAAAATATAGAATTACTATTTAATTCATAGAAAAACATACGTATAAATTAAAAAATGTGAATATAAATAAGAATAAATTGACTAATTGCTATCACATTCAGGCACCGTTCTGGAAGGAAAGCGACTAACCATTTTCACAGATGGATCCAAGATGGAGTTCCGCGCAGGAGCGGGTGTACTCGAATAATATGGGTATGGAGATGTCTTTTAGACTACCCAACTATAGCAGCGTTTTTCAAGCTGAAATCTATGCCGTAGACCAAGCCGCATAGGAAATACGGGACAGGGAGCTTACTCCCTCCGTCATTACCATTTGTGTGGATAGTCAGGCAGCGATCAAAGCACTGAACGCCAAAATAGTGAAGTCTAGGTGTGTAGAGCACTGCAGGGAATCACTACATTCAATCCGACAGCATGCAATAGAGCTCTGCTGGGTGCCCGGTCCTAAAGGTATTCTCCGGAAATGAGAAAGCTGACGAATGTGCCAGAATAGGATCAGAACAACCAGAGAATCAACAAGTGGTAGACCTTAAGATACTATTGGCGGAACTACACTATCGGATAGAGGACATAATTAAGGAACAAATGAACAGAAGGTGGAACCTTACCTCCGGATGCAGAACGTCTCGAATCATGTGGCCTAAATTGAATCTGGGAAGAACGTAATCTCTCTTAAGATTCAGAAGAGGAGAGCTTAGGACTGTTGTAGGAGTACTGATGGGGCACTGTGTTATTGGCCCTATGGCTGCCAGATATGGTGCTCCTTTCAGAGATTTCTGCAGGAGCTGCGGAGACGAAGAAGAGGACGAGACGGTTAAACACCTGCTCTGCGAATGTCCTGGGCTAATGAGGAGACGAATCAAATATCTTGGCTCTGCGTTCTTTGTTGGTCTTGAGGAACTAGCTGAGTGGGAACTCACCAGTATCCTCAACTTCACCAAGGCATCTGGGTGATTTGCCCCCATTCAATAGGACTTTTCAAAGAAGAAGGAGGGGAACATTTCATATATATATGTAGGGTATCAC
Organism: Meiosimyza platycephala; assembly: GCA_963662105.1. NCBI lineage: Eukaryota > Metazoa > Arthropoda > Insecta > Diptera > Lauxaniidae > Meiosimyza > Meiosimyza platycephala. The sequence continues at coordinate 72,526,111 of OY759209.1, read as the reverse complement.
AAAGGGCAAACTGCCTCCGAGTGCATCTTGCTATGCAAGCAACCCTTTTAACCTAACCTAACCTATCACTTTCATGTGTTATTACCCTTTTTTTTGCTGATCTGTATGTATGTCACTTTCATCACTGGATAAACAGAAAGTGGAAAGAACAGAAAGGTTGCAATAGCGAATAGAGTGATACATCAGTTCCTTCCATATAACTAATAACAATTATTTCATGTAAATGTTGCCCGCGACTACGCCAAAAGCTCCAATTTTGGCATACTTTTTCCAGCATTTTGGCCGACATCTCACCAATGGCAGCTGTAATGTTGTCTTCCAGGGCTGCAATTGTAGCTGGCTTGTCCCTGTACACGAGAGACTTCATGTACTTATCCCCACAAAAAATAATCTGGTGCGGTCCTTGCATAAAATCTTCCAGGTGGTCGAATAACACAAGCCCAATTATTGATAACGGCGACGAATTGACATATCGCGACACTCATTGACACTGGCCGATACAGCAGCAATATTATCCTCGATACGCACTCTCCGCATACGGGTTTGTGGATTAATGTCCAGTAAAGGGAAATTTGGTCGCAATAGCTTGAATAGCCAGTTCGGTGGGTCGATTATGATGAGCATAAAATGGACGTAATTTGCGAAACACATTTCTCACAGAGCACGAATTTTGATAATAAAATTCAATGATTTGCAAGCGCTGTTCGTTTGTTAGTCTGTTCATGGTGAAATGACAAACTTTTGTGATCAAACAAATAGCAAAAAAATCACCTGTTACTTGATGAGAGAAATTTCCATTATTTTAGATCTAATGTGAGTGTTTTATTCTTAAACAAATGTATACCATATTTGTTGACAATAGAATACATTAAAATTGACTTGAAATAAGTGCGTGCGAAGCCAAAATGTCCATTTTGAGCGATATTTTATTATATGTAAACATGAATGAATAAATAAAAAATAATAAAATAATATTTTTTAGTAGAATTTTTTATTTTAAAAACCTTGTAAGATCGTAAACGTGTTAGAAAAGTAGCGTGAACGGGGGAAAGGTGTATTTTCCCTAATATTAGTAAATCAATAGGTTCTTTGAAATAATAATAATAGTAATAAGTGTAATGACCTCTTTTACTATAAGATCACTAATTTTTAGATTGGCCATTTCATAAGAATTTAAGCAATTGACTGACGAGTTACCAAATGCAACAAGTTTCACCTTCTCTTACTTTTTTCTCCTGAACTATCAATCTTACGTAATAATCGCCCTGAGTTAAAAGTTCTTAGAATTGGTCAAAATATTCAAATAGATATTATAAAAAAAAGTTCACCACTGATGAACACCTTACAATATCTATGAGCCAAGTGATTTGAAGTCACATGTGTCAAAATAAAACTTTTTCAACCAAGTACTCAAAGTTACTATGATTATCACAAAAAGATAGTACTTTCACTTTCATATGTTGGGTTTTATTGTGCAAAACTTTATATGCCAACAATATCCCATAGACTGTACTGTATCAAACCAAACGACGAATTACTACCACATGAGTAAATTTGAAGAGTAGATCATTAGATTTCATTCACCAGAAAGAAGGGAACAACTTTTGTTGCGGCTTAAAATTTACATAAAATTTATAGTAGCAAACTCTGCAAAAGGGCCACCCACCTGGTTGAGCTTTTAATAATTCTTGATTTGTGTTTATTTTGCAACGACCTTTACAAATCTCTATTTTTTTTATTGTTTCCCAACGCTTAAGTCTAAACAATGTTTTTTATTTTTTTTTGCTTAAGAAAATTTATAATTTGACAGTACAAGGCAAATACGATGGGTTGTGGCATTTAGAAAAAAAAAAAAACATCAAATATTGCGTTAAATAATTAAAAAAAGATTTAATTCATTTTACATGAGGGCTGCCACCCAATGCATCATGAATTGGCTTCAGTTCTGCTGCTTAAGGCGGTATTGCTTCATCTTCATTAGAATGAAGATGTAGTAGGTACCAGCGAGCGGAGTTCTTGAACTCCTCATGTAAATACTAATAAAATTACATGAGCACAATTTAGATGATTTAATAATGTGTACATTTGAGGTGAGCATTTTGTGGCTGGATTGGGCTTCATGTGGTATATGATTTTTAAGTTCGCTCTTGCAGTTGCTTCTTTAATTTGAGTTTTTATGTAAGTTTTATGGGCCCACCCAGATGCTAAATGCAGGCATCTGTTATCTGCAAGAAGCAATTTGTTCAAACAAGCAACTGGGATTTTCTATACGAAAAATTAGATTTATTTTGTTGAGAATTTTGGAGTCACATTTTAAAAACCTCAATATTCTTGAGCTAAAATATGGAAATTTTTATTATGTATACATTTAATATTGTGGCCAAAAATATTTGCAAGTACATTATCCAAAACTTAGTTGCTACTGTTAAAATAAAATACGAAAATAAAGTAGGAAGCACCGACATACCAAACGCGACCAACAAAATTAAAATGCAAAACACTAAATATTTTATGAGTTTAAAAATGAAACCAATACAAACATGCGCTCATATAGGCATAGAAAAACATCCATGTACTTGTGTACTCGTGCAAAAGTATTGGATAAATAATAACAAAGCATTAAAATAACAAATAAAAAAAATTATATAAATGGTGTGGCCTGGTGTGGTAGGGCTGCGGTGAGGCATTTTCAAAAAGTACAACAACGACGATGAGTTCTACTCGTCGTACCAACCAGTCAAACAACCAACCCACTGAAGCGCTGCCTCTTCAATTTTCAGTGATTTTTTATTGAGTTAACACGAGTAGCTGCTTGATAAGTGCACCCATTAGGTAATAAAGTCATGATTTTTAGATTTTAAGATAATGGAATATGAAAAAAAGATTGATACAACCAGGGCCGGATTTACCTTAGAGGCACACTAGGCCAGTGCCTATGGCGGCACGATTTTAGGGGCGGCAAATATTGGGAACTTTGAAATTTTTTAAATTTATTTACACAGGGGGAAAAAGTGCAAATACTGGGATTGTATGCACTAAATTACCTGAAATTGTTTACAAGCAACAAAAAAAAAAGGTCTTCACTTTTGATATTACAAATTTTTTTTCTATATTTACTAGGGAAGGGGGGCGGCAATTTCTGACTGGCCTAAGGGCGGCAGATTTCTAAATCTGGATACAACATCAGTCTCTTTCTTCAAAAAATAACATTAATTCGAGAAAATCTATAAATTTTTTTATCGACCTTTCGTAGCAGTCGACCGTGTTGAGGTAAATTATGATGACTTCTACGCATGTTAAGAGAAATATTTCGACCATTTTTTGACGGATGTTGAATCTTAGATGCTTCAACATTTAGGGCTTGTCTGCATATATGTGACTCTTTGCGTAACCCCACAAAAAGTCCAAGTCCAACAGCATTGAGTCTCATGATCTTAGCATGTTATTCCATTAACCGTGTGAGAGTCTCCGATTTCAGTGTAGCTGAGCTCTTTTACCTCGTCGGAGGAGTTTTTCGGAAGTTTATAAATGGCAAAGTTTTTGGTTGTTCCTCAGGTCTTCCGTAAGTTAACAATCTAGAGCCGAATAGAAGCCACTAGAATATTATGATAGAAGCCGATATCAGCTCTTATTCTTATTCTTACGTTGAAACAATTTTCGTCAGTCATAAGATCTGTGTTTTGGTAACGCCCCATAATATACTTTAAGTTATTTTTGTCGCTTCCTACTTTAGCATTGAAGTAGCTCAAGACTAACGTTAACAGTCGTACTTCCTTTGGCAGCACAGTATTTGTTTTTGGTCCGTTATACTTCGTACTTCAAAGTACAAACAAATATAGTCGTTTGTGTATTTTTGCACTTCTATTTAGCTACTTAGCTTTGTACTTTTTTGTATCTAATTGAGAAATTTAGAAATAATAAGTAGAAAAACATGCACATTTTATATGAAATACCTTTTTTTTATGACATTTGTTTTTACTACTTTTCAGTTCGTTTGATTCCAAAATAGTTGATCACGTTATTCATAACCATAAGTATGTAGTACATATCTCCATCTTATGTCAGGAGCATAGTGTTGCTATTACTTGGCTGCAAGACTCTTCTTTCATTGATATGTGAGTGATCCCAGTCGCATGGCAACAAATAACACACCTAACTAAATTCTTAAGATCCATTACCTACGGGGCGTTTTACATCAATATATGACAGCAGCAACAATCAACCGAAAAGCTAAACCGCAGCAACGAGAACGAAAAGATGGATCGATGGATGAATGGGATGGTTGGATGCCACCCACCTTACAATACGCGGCGAGGGCAATTTAAAGCAATTTTCCCCAATTCTTAATCGAATGAACTTTGCGCGCGTACTAACAACGTTGTCTTCAATTGCTGATATTGTTATTGTTGTTGTTGTTGTTGCTATTATAGTTGATTATTTTGCTTGAAATATAAAAATCGTTTAAATGATTTACCAAAAAATTAAATGATAAATGTTTTGGTTTTTGTGATTTTTGTTTATTATTTTTGATGTTTTTTATGAGATTTAACGCGCGTACGTTTGTTCGTGCGGGCTATAATTCAAATTCTAGAAGCAGCAGTAGAAATTGCATATAAATTAGATGAAAAAATGTGTTTAACTCAATTAAAATGTTTTTGTTTTAATTCAAGGGGGAAACATATGTTAAGAAAGAGCTTAATTAAAATTTTATTGAAACATTCAATGATTTTTTCTTATTTTGTGTTCAAGTTAATGTGGCTATATGGCTGATATAGGCTACTCCAAACACTTTTCACAAGTAGTTTTAATGTAACAGACCTTGAGAAAGGCAAGAAAGAGTATTTGATATCAGGATTTTGTATCTAAACAACGCAACACGCCACTGTTGGCTCTTGAAATTCCAAAATTTCTTTATCATTTTCTAACACATTCTGTTTACTAATTGGTTTTTAAATTTGTTAAAAATCATCATTTAACAAAAATCAGATAAAAGAACTTAAGAGGTTTGAATTGAAAATCATTTAAATACACTTGAAATAATCTTGCAATGTTTATTTTTTTGCGAAATTTCGAAGTGCTCATTTTTTTCGAATATACAAATCTTGACTGGATAATGAAATGGCATTGACGTAATAATGTTACTTTTGAACTATTTACAAATGTTTTATGGAAAGTTTTCCATTGATCATTGTTTAAAACTAGCATGCCATTAAGTATTTCTTATTGTTCTTCATTCTCATGAGAACACCTGCTTCCACCTACTTTTTATGTTATTTCAAACAGATTTTATTGAAGGCATCTCTTTAATAAATTTAAGTGTTAATTTAGTAACATAAACAATGTTCAACATTTTGTACTTTAAAAAGACTTTAAAAGCTCTTAAATATTCAAACAACAGATGAGAACAGTTTATTTATTTTTAACTTTAAAAGTTCAATGGAAACCAACACATCCGAAAAGTAAAGAATAAGAAATTTTTGTTAATTGGTGTTAGCACACCGAAGAATATTGACGTATTTAGTTTGAAAATTTTTACAATACTACGTTTTTATAACAATTGACGAACAAATTGCTTGGTATAGGCGTGGACCAAGGGTACTAAGTCCGTAAGAGTACCGATATCATCCTCACTGAGAAGATATTTGAAATTGTAATGAAAACATGTAGTCATTTTTAACTAATCGAAACACGTATGGTACGAGCATTACTTGAGATCTTAAGGCAAAATAATCCATTGAAATCAATTGGCATACATTAAGGCAAGGCCTAAGAGCCGACATTTCGAAACAACGAATCTTCAAGTGTTTGCTATTCTAGAAGCCTGCAGATTAGTGGTAGTGCTTCACCGAGAACGAGGCGAGATTCGAGTTGTTCTCGCTCTCGCCTCGTTTTATAAATTTGAGTCTCGCCTCGCCTCGTTCTCGGCCGAGAACTTGCCATCACACATCTCGCCTCGCCTCGCCTCGGTAAAAGCGAGGTTTTTATGAAAATGAAAAATGGATGGATGTCTCTGCGAATTTCTATAATTTCAGGTACTCAGATTACGATTATATTCATGAAAGTACTGAATTGGCTCTAGTTTTTAAGATATTGATGTATTTATCTATAAATATATCAAACAAAGTCGGGTTAGTTACACTCTGTATAACTCAAGAACGGCTGGACCGATTTTAATGGTCTCAAATTTTTTTGGATTTGTCTCCGCCCCGAGAATGACATTGGCTACAAAAATTTTATTTAAGGTAAATATTTAGGGTTATACAAAACTTTTTTAAAAATTTAAGCTTATCAATGATAATGATGAAGGTATTTATTCAAAAAATTTATATTTTCCGGATTTTTTAGATCAGTTTTTTAAGGTTGTTTTGTTCAAAAAATAAGATTTTTGACTTTATAAAATGCCATTTCGATAGGAAATTTTATTCCCTACAAAAAATCTGGTAATCACTTAATACCAAAAATGTATAGCTTCTGAGTTATAATTAAAAAAATAAAAATGGGACAAATATGCACCGTTCTCAAAAGTCCAAGCTTAAATTTAATAGCACTTTTGGATTTATCTTTTATAGGGTACAATTGAACATATAAGACAATACAATATCTTTAACGTTTCAGTTCGTTATTTAAATACACAGTCATTATGCATGAAAATATGGAAATTATCTATTTTCATTGATTTTGGAATAGCACCCACAGTTTTTGTCCGACTTGAACCAAATTACACTTAAAACATTTGCAAAAGAATAGTCCTTCATTTTAAATCTTAAAAAAAATTGAAGCTAATTTTTTTGTATTCAAACGGAGCAATTGAAATTTTGTGGCTTTTAAAAAAGACCAAAAAAGTTACTTTTTTTGAACTTTGATCACTTGTAACTCCAAAAAATCTTATTCAATTTACTCAAACAGCATATCATTAGAAAGAAAACAAAAATATCTTTGCAATGGTGCACATAATATTTGAGTAGAAAAGAACTTGATGGAGATATGGGCAAATAAATGAAAAAAGTGCCAAAAAACGGGTTTTTTGGGGATATCTCAAAAACGGTTCTTAAGAAAAAAAATTGGTTGGCAGTTTTGGATTCTACTCCTCAAAATACATCGTAAAAGTTTTATGAGAAACCAGATCTCGAGATGAAGCCCAAATTTGTAAACTAGTGTTATTCAATCCACCCAAAATAAAAACACATATTTCATTTCTTGAGGTGTAGCAACGCGTGTCGGGCTTTGCTAGTTGAATGTACATATGCAGGCCTGATACATGTATAATTTTTTCATTTTCATAAAAACCTCGCTTTTTACCGAGGCGAGGCGAGGTTTCGACGAGGCGAGGCGAGGTGCCTGTGTGTCTCGCCTCGCCTCGGTCGAGCGAGGCAAATTTATTTTTCCACCTCGCCTCGTTCTCGCCTCGTTCTCGCCTCGCTCGCCTCGCTCTCGCCTCGCTCTCGCCTCGCTCTCGTCTCGTAGATCGAGGTTGCCTCGCAGCCTCGGTGAAGCACTAATTAGTGGGCAACTGTAAAATGAGAAAGCTAGCAGTCTTCTCCGACAGCCAGGCCACCAACATGGCTCTCGGAGAAGATAAAATCTAAATTAGAATACAGAATACAGAAAACAACTAGCTAGGCTAGAGCGTCAGCTTGACATAGCTCTCATATGGGTTTCAATAAAAGGTCTTCTCTCTTTTTCTATCCGTGGCAGCAAATAACTGGAGGACTCTGAAAACCTGTAAAATATCCAGAGCAATATGACCAACCTTTAACATTTCAAAATCCACTGACCTAGTATCCAAGAGCCACACAGTGACATCGCCACAATCACCTCAACTTGCACTGGATACTAAACTATCAGCAAGAATGCTGAAAATTTGGTATTCCATTGAATCCTTTCTTTCATAGTTGTCTGATTGTAAACGAGGATGAATATGATGAACACTTTCTGTGCAATTAATCGGCCTTTGCTAGATTCAGGTTCAGATATCTTGAACAAACTTTCTCAAAAACCTCAGCAAACAAGCAGAAAATGGCATATATATATATATATAGCTTTTATCGTTACCAAGGTTTTCTTTTTAAATTCTTTTGACAACCTTCTTTACCAATTTTGTAGGGTCACGCAGGTGGTATCAAAACGGCACAACTAGAGCTACTTAGGGCTTCTAGCATCTTTGCCAAGCCACCACTCTAACCTAACCATCTATTAATTTCTGTCTGACTAATAGCAAGCCAAATCAGTGGTTTGGGTTTTGTGGAAATGTACTAAATCGTATCTACTTTTTAGAGGCCTGTTTTTACACGAATATTTTAGGAAAATTTACTGGAAAAAAAAAAAAGATTATATTGTAATAAATAGGGCCGACGACAGGAGGGGTAACATGAATTTCCCTGGGCCCGCAGTTCTTCGAAGGGGCCCGTAAATTTTTCAAAATCGCTATTAAAAAAACTCATTCTTGAAAATAAATGATCACGATCGAAATATTCAGGGCCTTTGCGTTTTTTCGTAAAATATAATCTGCAAACAAGACATCTACTGCATTTTCAACTCTTGTCGTTTCCACGGTGCAAACACGATTTTTTTCTACCTATTTTTTGCCGTATATATAATGAGTGAAAAGATTTTCTTGTCTTTGAATTAAGATGGAATGTCCCGTACAGTCATACTGTCAAGTTTACAAATTAAACCAATTAAATACCATTATACCATTTTTTAAGTGAAACTTCTTTAGTAACGGTTGATTTGAAAAATTAGGTGTTTTTTACGAAATGCAAAAATGTTGACGTTATTTTTCAATCGGGATCTAGAATAGCTACAGCAATAAATTATATATCATTAAAGTACTCATTGAGCAGAGTGAGTTAAAACTATCAGCTTTGAGATCGGTTAACCAAAAGCTGATATATAAGCGTAAAAAGATTTCCTATAGTTTTTCAATAATTTTTAATTTTAATTGCTCCCCGGGCCCGGAATTTCTTTCGACGGCCCTTAACATAAATTGTAAAAATGTGTTGAAAATGTACTGATAAAGCACGATATGTACAGAATGTACTAAAAGCTTATCAAATGTACTGACGACTATATTTCACAAAGCAAATGTACAGAAAAAAGTACAAGTTAGATACTATGAAACAAAATAATTTTATATAATAGATAAATAAGCATTGTACTGATTGATTTTCATATATGTACTTATATGTTTATAATGACAGAGGTAAATCAGTCGTTATTTTATAATCACAACAAAAAGTAGCATTTCGAAAGATTTTAACCAAATGCCACGCTCGAAAATAATTTCTTTGAGTAAGTAGTTGAAAGAATTTGTATTTCAGCTTATCCTTTAGAATAACGAAACCTTATCTAAATTTTGTATCGCGATTTTAAAACTCTCTTTCACACTGGCATTATTGCGATGATACTAGCTTTCTGTTTAAAATTATTTGACTCTTTTAATTTGACATTATCTGATTTTTCTCGACTGTGGGTAAGTTCGATTTTAAGCTAACATATCACCATAGTTGAAACTTACGTTATATACCATTTCAGATTTAAGTATCTTTATAATACTTATATATTAAGTTGTCTGCTGCACATGTGTGCATCAAAGATTCTTGAAAATTTTTAAGTCTTTTGTTTTTTTAAACTTCACTCAAAATGCTATCTCAAAAATGCTTTCAACTCACTTTAAATTGCTGCGCCATCACCACGAAAGCACTTATACGACCCCAACTTGTTTACATAACAATAATTGTGCAAAGGTCCATGTTTTTTTTAACTCAAAATCTTTTAATTTTATTGTTGTTGTTTCAGTGAAATTTCCTTTAATTTCCAAGACGGATCAATATGATTGTTATGTTGTTTGCGTTGTGAAGAACTCTTTTTTATATCGTTTCATTTCTTGTATTTTGAATGTTTTTACTTTTTAACCTCTGCTGCTTTGTTGGTAGCTTGGAACAGCCCTCTTTTGGTTGGTACTGAAGATTTGGTTCTGTTTCGGAATAATTGCGTCTTGTTTCAATGTAGGTAAATGAATTTCTTTACGAAACGTCTAAATAGATAAACAATTTGTCGAAGTAGGTGTTTTCTTGTGTAAATAAATTATTTTTCTTTTTCGTTTTCTAATTTCGATTTTTCGGGTATTTAATTATGAATGTTTTTGTTGTTGTTACATATGTCTTTAAAATTTCCAAAATTTGTTGTTGCTGTTGTTGTTGCTTAATGAATGTTTACAAACGAGTTGCTTTCAATTTGCAGCTAATTATTGATGTTGCTGCTCTTGTTTAATATTGTGGGTGGTCTTCTTTTTAGGGATGGTGGCCATTACTTAATTACAAAGAAAAAAAATTATTTTTTGTATGAAATGTTTGAATTGTATTGCAGTCTGATTTTTTTTTTTCATTTATTTTTGAAATATTGAATTCGGTTTTGAAGGTTATGGGCCTTAAAAATATAGTTTAAAAATCTAATAAATTATTTAAATTAATCAATCGGCTAGTTTGTCAACATGTCGTATGAGTTACTTATAACTGAACGCATTGCATTCATGAACACAGCTCAGCCTTCGTTGGTTGTTGCTTCTACAGTGCATCCAAACCAGACCTGTTCACCCTAAAAATATCCACAGAGCCTAAACATATAGGCCTTAAAATTTTCCGTGTGCCACACATAAAATAAACTAAACAAACTATTAAAAATAAAACAATTACTTGGATAGTCCTACCATTACAAATGCACCGTATGTTGGCAAGGGAGTGATCTTTCTTTGTTCTTTTTCTAACCAAATTTTAGTTTTGTTATGTACTTGTTGCCAGTTTTACCATTTCATGTCACATAAGGGACGGTTCGAACGAAAAACCTGGTCGAAATCATAGCTTCGAAACAACTGTTCCGATTTTAAAATCTAGATATATACCTCTGATTTTATACCTCTGACAGGATTTACACTGTGCTAAATAAGTTTTAAACTTTTATCGATAATCAACAGCAACAAAACAATTATTTTTTTTTTATATCTTTTGATTTAAATTTAATTTGCTTTTGATGAAATTTCGTAAGCATTTCATTTAAAAAAGTTTAAATTTTTCCAATTTTGGAACTTTTTTCTTTGCTGACTAGGTTTTATTAAGTAACTAAGAACTGTAGTGTAAGTTTTTGAGAATGCGCTGTTTTGGGTGCGTTCCTGATACTTTTCCAAAAAATTTCCGTCCGGAAATCCCTATCGACATATCACTTTAAAGTTTAAGTCCGAATTCATTTGAATTATCTGGTAGCGATATGTAAATCTTATGTCGTTGTTTTTGTTTTTTTTTGAATTTTTGAATTATGTTTTATTTACTTTATTAAAATTAATAAGGAATGAAAAAATTTCCAAAATCGGACTTTACTTCATCGAGATATAGGAAAAAAATAATCAAATTAATGCTATGTCAATTCGGACCTAAACATTTAGTGAAAATTAAAATTTTTTAGACTCACGACCAGGGTTGCAAAGTTGAAAAGAAGGAATTCTCGCCATTCCCAAAATAAAATAGTTGTTCCCTGAAATGGGAAAAAGCAAAATTTTTTGTGAGAAAACACTTGATGAACTTGTATTAGTCACCAATACTAAATACTACCAAAACTATATTTTTGTGTGGGAAAATCTAGATGACCTTTCTACATTTTTTTTTTGCTCATAAGAAATAAATTTAAGTAACAAAAATATCCAATTCCCTGCTTTTTCACAAATTTTTAATTCCTAGAGGGCCCCTGACTTTGACCCATGATTTCGAACTTGGACGGCCACTAAGCACCATTCTAAAGTATGAATATTTTACGGCTCCACTCCGCTAACTAACTGACCAATTATGACTAATTTGTGATCTACTAGATGCACTTTTTTTTATCAAAATTCACCAGATGGGGTGCTAGCGGAGTGGAGCCATTTTTTACTTCCAAAATTTATAAAACTTTTATGCAAACTTTTTATCTTAATATCATTCAAAAAGTTGAATTTATGCCACTACTAATAATCTCACACATCGTTTCAATTACTCAGGTCTCAGGTTTGAAATATTTGATGTTAAATATTTAAAAAATGACGTTTTGTCTACTTTTGAGGTTATGAAATATGAAACGTGAAAAAATTTATTATGAGTCAAATTAAAAGCAGATTCATAGAGCGCCTCGCCACTCGCCATCTTTCCCACAATGGGTGGGGAAGATACAGATCGATATTCTTGTCAGAAACAAAAAACTGCAAAAGAATTTTGAATTAAATTTAAATTTGCGTCTATCAAGTATTTACTATGGAGCATTACATTTCTCTCTGCTTGTGACTTTACCTATGGTTCTGAATGCTTCATATAATTGAAATGCGTATTTGGAACGAAAGTTTGCTCTTGCGAAATAACATAAGACAGCGAAAAAAAATCAGCAATAGCACTTATAATAATATTCCATTATAAAATTATTACTTATACTTAATATTCGATCCGGATGTAACCCAACAATGAAAAAAGAGAATCACTAATCGAAACAAATAAATATATTTCCCTGGCCTCATGTGTTGGTCACATTTTTCATCTTTGTTTTTGACAAATGATTAAATAGTTCTTCAAAATGTCAAATTAGGCTAGACTCATGAGCACAGCACTTATTCTTTGACAACATATGAAAATTCCCACCGTTGCACTTATAGAAAAGGCGACGTTCATCAGCTGAGACATATCCTTTAGCACGCACAGTATGCGGTGACGACATTATCAAGTGGACAAACAGCTAAACAAATACTTGTGGACAAACCAAATTTTGGTCGTGTGACCACAAGTGATCGAGAATAGGCGTGACATTAATTTGTTCAAAAAAAAAATTTCAAGCGGATATAAATTTGAGAAAAGAAAACGAAGCAAAAATGCGCCATTAATGACAACTATTTTAGAAAATTAGAATGAACAATATATTCAGTATATGTAGCTATATCTTTGAAACTCTCTAAGATTACTAATCTAAAAGTGTTTCAGAATGTTTTCTACCTCTCTGTTTCAGATTAACACTTGTATTTGGCACACATTCTAAATCAGTGACAAAAATATGAAAATCTCAAATTTATTTTAGTAGCCATCAATTTTTTGCCTAATCGCTCGAGTTCACTCCGAAGTTTGACCCCATTGTCCCCATTGTCATTGACGAGTTTTCAGTTTTGGACTAAAACTATTAAAATTCTTCTCCATTCATTTTATTGACAACTGAAATTCCATACTTGATGATCGTAGCTGACAAATGTGTTTGTTCAAGTGTCATTTACAGTCGATCATGCGGTGGAAAAATGTACGGCCGGACAGACGGATAAACTAATAGAGCACATGTGAATAAACATGCAGATTTTCCGCTAAACTGAAAGTGAAAATTCTATAGTGACTCGATAGATCCGGCTGAGAGTTGCTGCTACTTTTAAGCACTCCAAGTGATTTTGGCGCAAAAGCAAACAAAATACGACGACTATGAAGCTGAAGAAAATGAAGAAAATTTGGCAAATTTAGAACGTATACGAAACAATTGACAGCACAAATTATTTAAAACAACACTACACTTAATGCATGTTCTACGAAATTTGATCTATAAAATACCATATATTGAGAACTATTTGGAACTTTGTATAAACAAAATATACTTTTTAATAGTATGCAATAAATGAACTTACAAAATCTGTCAGTAGTTGTATGTAGTTTATGCTGATAGCAAAGGGTTAAATTTTATAGTGCACACTTTTGTGCACCACGTGACGTGCTTCGTACATGGGGACCTTTGAGTTAATTTTATGTGATCGATGACTTTTGTACTTGAGTTTCGAAATTCAAATATCTTTTGTTTATTTTCAAAACAACCCCGCAAGATCAGAAGTCAATGTCAGATGTTGTTAGTAAATAAATTGAGTGAAAAAAAGTGCGTACGTACACTTTGGCGCTTTATGTTGTATCTGTGAAAATGCCGCCACACATGCGCCTAATAAAAGGAAAATATCATGTTCTTGATGTTCTTGATGGGATTTGTTGAAATTTGTAATCGAAACTCTATCTAGTTATTTCAATGTTTTCTATTTTTATTACCATCTGTGTGTAAATTTGGTAAAATTTTTTTATAAAATTGCCAAATTATGTAAAACATTTGTGTCAATATTTATTTAATTTTGATTAGTTTCAAAATATTGTCAATTGTTTGCCACTTTCACTTGTCTCGACAATTTTTGGTGGTCCAACTGGTCACCACAGACATACATACATTTAATGCATGATAGGTGTAGACAGACAAGTGGCATAATAAGTGTGTGTTTTGTTGGTCAAGTGCAAAATACTTGACAATTTCCAATGCAAAAGTTCAACTGTCCAAGAAGGACTTGACGTAGACCACACATTTTGTCCAACTAAATGTATGTGTCTAACAATATATTTTGAAAAGTATTTGCGTGTTTGTGAGACCTCAGTCTAAATCGAGTCAAGCATTAAATGGAAGGAACATAAAATAAGCATGATGAGGTTGAAAAAATTTTATCGCTCTTATCTTGTGTTTAATAACATAGCAGATCGCTAATAAAGATATAATACATAGATATTTTTAGTTTTCAAAAAATTTCCCGAACTTACTAAACTTAAATTTATCATATTGACTAAACTAAAAGAAGTCCTTAATTTTGTTATCACCATTATTGCAGCGATATTTAGAAACAGAAAAAATTTTGAGAGCTTTGGAAAAAGGGATATCTTTGTCGGATTTGACTTGCCTGCCCACGGCCTTCGATGCTTTAATTTTTAAGAAAGCGAACTATTTATTACGGAAAACATGAATCAACTCAAATAGAAAATTTTACAACTCCTTAAAATGTTGCCTAGTACTTTTTTACATTTTCAATTTCAATTTAAATATTTATACATTTTATTAGAAATCGTAAAAACTTGCACGAATTCCATTCAAAGTTAAGACTTTACTTCATTTTAAATTCAAATAGCATTTTTGCTCAAAGCAGCAAATTTTGTTTTTCTAAAATTTACCTAATGTTTATTTCAAATAAATTAATTCCCAAATAACTACGCCCGCATATTCTTGGGAACTACGGAAATCATCATCATCTTTAGCATCATCCTCATCAGATCAATTAACAAATTGCGTCAATTAAAATTTCACTTGAAAACCATTTAGTGCCTCTTTTAATGGTCTCGCGAAAAATACTTGGTATTGATACTACTGCTGCTGGTGCTAACTCAAATTTTTTGTTGTTGTATTTGGGTTACTAAAAATTTGTTTACAAAATAATACACCCAACTGCATCTGATTATGCGCCGCTGCTGTTGCCGCCACATTGAATAAAATAGAAATTACAAAAATTTTTTTTTTTTGTTGGATTATTTGCCTTTAGCGACGACAGACAAGAGAAATTGAAGAACAAAATAGCAATGATAGCAAGAGCATATGACAGTCCTCGAGATCTCGAAGAAAAGCTTGTTGCTCTTGCTTCGATTTTATTTGTATACTTTTATGAAATTTGTTTATACAAAATCGGTGAAAATAAAAACTCGTTCATGCAAGAATTTCTACTGCAACTTCGCTGCTCTACTCGAAAGGCAGCGTTGAGTTCTACAGTGTGTGTACATCATCATTGCAGTCATCAGTTGAAGTACTTCAATTACCAGAGAAATCGTGCATACATAATGTAAATAAAATGTATGGTATCCTTAGGAACGGAGAAAGGAATTTATGGTTGTTGTCGCTCTTGTATCCATTACCAGAAGCACCCTTCCTATCTGTCTTTGTCGTTAAATTGAAGGGTTGACTTATAATTCCAGTATGCGCCTATATATTATATTTTGTAAACAATTGGGGCTTATTTAGTTTCAAATCCTCTACTGGTAGGTAACTTTCAGGAAAGAGCTGTCGACACCTTTTCAAGCAAGTAAAAGTGCTTAAAAATTCCGTGGAAAGTTATTATGTTACAGTAATTAGGTATTACACAAAAAAATTAAACTTTCTGTCGAGTAAATATGAGGAATTATTTATTTTGATAACTTTCAAGAAAATTTCAACAGTTAAGACTTAAAAAATGACTGGCCTTTTTGTGAATTGTCATCATGTATATAAATTTTATTTGCGATTTATTTTTAACTTTGGTGTTTACTTTAATTAATTTTAAAAAAAATGTTCTTAAAACATTTTTGTGAGTTTTGTGATAATTTTTCCTTCCATTTTGTTAAATGCAATTAATTTCCGCTGTCAATTACTGGAGCATTTCATATAAACAAATAAATTTAAAAACTGTTTAAAATGTTTAGTTGCCATTTAAGCAGCTTTTAAGAGCACAATAATGCGTAATTCTTCTTGAAGCGCATTTTTACTTGTGTAAACATATCGAATTGTGTTTTTAAACAAATTTGCTTTTATTGCAGTTCAAAGATATTTGCGAAATACATTTTTGCAATTTTCAATCTTTGAAATTATTTCTTTAATTGCAATAGCAAATTTCAAAATTTTCCGCAATTTGCGGACAAGGGCTAGATGATCACCGAATTATCATTTAGAATTTTTCATATCAAAACATTATTCGGTCAAAATTACGAAATTTTTAAGGAGATTTTTGATTTTTCATTTTCTTTTTTTAATAACTGCAGGAGTTTTCGCTTTGGAAATCAAGCTACTCAATAAATTTGGCTAGTTCGTATGTAAATAAAATTACATAGTTGTAACGAATTTCGTTTCCAACTTTTATACGCTACACAAGGGATATATGGGTCATTATTTTACAAACCGCACAGCATTCTGGTCTTGGTATTTTAGAATCGTCCGAAATTTTTTTTACAGGTTATATACATACATAAAATTACTTGACCCATATTTCTTGATTTTGCTGAAAAAATTTTTTTTTCGAAAATATCCACATATGAATTTTTGATAATTGGCTGGATTTTGTCAAATGTACTCATACGTGAAGTCTATTATCTCCAGTTCTACTGATCCGATCAATGTCGGATTTTGATTTAATAGTCTATAACGTTAGCTTCTGCAATAAATTAAAAAAACTGTCAACAAATGAAAAATAATAACAATTTAATTGTTTAAATAGTTTTAACATAATGTCCCCCCAACTAGAATAGATTTAAAAAAAAAACATTTTGTCCCTTATTCTACAAAACCCATTTTACAAAAAAGTGGAGTCTCTGTTAGATCGGAAGCTTTAAAATATTTTCGATCGAAAGTCATGAATTCCTGAAGGAAACCGAGTGTGCAGCGTGCGACGAGTCACAACAAAGGAACGTGGTATCTGACACTCGTTATTAAATTTTGATTCGACGTTCCTTCAGGAATTCATGACTTGCGGTCGAAAATATTTAATAACTTCTGATTTAACAGAGACTCAAGGAACAAAATGTTGTTTTTTTAAATGTATTCTAGCTGGGGGACATCATGTTAAAACTATTTAGACAATTAAATTGTTATTATTTTTTATTTGTTGACAACGTAAAATTTTTTTTTTAAATTATTGCAGAAGCTAACGTAGACTATTAAATTAAAAAATCCGACATTGATCGGGTTAGTAGAACTGGAGATAATAGACTTCAGGTATGATTGGATTTGACAAAATCCAGCCAATTATCAAAAATTCATGTGTGGATATTTTCGAAAAAAAAACTTTTTCAGCAATATCAAAAAACATGGGTCAACTGAATTTGTTAGAAGATGCAGGAAAAAAAGTTTCATAGCATTTGCAGAAGTCGAGGTTTTTTTCCTGAATTTTGTGCGGTTTGTAAAAGAACGACCGATATAAATTTTTACTTTCTGTTTGTAACCAAACTTACCACACGTTAGAAATATGGCGCGGACTAGCACTTGAAAATAATGACCGCATTTTAACAAAAAGGCGTGGCGCCTGGCATACAAGCATAAGCCTTACAACACTATACTGGAATTGTTATTTATGGTATTGTTATATATTATAAACTAAATTTAACATAAATAATATAGCTGTTTCGGATAAGTTCCGGACAAAAACTGAGTGAATTCCGGAAAAACCAAACTTTAAGGGTTATGTTAAGAGAGTTATTGATAGTATTATAACCAAAATTGACACAAATACAAATAATGGTATGGAGTAGATCTAAACAAAAACTTGATATATTTGGACCAGACAGCACCGCACTTGAAAACCCTGTTCGGACCTGAAATGCAAGAAATCGAACTTTTAGAATTGTTTATATTATTCAATTAAGTTGGTTTTTGTTTCACCCGATGATTTACCAACGTAGGAACTTCGCATAATTCTGGCAATTACAATAAAAGTTCCATTCGCAAAGTAAATCTTATGATTCATCTATTATTATTTTATTTTGTGAACCAAAAAAAAGAAATCAACTTAATTTGAGAATGGTGGCAGAAATTAAATGGAATCATTTTATTGAAAAAAAGTTATTGACTTTTTATCAAATTGAGCAATTTTTGCAGAAGTGAAGAAGAAGATTAGACACCAGAAAAAATTGAAGAAAGAAAGAAGGTGTATAGTAAATTATAATGACTGAACAAGATGCTGCTTTGGATTTACGATGACAACTTGTTATCGCTGTAACCACAGCATAAAAACCCATCAACCCACCAACCATCAAAAGCCAGTGACACTTTCACCAACAGCAACAACCCCATCCATACCCTCGTAATGCCGAAAGCAATTTTCAATTTCCTTTTTGATGAAGCACATTGCAAGAGCAAATTATATAGCAACAGCAGCAGCTTCGAAGAATTTGAAAAATTTTGCACGTTCTTGATTGGCCTTCTTATGTGTGAGACTTTACTAACGACTTAGGATTTTTCGATTTTTTTTTTCATCTTAAGAAAAATTTAAGATATTGTGAGGGTTTCTTGTACTTTTTTTTTTTGTATTTTTCAACTACAGTTAAATAAGCGTGTGCAAATAAATGGCTATTATCCTTTTGTGAAGTGAATGAAATTGAAAAGAATTTTTAACGAACTCTAGGACAGCAGTAGTAGTAGCACAGTGTTATAAAGGACATGCTTGAACAGCATAAGAAGAAAATTACACCTAAACGTTTGATGGCAGAAAACTTTGGGGGTTGGTTCGGGTCAATCAAGAAAGAATTTAAGCAGAAAATTGGCGAAGAAAAGAAAGCACCAATTACATTTAAACGATAAAAGAGCATAATGAAGATAATTGCGTGTAGAAGAGTGTTGAAAAGGACATTATCAAGAGTTACAAGAACATTTTTAATTTTAAGGTGCGTGGTATTTCTCACAGAAATTTTCAGAGCTTAAAAGTTTTTTGAAATACAAATAATGGTAAGTGAATTTGTAAGCATTTTATTGTAACTAAATTTTTTTTTTAAGAAATCCCAATTTAAGAGTTTTTTCGAAAATTATTTTTTTTGTTGAAACTACACTTGATTTTGCTATTTATTTTATTCCGATGAAATTAAATTCCCTAAGCTCATTTCGTTATTATCACACTACGTTGAAAGATTTGTTATTTTTAAAATGATTTTCCAAACAACCAAACGGCCTACAGAGCAATAAACAAAACCGTTACCATTGGGATCAACCCATCACAATACAACACGATGCTAAATGAGGCGCAGCAAACTAAACGAAATTAAATTGATGTACCTACTGTATAAAAATTGCTTAAAAAGCACTGTTTTTGTGAAAAATCACAAAGTAAACAAATAAATGAAATCAGCAAGAAAACTGCATGGATTAGTTTCACACACATATACCATACATACTCGTCTGTATGTATGTATAGCCTAGCCAGAGAGGGGACAATAAAATATCGTTGATTCATTTAGTACCAGGAGAAAAATAATAAGCATTACTGCGAGTAATGGCCAATAAAAGCAAGTTTTGACCGGAAAATTTGTTAAAAATCACAAAAAATAGCGAACAATTTAATTGCCAACAATTTGAAGATTTATGGCAAATTTAAGAAAATAATTTATAGCTAAGAGTTGTTGTTGAGAGTAGCAAAATCTTTAAGCATAAACTTTGGGTTAATTATTTTTGATTATCATTATTTTTGGGTTGGATATAAAGTAAATGTTTTTCCGAATAATAAAATTAAAAAGACATGGCTCAATATTTTTAAATTTGGTATAGTTATTTAAAATTCAGACTAATAATAGCTTAACACACATACGTTTAGTAACAAGCCATTAAGTTTAAGAAAATATTTTATTCTAGGTGAGTAGGTGGGGACTTGCGACACTAACTATTTTGGATCACAAATAAGTACAAACCGAACTGAAAAGAAGTACAATGGAATTACAGATCTGATATTTAATCAATCCGAAAGCTAAGCAAAATAATAGAGAAATATTATTGATAAATATGTCAATCGCATAAAATATAAATATTTCCTTACTATTACTTAATTTCTAAAGAAGTAAAAGAAGTACAAAGCTAATTGAACGGAAGTACTTCGAAGTACGCAGTACAACGGGCCAAACGGGCACTGTATGTATTTTACTTCCAAGGATTTGGAAAATTGAACTGAATCAGTTTCGAAACGGCCCTTCAAAGACTTAATCGTAAATTTTGAATCAGATTTTTCAGAAAAATTCTTCGGGAGTTAAAAATTGGGGATTTACGCCGCCGCCAGAATCGTAGCACTTTGGGATTATCCGGATTATATACCAAAATTTGGTAATCATTAACAAATAGTATATTTGATATAGGCGAATTAAATATTTGATATACATATGTTAAAGTATCACATATTACAGTGAATTGAATAATATCATTGGATCAATTGTATATTTAGTAATAATTACCAAATCATATTTTGGTTGAATCAAATATTATTTTGGTTGAAACAAATGTTACTTCGTAGCAATCATTCGTTTGTTAATAATCACTAAGTCATGTATTTGACTAAATAATGTTTGCAAATAAAAATAGAATTAACAAATTATATTCAACCCAAACTAATTTTTTCAATCGACTCAAACTAATATAACGTTTGGCCCAATAATCAACCAATTGAATTTCAATTAAGGTCATGGTGATAACTACCAAAATTTGTTGATAGTTAACAAATATTTTAAAAATCTATCAACCAAATACATTTATTTAAAGGAAGCATACCCATTTCTCAGTGTAGGAACAATTGGTTCATCAAGTTCATCAATTTCAAACTCCTGACAGGTATTTTTACTGTTTCCCCAAATTGTTTCAAATTTGGAATTTCGTGCCGCCTGAAAGCTAAAGGTAACTGCCTCAATTTAAATAGTTTGCGTTTTTTAAATCGTTGCTCAATACACTAAGGCCCCGCTTTGCGTCACTATTCAGTTCCACCAGTAGAGACGCAAACTGAATTTAAATTTTATATAATGTAATTAAAAATTTGTGTCGGTTACTATAAACTTTGAAATTAAATGTATTTCGACGGGATTGCTTCAGTGGGCGTGGCACCTCCCATATAAGCAAAAAACGTTTTGTGTAATATTTGGTGAACTATAAGAGCAATCCTAATAAAATTTTGTATAGAGATGTCGGTTACTATAAGCTTTGAAATTATATTTAGTTCGACACGATTTTGTTAGTGGGCGTGGCACCTCCCATGCAAGCAAAAAACGTTTTGTGCAGTATTTGGTGAACTGTACGAGTAATCCTAATGAAATTTGGTATAGAGATGTCGGTTACTCTAAGCTTTAAAATTAATTGGTTCTCGACGGGATTGAATCAGTGGGCGTGGCACCTCCCATACAAGCAAAACACGTTTTGTGTTATATTTAGTGTGCTATGAGAGTTATCTTTTTAAAATTTGGTATAGAGATGTCGGTTAGTAAAAACTCTGAAATTAAATGGACTTCGACTGGATTGCATCAGTGGGCGTGGTACTTTCAACTTTTTTAACCTCTTTCAACATTTTCCATATTTTTCCAACTTTGTCAAACTCATTCAACTTTTTTCGACCTCATTCAATTTTTTTAGAGATATTCAACTTTTTTCGAGATTTTCAACTTTATTCAACCTCATTAAATTTTTTCGACTTTTTCAACCATATTCAACTTTCTTCGACTTTTTGAATGTCATTCACCTTTTTTAGTTTTATTCAACTTCTTTCATTTGTTTCAACATTTTTCAACCTCTTTCAACTTTTTTCAACATTTTCCGACTTTGTCAACCTTATTCAACTTTTTTCACTTATTGAACCTCATTCAACTTTTTTATAGTTATTCAACTTTTTTCAACCGTTTCAACATTTTTCAACCTCTTTCAACTTTTTTGAACATTTTCCACCTTTGTCAACCTTATTTAACTTTTTTTCGACTTTTTTAACCTCATTCAACTTTTTTCGAATTATTCAACTTCTTTCAACTGTTTCAACATTTTTCAACCTCTTTCAACTTTTTTCAACATTTTCCATATTTTTCCGACATTTTGAACGTCATTCAACTTTTGTAGAGTTACTCAACTTCTTTCATTTGTTTCAACATTTTTCAACCTCTTTCAACTTTTTTCAACAATTTCCGAGTTTGTCAACCTTATTCAACTTTTTTGACTTTTTGAACCGCATTTAACTTTTTTAGAGTTATTCAACTTTTTTCAACCGTTCCAACATTTTTCAACCTCTTTCAACTGTTTTCAACATTTTCCATATTTTTCCGACTTTGTCAGACTCATTTAACTTTTTTCGACCTCATTAAATTTTTTTAGAGATATTCAACTTTTTTCGAGATTTTCAACCACTTTCAACTTTATTCAACTTCATTCAATTTTTTCGACTTTTTCAACCATATTCAACTTTTTCAACCTCATCAAATTTTGAGATATTTCAACTTTTTTCGAGTTTTTCAAACTCTTTCAACTTTTTTCAATCTCATTTAATTTTTTCGACTGTTTCAACAATTTTCAACCTTATTCAACTTTTTTCGACTTTTTGAACCTCATTCAACTTTTTTCGAATTATTCAACTTCTTTCAACTGTTTCAACCTCTTTCAACTTTTTTCAACATTTTCCGTCTTTGTCAACCTTATTCACCTTTTTTCGAATTTTTTAACCTCATTCAACTTTTTTCGAATTATTCAACTTCTTTTAACTGTTTCAACATTTTTCAACCTCTTTCAACTTTTTTCAACATTTTCCATATTTTTCCGACTTTGTCAACTTCATTTAACTTTTCTTGACTTTTTCAACATCGTTCAACTTTTTTCAAAATTTTTAAATTTTTGGAGATTTTCAACCTCTTTCAACTTTTTCAACACTTTTCACTTTCACGCTTCATCTTCTCTCAACTTTTTTCTGTTCCATTTTTTTTTCGACTTTTCCAACATTTTTCGCTTTTTCAACCCATTTCAACATTGCCCATTCTACTTTTGTTAACCTTTATTCGACCTTTATTCAACCTTTATTCAACCTCTTACAACTTTCCTAATTTTTATTTTTGGCTTTTCAACTCTTTTTAGTGTTTTTTAAATATTTCAACTTATTCAATATTAGTCAACTTTTTTCAACAAATTCCATATTTTTTCGATTTTTTCAACCTCAAAACAAAAAACCGAACAATGGTCGATCTCCTGGTACTAAACTTAAAACTTGAACTAACTACAATACATTCTGAACTAACGTCTACTTTCATTCCATTATTCACATTTTATATTTAATACGAATTTGAAAAAAAAGAAACATACAACACAATCGCAGGTTTAGTTGTCATGGCGACGTGGAAAAAATTTAAAAAAAAATAATGACGTATAACGAAGATCCGATGCAAAGCGAGGATTTCGTTTTTTTTTTTAAACCGGCGCATGAGCGAAAAGACGTATAAGATGCGTCTCTTCGTTATGCGGGGCCTGGGTGTATTTCTATCATGCCAAAACAATTATCATATAGAATCAAACTGAAAACCTTTTTGTTAAAGCTTAACAACTATTTTAAGCCCACCGTGAGCGCGTGAGGAAAATTACCTTAAATAAATATGGCGATAATTAAAAATGTATGTGTTTTTTTAAGTCACTTTAAACTTACTTTAGACGAAAGTTATTTATGTCCCAATAAAATAAATATGCTTTGAAGTTTGTGAAATTAGACGAGTTATGGACGTTTACTTCTAATTTTCATTGGGCCAACCGTTTGGAAAATCTGCATATTATTGAAATTTCGATCATGAATGTACGGCTTGAAAGGTGACTTGCTACGTGATAATGAAAAATTGAAAGAGATTTTGCAACAGTTCTCCTTCATTCAGGAGAAAAAAAATAAGACTGATTGTATCAATAAATATAATTTTTCCTCAAAGTTCGTAATTTGAAAACTCCAATTTAATTTTTTTTTGTTGCAAATATTAGAATATATTTTGAAATTTTCCGCAAGGCAACTCAAAATATCAATATTGATATTTCATTACAAAACTTTTCCACTTTTCTTTAAGTTATTCCGCATTATTATAATTTAAGTGCTCTTGGAATAGTAATATGTATTTTGCGTTTTCCACTTAGTATTCCACTTAATATTTTAAGTTCCAAAATGAAAATGAGGAAAACGGATGATATGCTGTTATGAACAATCCATTGACCTTGACCTGAAAATACTTAAGCTTATTGAAAATCTAAAGCAAATGCCAATTTAAGTGCTTTGAATTACAAATACAAAAAACAATCTTTAAAATTTCATAATTGCAATTAAAAATTTCAAAGCAGCTTTAAGTAGCTTGGATGTACGATATTTATACGGTACGAGTAAATCAACCATAAGTGCATTGCAAAATTTATACCATAATACTCGAATTTTCAAATGCACACCACATAGTACATATACTTGATTTTCCATTTATCTCATGGAAATTGCATTTTCTGAATATCCAACAAATTCTTACTAATCTTTCAGTAACATCTGCATATTGCACTTTTGCATCACGCCTCATATCGCTGCAATTAATCTACACAATAAATCCTACAATTTTCGATTTTAGAGCTGTAGTACCTACTCTTTTATTGCATACGAAGTGAAATTCTCATATTTGACTGAAGTGTTTTGTTCTAATTCATGGTTACTTCATCTGTCTATCGGTCTATCAGTCCATTCATCGTCCATGTGCACTGAAGTCTGATCGTCTTTGTGGCAATTACGTTTGTTTGCCGAATAGCGTAATTGTGGCCATTTGTTCGAGTAATTGGAAAAAATAGATTTTAGAAATAAAAAACTATACGAGTACTATGTATGATCATCAGTATAATAATAATTGAAAAAATTTAAAACTCAATTGAATTAATATGATATATGTACATAAGTTGGCTTTCGGTAATATTGGTGGTTTTAGTTCGTTTTTGTTTCCTTTTTGCATCTTATTATTGATATTTTTGAAGAGGTTCGCAAATTTTTTTCAATTCAAGTACACGCAATTAAAAGCCGTACTTTTTTCGTGACGTGGAATTAGTTTTGAAAGTATTATAAATGTACTCGTATGTATGGGGTTTGATTGAACTTTTTTTGCCTTTTTTATTTTTAAATGGGTTGTTTTAATTTATGTACAATAAAAATTACTTACTTGTTTATTGAAAGTAGAAAATTAATTTTACAAAAAGTTCCCGATCTAAAAAATCCAATTTGATTAAGGCAACGCCATAAGCTGATTTGATTAGTATGGCCATTAAGGATAATAAAGTGGATATTTTCTGAGTGAATTATTGCCCCACGTGCACGATGGCAATATAGCATTTCAAAAAAATTCAGCTTGGACTTGCGTTACTACGGCTTTAAACACATATTTGTCATGTGTCCAGGTGGCATAATGTTGCATTAATCAATAATAAACCGAGCTATCTATAAAGGTATTAACAACTAACAAAAATTTGATTGTTGCTGCCAGCTTCATGTTCATTTACTTAAAAGTCGACCCGAATCTTTTCTTCCAAATTAAGATGCATTAGGTCAGGTATTGAACAAATTTCCAATGTTTTTCCCTCACCCATAAGATATATTGACAAATTGCTGTTGTTGTGTAACATGAAACTCAAATGTTTATTTGTTTACAATTCGGGAGGTCCGAATTAGCCACCGATCTAGCCACCATGTTTACAAATACCAAACAACTACTTGAAAAAGACGCCTAACATGCGTGTGCCACGGTGTTTGTTTACAAACAACACCACGACGCCTCCTGAATTATGTCGCGACAAAACACTAAAAGTGTCACCAATGTCACTCATGCATTAGTTATATATTATCGATCATCGATATTCATTATGCTTGTGTTCAAATGTTCAAATATTTTTGTTCAGACTTTTGTGGTACTTGAGAATGTCGACACAACATGGAACGCATTTAAGGACATGCACAGAAGGCACTAGGAAATTAAATAAACTGTAATTTTTTCTTTTTCCTTTATATGAAGTATATTTGCAGCATATTCTGCAAGCGATCGTCAGTATGATCATCTGGGTCAGACGCATTTGGCATCTTAAAGCACATTTTGCAGACAATATTAAGTACTTGGGTGTAAGTACTTGAGTGCAAAAATACTAATTTTGCTAAATGAATTTTAAAACAAATGGCAACTTGTGTGGTCAGAAGAGACTACACAATTTTTACTAGTAATTTAAAATAACACATGTGGAGACTGTCGATCATGAATATACTTTATAAAAGCAAATTAAAAGTAGTGATATATTAAACAAAAATAATGCGGCTAAACTAAAAAGTTGGTGCAAAACAAAAATTATTCCAGACCAAATCCATCTCAAACCATGCAGTCGGAGTGACTTCAAATTGCGGAATTGGTAGCCGATTAAATATGTTGTTTTTTAAAGTAATTAAGGAAATATGCCGTTCCCCGATTTGATTGAAAATTATTTTTTACGAAGTTATGCCCACTTAAAGATTTAGCGTCAGAGCTAGAAAAATCGTTGAAAATTGTTTCAAAATAGTCGCATTTTCATCCAAATCAAAATAATTAACTTTTGTCTTTTGATTCTAATAGAACTTCTGATTCTCTGTCAGAATCTTGAAAATTGTTGAAAATTGGCGGAGTTATTGCGCTTTTTATGAAAAAAACAAGGCTGATTTTCTCAAAACTTTCGCTTAAAATTTTACTGTGGATTTGAATTAATATGATTAAAAAATGACATGAGTTTAATGCCTGTTAACTCACATTTGAGGTCAGGAGGTTTTTTTCCCCAAAATGAAAATGTCAATTTTTTTTTCATCATTGCCAAGCAACAACATTCCAAATTACTTTCTGCAAATCCTGCTTGCATTCTGTATACTTTTTTTCACCGGTATTTTCGTAATAACATTTTATCATAGGAAATATATAAGAACATTGTAAGCACATATAGCTTTCTCGCTGACAAAGTCAAGCAAACAAAAAATTTTAAACCCACAGAAGTACAGTCAGTGAAATAGCTATATATATTAGCTATATTAAAAATTGTTTGTTGTATTTTATTTCAAGTTAATTAGTTTTTACTCTTTTAAGTGCATAGATAAATGCCCTTTGGTTAAAAACTCCACCTCTACGTTGTAATACTATTTTAACTAATCGAGACATTTTTGCAATTAATTTATCGAATGTATAGAGTTCTAGCGACCCAACTATGTATGTACTATGTATGTATATGCTTCACAATTTTTTCTTTTCCATCGTTTGCTTACACTGGCCACCTCTTGTTAACGAAAACTTTTCGCCTTCTTTTTTCAAGGGACTCCCTGCATAGTTTTGTATTGTGTTTGAGATTTTTATCCCCGTGTGCACTACATAATCTGGCAGCATATTTTTTGGAGCGTTGCTTCAGACTAAAATTCACCTTTTGAGCTTAAGAAGTTCAAGCTTAGATTCTTCAGTTCAAAGAACATCTCTGAAATTCTCTTATATACAGGATTGATGTCTCTTAGCCAAATCGACAAGCTAGTAGAGCAACGGTTTTCTAACTGCTACTTGACCAAAAAGTCCAGTTTCTCTCAACACTTGAAGTGAAAGTTTCATTAAACATTATTGTGACTTTTGACTTTTAAGAGAATAAGCAAAAAGTCGTGCGTCTGTGTTAGGAGTGAAAAAACTTACACCAAGCTGAGTATGCGGTACTTAGGCCGGAGTAAAGTAAAGTTATAGACGTAATTATTTCTAAACAAATTTAAGAAAACTCAGTTACAGTTTTTATTGCCATAAAAGTGAGACTTTATTTGTTGATCGTATCAATTTTTTTGATTGTCAAATATGTATGATTTTGACTATAACATATATTGCGGCTCTTAAAGTCTATCAAGATTACCGCTTTTTCAAACGACATTAAAGCAGTGATGGCATTTTCGGTACATTTGTACTTTTTTCGGTACATTTGCGTCCTGAAAAATCGTATTCAGTACATTTAACAAGTTTTCAGTACATTCGGTACATTTGTCACATTTTTAGTACATTCGGCGAATTTTCAGCACATTTTCAGTACATTTTCGGTACATTTGAACAATTTATAATAATTACCTGTTTTCGGTTTAATTAAATGAAAAAATAATTGCAATGTGAGGATATACATATAATAATTACCTTTTTTTGTATAAATAATAGCAAGGTGTAGTTTTTGTAATTTAATTTCATATATGTATATCTCATTTTCCTAGGGTTTTTGAGATGCCAAAAGTGAGGACCTTTTTTTTTTTTCGGTTATTGAGAAAATTTTACAAAAATTTCGTACATTTTAATAAAATTGGATGTTCACGCCAAAAAAGTACATTCGGCCTCTAAAAAGTACATTTCAAGTCTCGATTCAGTACATTTTCACAAAACCCTAATGCCATCACTGCATTAAAGTCAACATCTCATAAGATTTAAATATTTGTTTATGTAAAATTTATGCGTAGTTGAAAGCTACAGCATTTGGTTCTTCGTCAAAAAAAAATCCCAAATTTTATCTGAAAATGCCAAGAAATTATCTTATGCTATAGCGTCACCAGAAATTTTCCGGATCTTTATTCGAGATATGTAATTACATGAGCTGCATTTGCAAATTATTAAAAAGTTTGTGCGGAAACATAAAGTAGATACAGAAGTAACCTCATCAAAGTATAACTTTTCAAAGAGAAGTTTTATGAAAATCAATGCAACTTTTTTTCAAATGGACTTTTTTATTTTATTTCATTTTCCCAAAAATTCTATTTGCTAAACAGAAAGCTGGTGGAAACTTTCTAATATCAGATCAGTTGTGTCAAAAACGTCGAACTTGATTCGTAACGAAAGAAAAAATTAAATAATTTATGCAAAAATTTTCGTGTTTTATTTTATATTTTGTTTGAATATATTTACATCAATCATTATGCTACTTAGCTAACTTTTTATAAATATAACAAAGCTAAGACTAAAAAATAATCTTAAGCTAGAGAGAGCTTCTCAATATTATTTTTTTTTTTAGTTTTACGTATATCTTTGGTATACAGCTGCTTTTGAAGGATATTAACACTACAATTACCTACATTGCTATACTGGAATACTAATTTTGCTTGAATTATTCTAACCAATTAAACGTCTAATTAAAACTTTCCTATCACAATACATACAGCACACACTTCCCAGTCACCTTAATCGATTTCCACATTCTCTTCACAATCCTCAGTTAAGGATTCACTTTCGGCACCACTTTCAGCATCTGTTAGCAGTGAGGTGTGAGGCTGTCGCTGCTGTTGTCCACCACCAATACTGCCACCACCATTTCTAGGACTCGAACTAGGGCTGTTTGCTATTACGTGTGTGGGCGATGACGATGCCGAGGTTGATGTGGAGTTATGGTGGTGAATGTAACGTAGCCCATCATTTGAAGTTGGTGACATTTGTGCTTTGCTGCTAAAGTTCAGCACAGTTTTATGGGCGTTTTGTTGTGTGACAAAATTTATGTTTGCTTGATTTGATTGTTGCGACTGCGATTGCTGATGTTGTTGCTGCGTAGGTGGAGGAATTGGTTGTGGAATTTTTGCTGCTTGTGAATAGAAATACGGAAATGATACCTGTGGTAATGGTACACCGACACCATAGGCCATTTGAAGCTGTAAATGGAATAATGAAAGAAAGTTTAATTAGAGATAAAGAGTGAAAACTTTAAATTTATCAAAACCAGCGGACATTTTTAAAAAGCATGTAGATTCCGAATATATTGCAGAATAATTGAAAATGATATCTGCAGGAATTGTAAAAATAATTGTGGTATGTTTAACATGACGTATAAGTAACATTTAATCATCATATAACACATACAAAACTCTTCTCTATCTTACATCGCACAGCTATTTTCACAATTTTCATATAGCCTATAATATTTTGGAAATTTTTTTAATATCCACCACCCAAAAATCTAATGTCCTTTGCACAAAGTGCCAATCCAGTTCAATAGCAACAAAAAAACCTCAAACCTACCTGATGTCTATAGATATTTAAAAGTGCTGGATCAATGCCGTGTGGATATGCAGCCGCAGCTGCGGCACCTTGAGGAAACATATGTGCATATGTTGTGGTGCCATCCTCACGCACCAACACCTGTACCGGTACACGTTTCGTTACGTTCAATAATGCGGCCTCATGTTGTTGTATCTGCTTGCGTTTAGTCTTGTAACGACGATTTTGAAACCAAATTTTTACTTGAGTCTCCGTTAAACGTAAGCTCTTAGCCAGCTCAGAGCGTTCAGGACCGCTGAGATATCGTTGTTGTGCAAAACGACGTTCCAATTCAAATACCTGTGCATGACTGAAAGCGGCACGTGACCGTTTCTTACGATTCACAGAACTACCAAGTGAATCGTCGAGGTGTACGACATTGTTTGAGCCAGATGAATAGAGTGAGGGTGGTGGTGAATCGCAGTCTAAAGAAAAGGAATAAAATAATAGCATTTAATATATGAAGTATACAAAGGATTGCATGCTGAGCAAATTAGCGCAAAGTTTATTAGTTAAAAGCAAATATTTTGAAATATCCATTTACAGTCACTGAAAGGGTGAATAAATTGGCTTTTAAGGTTATTCAAAAGTTTTTGCAGTATTTTTTAAAAGGTTTCACTCGTAAAAGGAAAGAAATGGCTAAAATATTTAGAAGAATTGACTAGCTGTAAAATTTTTTAGTTATATTCTGCAATAATTTCAGAGCTCCATAACCGATTTCAATTGTAATATTTTAAATAACTTTCAACCTCATGGGTGGCCTGTCATTAGCTGAAATTCTGTCAAGCAGCGTAAACTTACAGTTTGATGCCGGATACGAACAAGGAGTTAAAAGAAAATGAAAATAAAAGAAAGCTCTCAGAAATATATCACTATCAAAGTTAATCCGGGCTTTCTCATTTAACGATTATTTACCCATTCCTTAGTTCAATTAACCATATCCTAGTTTATTTTTTTGTCCTTAGTTTATGGCAGTTGTTTTTGTAAGTTCTTGAGTTTTTAGTCAATTGTTCAACATCAAAACAATCGTCCAAGCACTGCATTCACCAAATTTAAACCAGTGTGACTTTTTCTTGTTTCCTTGTTCATAAATGACATAATGATGAGTTCAATACCACAGAATTCTTCTAAGAAGTGGTTCGAATGTGGGATTTTGCCTTAGCATAAATAAGCGTATTGGCTCGTAAGGGGTCTTTTTTAGAGAGCAATAAAATAAATTTGCTGGAAAAGAACAACAGAACGCGCACAATTAGGTGTTGAATGATCAGCGACTAAAGGTGCAGAGATATTTGAGACCAACTGCAATATCAAAGCTCTCAGGAAGTGTTATGTACTTTTTGCATTAGAATGTGAGAAGGCTTTGTACAATATGGGGCTGCATTTGCTTATTATAAGGTGAATCCGAAAACGAATTTCTCACCAAGGTTTGGACCGTTCTAATAAGTATTCAATTGTTTGATAATACTTCTTTTGGCAACATTGTCTGAAGCAGTCCGTGGCCTTGTTTCAATGTGTAATATAGATAATATCATCCTGTTCAAAAGTTTGCGACATGGAAAGTTCAATAGATATGAAGATGGGGACATTAAAAAGTAAGTAGCTCATGACTGCGGCATAGTCTGGCATGGGTGGATCAAATTTTTATGAGCTTAAGGCAAGCCACTCATACGTAAGTGAGAAAAATTGCGTCTGAATATAATCACAACCTGCTACCCACGTATCCAAATCGGTGAACAAAAAGAAAAGCATATAACACACTTTGAGAACGTTTAAAATACCTTATGGTGTAACATATGTACATGTTTTCTTCTTTGTTTAAATTTATTTGATTTCTTTACTATTCAAAAGCACATTTAAGCCACAAAACAAGCATAATTTTTGGAGATGCACTGAAGTAGACTATATTAAGTCTTTTTTATTTGACTTTCACTTTCACTTTCACAATTATAAAATTGGCGCTCAATTTTTGTGCTTGAAAATAATTTGAGTTCAATGAAAGAGCGATGACAGCGGCAGATATATATTTTACAAATATTCCACTATCGAAATTTAGTAATTTTTTCATTGGAGAAATATTAGATAAAGTGCACTGAATAAAAAGTCTCAAAGGTTCAATTTCTACAAATTCGTATCAATATTTGAGTGTTCTTAAGCCTTTCGCAGCCTCGTTCATCACTGGCAATGCAAGGAAGAAGCTTTTTTTCAAAAAATTCCATGAAAAAATAAGTTTAATTTAAGTGAAAAAACTTTCAAGATATTTTTTCCATTTAAAAACTTTCTTCCAAAACAAAAGATAAAATTAAAACTCACCAGAATCATTGTTGGTACAACGCCGCATATCAATCGGACAATCTCTGTTGCCAGCATAGCCTCCTTTAAGGCCACCACCAAAATAGGACAATTTGCGCTGCATATAATCTGCATGATTGTTATTATTCTCTAAGGCAGCATAGTACTGCAAATACTCCACTGCATGACCAGCGGCATCAACTTTTAAATCACAACTGGGACTCGGATTTGAGACATTGTCCGATGAAGAGAGATTACACTGTGATAATTTGTAAATGGTGCCAATATCACTGCCGACGCGACAACATGCCGATGCTTCATCACTACCGATTTCACATGATGATTTTCGACGTAACGTTGATTTTAATTCCGTATCCGAATCAGCTGCGCCGGATTGAAGGCCCGAACTACGACGCTGTTGTTGCTGTAATTTTTGTTGTTGTTGTTGTTGCACGGTATTATTGCGCGTTAATATGTCATTTATGGAAAATGGTGTTGTTAGTGTTTTACTTAAGCCCGATATAACACAAGCAGCACTTTCCATATTGGTTAACATTATTACAGCAATACTACTTAGAAGAAGCTTTTCTTTTTTTTTAAATTAAATATCTAATTTTGTTTGCGTTTATTTTTCTATGACCCGTAACAATCCTTTTGCGTTGAATGTCACTTCTTAAATGTTGGAATTCACCACGGCTGCTGTAGTTTAAATAGCGATCACACTCACATAACGGCGATAACTCATTATTCTACTCATTTATATTGTAGTCTTTCTTCTCGAGTGTTTTTTCCACGAGTGGTGGTGGCGGATGCTCTATTTTTAAACACCCTCTCATGCGATGTACAGCCACAACAGCAACAACAACATTAAGTACCATATGTGTACTCTCATGTATTTGATTTAAGGAGGGTTAATTTGTTCATTTCATGTGGTTCGGTTGGTGGAACAAGTGCAGCCAGTGGTGAAGTGATTTATGATGAGCACAAAAGAGCTGTTGCTGTTCGCAAGAAAGCGACGAAGTATTCTGCTCATTTTGTATTGGTCCATTAGAAAAGTCACTCAAGGATTTTCTTTAAATTTCAAAGAATTTGCTTTTAAGTAGTTTACCAGGAATTTTAGATTTTGTTTAAACAAAATCTTCGTCAGTTTTAAGGATGAAATTTTCGATTTGGGTCAATACATGGAAATAGTGCAACCTAAAGAAAGTACAGTTTCGGCTTACATTTAAATGTTTATAAAACACTTGTACATATGTATATAAATATACATAATTTTTTAGTTACATTGGAACTTTTATAATGTTGTAATGAATACATTAAATTTTTGTATGTACGATTTCGGTCAATCTTTAAATAACTGCTCACATTGTTCTTTTTTTACTATTTGAACATTTTTTTTGAAACTATGGGGAATAAGATAAAAAAGCTTTCATCATTTTCGCTTAAGAATGTTTGAATTTTATAAAAATAAATCAAATAATTAAATATACCTTATCCAAAAATAAATTTAATAAAAAACTTTATTGAAAAAAGTTTAAACATTATTTTTTTTATCAACTTTCAAAGTTATATCGGGAATTTCGATTTGAAAGCAGATACATTCATAGGATTGATTAAAGAGTAACATTTAAAAAATACATGCATTTAAATAAGATTTGCAAAATAAAAGTTGAAAAATATTTGTCTTGGATATTGCGCTTTTCGAATTCGAGTGTTAATCTGAATTTTAAAAGGTTCTCTCAGAAACACATAAATAACTTTTATTTAAGAAAATATTGCAAAATAACGCAGTTTTCCTAAGTTCAGTTTAATTAGGCAGTTTTTTAAGTCAGAAACTTATAAAATTGTTTTTGTTCTTTTTTACATCACTTATAAATTTAAAATTTTTTTTTCTGAAGTTCCAACTTAAGCTTTAAATATTTCCGTGAAAAAAACTTTCAAATTACTAACTTTGTGTTTAACTTAATAATAATAATAACTAAAGTAAACCATTTATCTTTGAACGTCTTTAAATTGCTTCATTCAAAAGAAAATGTACAAATTGTTGATATTCCATATTTTTGATTTTATTTTGACTTACACTGCTAATAGACTATTGACTATGTATTTGAATAAGGAACTAATTCGTTAAAGCTATTTTATTGTCTTATATATTCGATTGTACCCTATAAATGATAGATCCAAAAGTGCGATTAAACTTCGGCTTGGACTTTTGGGAACGGTGCAAATTTGTCCATTTTTTATTTTTTTTAACTATGTATAACTCAGAAACTATACATTTTTAATGTCTACACATCGTATAACTTTTTGTAGAGAATCAGATTTCCTATCAAATTGGCACTTTATAAAGTCAAAAAACTTTTTTTTAAACAAAATAAGTTAAAGAAATTATTTAAAAAACTAAAAAATTTGTATTTTTTGAATTTTTTTTAAATTTTTGTGTATAACTTTTTCTGAGTGAATTTGGGTATAGTCATTGGTTCACAAAAGAGACAGGTGACGTAGTTTCCCTCAAAATAGTGATATACGAAAGAATTTTTGATGAAAATTGGCTGAGATACGGTCATTCAAAGTTACTTACTTTTGTATGATTTTACCAATTTTTGAACTTTTGTTAGTTTTAATTTTTACTCACAAAAATAACGTTTATTCGATAAAATATCATTAATAGACTGAAAATAACTTTTATATTGAATAAAAATTTTCCGAATTTTCAAAAAAAAAATACCTCACGTAATTAATGGACGTCCCCTTTTGTTGTTGGGCAACCGAGTGTCATTTCCGTAATAATTTTTTTGCGCACTGTTTTAATCTGAACTCATAATTTGTCCATCACGTGAGTTCATAAATATTTCAGATTAAATAAACAAAAAATTATCTTTATGGTTGTATTTAAGCTTAGGTGAGGGCCCTTTTCTACTGGTAGCATACCTAAAATGATTTGGTAGAATATGTACTTTATTTACCCGTATGTAATTCACTATTGCAAACTTTCATATTTATGTCATCTTTAGATGGCTATAAATTCGCAATGAAAAATCAAATATTTATAAGCTTTTGAGAACCCATTTTGAAGAGAAAATATAGTACTAAATGATGTAACTAGTAAGAAAAATCTGAAAGTTTTTTAAAACCTGTCTCAATCGAATTCTAATTTTTGAAGCATTTAATTTTAAAACATTAGCTAAGCTTGAAAGTAGTAGCTACACTATGTTTAAGGAAAACTTACCCCGCGCTCTTTACGAAATAAATTTTTATATGAAAAAAATTAATAAATCCTAATGTTATAAGGAATTATTCATATGAGATGTGGGGAAAATCTTTCTTAAGATGAATACAAATATTTTCCACACTTTAAATAACATTGATATCTAAAACTTTTTTCCGCATAAAAATTAAAAAAATCTCGTAAGGTTGTTATCTTTGGCCACGCTAAAAATTAAGTTACATGACACGGACTCGGAAACTTTAGTTTTACAGAAAAAAGATTTAATTTTTATTTCTTTAGTGTTGATCTTTTTTAGTTTTAAGAAAAAGGTATCACAACCCACGACGAAACAGAGGAGCCAAACCAGTGCCGTAGCGTGAACATTTGCCGCACGGGCCGAAGAACAGAAAAATATCACTTTTTACATCCCAAAAACCGTAGCAAATTGAAATATTTTTCAATTCAAAATAAATTCTAAGAAAAAGGTTCATCAATTTCTTTAATTAAATTTGGAACTTTCTCAAAAGCAAATTTTAATTTAATTTAATGATCACCGTTTTGCCGTCCCTCAAGACTTTACGTCCGTGACGACAGCCACTTCTACATAGCTATGCTACTGTGCCAAACATCATCTTGCACCACAGCGATAGGAGGGGTTGACATGTTAATGAAAACACTTGCTTGTTTAAGTAAAAATTTAGTAGATTTTTTTTACTTTAATGGAATGGAGATGTATCAAATAGCCACTTAAATGAAGATCACCCTACTACACAGGTAAGTCTTCAACCAGTATGAACGACATTTTCTAGAATAAAATTTATCTGATATTGACCATTATGTATTTTTCTGCAATATTCTTACATTTGCTAAGATTTCTGAACGTACCAAGAGTTCTACAGAATACACAATTGAGTGCATCTTTAAGTGTTATTGTCATTGGTTAAGTAAAATTTGAGCAGCTGTGAAATGCTTCCGATTGGACGAGAACCAAAAAAAATGGTTGCTTTGAGTGATTCTTTCTTCATCATATTTTTCTTTTACACTCTCTTCATCGAAGCAAATATGAGAATTTTCTGAAGTTGCTACTTGACTTAATTGAATGAGCTATGCTCTCACTTGGTCAGAGCAAAGTATATACCATATGTATTTGAATGGTTGGGCAAACCACGAAATGGGAAAATATTTATTTGGTTAAAAACAAATACACAGAGCTCTGCAAGACGAAAGATTTCAATGACCACCCTCAGAGTTTTTGTGATTTATATCCAAATTAAAGTTGCGTTTGTTTGTTTGATACGAATAGTGTTGTCGATGTTTGGAGTTTTTCGTTATAAATTTATTGTGCAATTTGTAAATTTCGAAAAGGTATGTTGGTAAAAACAAAAATAGGCTGATAAGAGGCACGGGCGTACATCAGTCTAGTTCTGGGTGCGGCTAGCTTTTGAAATAATACAATTAAAAAATAAATTGTTCAATGTGAAAAGTAGGACCGTGTCTAGGATTCGTGGGCCCCTAGGATGAATATGTGGTGCGGGCCTCGCCGGACGTTGGGCAAAGACAACAAAAAAAAAAAAGATATTATATTTCAGATATTAGAGGGATGCCCCTTTTATGGCGCGGCTTCTAGGCTGCAGCCTATGCTTAAAAACGACCCTGGTGAAAAGTGATTTTCTTGCAATTTCCTCAACCTAAGGCACCTAGTTTCCTAGTTACAGTGGCGTAACTTGAACAATTTTCGTCCGGTGTGAAAAACAATATGCTTTTTTAGATAGCAAATTGAAATATCGTAAGAAAAAAAACTAAAACTTACTACAAAAAAGGTCATTGAATAAAATTTTGAAAGTTGTGATCAATACAAATTTTTAAAAAATTTATTCAATTTTCAATCCTATTCGATATTATTTGTATTTTTTGGTACCTAACATTCGATATTAATTGACATTTTCGATGCATTTCGATATTTGATGACTTTATCAGTTTGTTCAATGTTATTCGAAATTTTCGATGCTTTTCCATATTTTTTGAAAGTTTTTTAAATATTTTGATACTTGCCGTAACTTTTCGCTTTTCGAAACTTTAATGGTAGTATGAGTTTCTCAATAGATTTCTATTGTATTAGATACTTACGGCCCCTCTTTGATAAGCTTCTATACTAACATAAAATATATATTTTATTTTCCGGTGAAGAGAATGTTTATCTTCTCAATACTTTTTTTTTGGCATTTTGCAATTTTAGTGCAACCTTAATCAAAAAACAAAATTCATTAATGATAAACATTTTTTAGTTAAAAGTCAAACCTTAGCTTTATTTGTATCATCTATTTCTCAGATTTTTCTAATGTCTCGGCAATTTTGTCCAAGTCAGTTCGGCAACACTACTAAAATTACTTACAACAAGTCAGTTGGAAATGTTTTGAGGTAATGTGCTCTCAATCGAATTGAGCTCGTTAAATGACACCTTCGGGCGTTTAATCTTTTTATTGCAACTTGAATTACAGCGCTATTCAAACGCTGGATTCAATTCAGGATTACGTAAAGGTTGCAGGGTGGCGCATTTCATTTGAATGTTGTTATGTACATATTTTGTGGTCACCAGCAACACCTTATGTTGCTGCTACTGCTATGATTTCCTGGCACTCGTTACAATTTACAATCGAATGATTCCGAATAATGGTTAAGTAATTAGTAACTAATGATGATTATGATTTTTATTCTTCTTTGCTTCTCTGTGCACTCCATCGTATTAAGTAGAGCAGGAAATGTTTCAATAGGGCAACATTCAAGGCTGTCTGACAGCGTGTATGTGAATCGGAAGTCCTTGCTAATCAAAGTGTGTGCGACGTGTGGCAGAAGTAACCGTAAGAATTGCTAATTTTGAGTGTTCATTCATTGTATTCAAAAGGATTACTTGATTAATAGGCTTAAAAAGAGTTGTTGTAAATTATCTCTTTTGTTTAAGTATCCTTTAATATACTTGCTTAATTTATTCTTATTTTGTTTTATTGTTATTTTCCTTATGGACATATTGATTTTTAATTTAAGCTTATTTTATTTTATGTTTGTATAATGTTTGCTTTGATTTTGATGGATCTTTATTTTCAATTAAGCTCGTAACTGTTTGTTAACATGTGATTCTCCTCTGATTTTCTCGTTTTTGTTTTAATGGATTATCAAAAAGCACTTCTCAAATGTTTGTTCAGTACTCGTATTTTTATATTCATTGACTTCATTTTCTATGTGTTCGGAGAATGTGTGTCTGATATCAATTATTGGTAATTTGATCCTTTTTTGATTTGATTTGATTGTGTAAACAATTCATCCATTATAGCAAGTGATTCTTAACGGCAGGACTTTAGTTTGGGTTTGGGAGGTATTTCAAGTGGATTGGAATAATTTTTTTTTCATAATCCTGAAAGAAGGTTACTTTTTTTCGCAATGTACGCAATGTAGAATTTTATTAAGAAATTCCCTTTCAGTTCAAAGGAGAAATTGGTTGTGAGCGTAGTTTGCGAAAGACTGCAGTGGACTTTGTTTTGTAAATTTTGTTTGTTCAATTATTAAAAAAAACTATTTGACTTTCAAAAAAATACCATATGGTCATCATAACACTGTTGTAGACACTTTGTTTTTAACGTTGTCTTAATCCGCCGTTGAGTGCAGAGCGAGAACTTGGAGATTCACTTCAACTCTCCTCGAAAATTGAATGAAATCGTTGTAATCGACTTCTTAAAAACTATCTATTTTTATGAAGATTATTTCTAAAACAGTTAAAAATTACTAAACTTTGAAATGGGATCGCGGCACCTTTATTTCTGGAATGGAAGTTGGTTTTTTATGAATTTTAATGTAAAACATTTCTAAATCAAAAATATCGATATTTCAGTTTTATCCAAAACGCATTTTGTTTTTGGAAAAAATAATTTACCGCTTTTCAGCGATGTGTCAAAGTTGGTGCATTTGCATTCTACTGAGATAGCGCAAACAAGTGGTGATTTTAACTCTTTTTTCAACTATTGAGAAGTAATTTAAATAAATTGATTTTTCTCTAAAATAAAAATGGTTAAAATTGATGGTATGTTTAATGCAATTTAGTTCAAATAAGACCCCTGATCCTGGCCTACCTTTACTAGTTTATTTTTATAAAGACATTAAAAAAACAAAACCAATAGAAGTCAAAGTTTTTTATTTTAAATTGACAAAAAAAAATCTTTATAATAGCAAGCAATACAAAAATACTCTTATTACGCTTACAGTTGTAAGAATTTCCAATGCTATTGTCGGTTGAGGATACTTTTGAACACAGCATGTGTACTATGTTGATAAAAAATTAAAAATGTTGTTTGATTTTCATTTCGCAACATTAAAATTTCGATATAAAATATTTGTTGATAGTGGACTTATACCTACATACATATATCAGTGATGGCATTTTCGGTATATACATATGTACTTTTTTCGGTACATTTACGTCCTGAAAAGTCGTCGTCAGTATATTCGACAAGTTTTCAGTACATCCGGTACATTTGCCGCATTTTTAGTACATTTGGCGAATTTTCTGCACATTTTCAGTATATTCGGACAATTTATGATATATAATTATCATTTTTTAGGAAATGAAAAAATAAAAATAATCGCAATGTGTAGTTTTATAATAATTCCCTTTTATAATTTTAGTAAATGAAAATAATCAAAATCGCAATGTGTTCGAGACAAAACAGTACATTCGGCATCTAAAAAATACATTTCAAGTCTCCATTTAGTACAAAATGACAAAACCAAAATGACATCACTGATCTATGTATGTACATTAGAGCGGTTCAAAATAAAAACTTTTTGAATTTTTCACGATCTGTCAGTGGATTATAATAGCCCTATATGTCTGGACAAAAAAACCCTTAAGGATTTTCATCAATCTTGAAAACTGGATTGCCGCCGCCTGTTTTAAGTTGCCTACCCATTTTCGAAAATATTGATTTAAAAAATGGTGCAAACTAAAGAGGTTGTCAAATTTTGCAACAAACTGGGTATTCTTTTCGAACTATTATCGATCGAGGAATTCGAATCCGTGATTAGATTTTCTTCTTCTTCTTTTTTTCTTATAAAAAAAATTAAAATTGCCCGGACAAAATTAAAAAAAGCCGATTTTCTACTTTCAAGTTACAAAATCTTGATATAATATTTTACAGCCGATCTAGTGGTACATTAATTTTAATGTACTTTTATTTGTTTAAGAGAAAACCGAAAACCGCATAAAAATGTCTTATTTCAAAACCAAGATACCTGCATTTTTCTAAATTAATAGACCTGCAGTTTTTCGATTCGGCGTTGACATACATATATACATATTAAGCTGAATCAATTTTTTTTTTTGTTCTAAACTGCTATTATCAATCAAGGAACTTGAATCCGTGATTAGTTTTTCCTCTTCTTCTTTGTTTCTTATAAAAAAATTTAAAATTGACCGGAAAAAAAACAAATAATTCCGATTTTCTGCTTTCAAGTTGCAAAATCGGCCCATATTATTTTACCACCGATCCCGTTGTACAATATTTTTAATGTAATTTTATTTGCTTAAAAGAATGCCGTAAGCCACATATGTATCATTATCTTATTTCAAAACCCAGATATCTACATTTTTCTTAATTAACTATTCTATAGATTTTTCTAGGATTTTCAAAAATCTCAAATTATGCCAGATATGTTAATTTAGAAAAATGTAGATATCTTAAAGCAGGCGGCGGCAATCCAGTTTTCAAAATTGATGAAAGTCCCTATGGGTTGTATTGTCCAGACATATAAGGCTATTATAATCCACATCGTGAAAAAATCAAAAAGTTTTTATTTTAATAGATCTTTTGTATATGTTAGTCGATTCGACTAATAATAAGTGTTAACTTATAAGAAATAACATTAACATTCAAGAGCAAGGGCAGTTGAAAAACTATATTGTCAGTTTTCAAAATACGAAGTCGTTCGTTATGGAAAATTTAAATGTTGTTGTTGTGTTAAAGTGGTTACACCAGCTGTTAACTAATAGTTGAACTATCTCATACAAATCTAATAAGTACTGGTGCCATCTGCTGGTTAATAGTTGACATATAAAAGTGGATCGCATGTGGATTTAATTCTGTTTGAAATAATAAGGTTCTTATCGTTGCTAAGTTGCACAACATAAATTTCAGTCCACAATTTACTTTTCCTTTCGTGGAATTTATCTTTTGCTATCACAGCAAACTGCCATAGCAAGAAATAAAAAAATCGAATACCCAAAACTTTTATTAAACAAAAAACATAACGTGACTAACCGTATTGCATTTACGTACATTGATTCTGCAAGACTTGGTAGCCCTGTTTATATATTTATTGCATTAATTAAATTTTATATTAGTCATCAATATTTTCGTCGCCAAATTTTCGGATTTATTTTGGGCATGGATAGTTTTTATTTGTTAATATGTCCTATATGTTCTATACTTCTTTTGTATGTGCTTCTTT
This sequence comes from Meiosimyza platycephala, assembly GCA_963662105.1. Taxonomy (NCBI): domain Eukaryota; kingdom Metazoa; phylum Arthropoda; class Insecta; order Diptera; family Lauxaniidae; genus Meiosimyza; species Meiosimyza platycephala. The sequence goes on along the minus strand of OY759209.1, from coordinate 72,483,745 downwards.
TCAGTTTGGTCTGTACATCTTTTTGCTCTAAATTAGTTGGTCCCGTTTAACATAACCAGTTGAACTCGTTTTTTCAAGTCCAAATTCAATTTTTGATTTTTGCCGATTCAGAAAAAATTCAATGCATCATGCGTAATTCCATACAACAGTGAAGGCAAAGAATTAATATGCCGCCCCGTTCCTCGAAAACAAAAAAAAATATTTCTTCCAAGAAAAAAATATTTTTAGTAAAAAAAAAATAATTTATTCATTTCGCAAGAAAGAGTTGAAATCTATTAATGCTTACATATTTATGTACATTCTGCTCCAAAGTGTCTTACAGACAGTAGCGTATTAAGAGTTTGCGGGGCCCGGAGCTAAAAGAAGAAATGAGCCACCACTAAGACAAAAATTTTATGATCACAATACTGCCCTCAGAAGCGAAATGGGCGTATCTAAAAAAACGCGTTTCGAGATAAGTAATTGATGTTTTGTTTATGTCAATTTGTTGAAATACATGTAAAATTGGGATAGGGGGCGTTCAAGTAATAGTAACGCAATTTTTGAAGATTTTGTACCCTCCCCCCACCTCCTGAAACGTTATGTAACACCCAAGTGACCATGTTTACCTAAAAGTCACAATTATTTATGTTGCGCAAAGTACCGAAAAGTCGCTAAAATAATTTTGTTATGTTTTAGTCGTGTTTGCGGTAACAATAAATAAAACAAGAGATTTCTAACTCGCAATGTAACGCGTTGCTCGAACCCCCCGCCCCCCTAAGTGCGTTACGTAATACTTGGACGCCCCCATAGAGGAAATTCTCTTAGGAGAATTTTTATAGGTTTTAACTAAGATACCGGCATTTCACGTAGTTCATTAGATGCGCAATTTCTTAAGGTATCCTCACATTCCTCACAACTTTCCATGGCAAATAGAATTAATTAATTTGTCGACTCCATTCAATAAAACGAAATTGAGAATTAAAAAATTTTTTACATAACAGGAAATTGATGTTAGGAATCAATTTGTTCAATTTCATTGCAAAAGGAATAAATAAATTTTTTGATTCCATCCAAAGGATAAAAATAGGAATAGTCACGATTTCTGTCAGAGGAACTTAATACTTTTATTAGTTAATGGAGAAAATTTCACATTTTTCTAAAAAAAATGTTCCAACAATCAGATATACATAAATATTGGACATCAAATGTAGTTTTACAGCACTCGATGCGGAAAGGTTGAAATTTCATTTGCTTGTTCAGGTCCCAATTTGGAAAAACATCGATGTTAAATAGCCGACACCAGAACCTTTGGAGCTTAGTTTCTTATGATATTCGAATTTCATTTTGAACCTTGTTGAAACAAACGGCCTCCATTAAGTATCTGCATGATACTGGTATCGCCTGTTTTTAATATTTCCTCATCGAATGTTGCACATTTTTATTACGATAAATGGGTTCTTGAAATTTATTTTCAATACCTTGGAGTGAAACCGAAAATAAAATAATTCCTTCTTTGATACCTTATTAAATTGAAAATAAATCTATTGGTTTTGTACGGCAATTAAAAAATCGATTCCGATTATAATTCCGTGGGATGGAATTAAGACATTTTAATTTGCTTTGTCTTGGAATTGCAAAAATCGAACGTAAATGTAATCATTCCTATTCAGCTCTGCGTAATGGTTGTGAAAATATGTTTAGATAAAGAAATTAATGAATAGTATTGAATTTCCCTAAGCAATGTCAATGAATAGTTTATTCATTCTTATTTGGAGGTTTCTCTTTTTTTATGTTGTAAAATTTTCCCAAACTAATTTTTTTCTTTTCTTTCATTAGCAAAATATAAACAAAATTTATCGTAAGAATATGTCGGAATTCGAGTCGCTTCCAAATTAAAATATTGATTTATGTCTCAAAACTTGATACTTTTCTTTAAGTTCAAAAATACTCGTATATAAAACTTTTGAAATAGGAAAACTCCATAAATTCTGTATAAAGCAACAACAAAAATAAACGTTAGGAATAATTTTTCAACAGTTCAAATTAATTAATGAGCACATTTAATTGTGACAATTTTCCACTTGAAACAAAAAAATTTAATAAAAATACCAAAATTTGATTTTTAAACTTCATAAAATAGGAAAAATTCCCACATCAAATCGTTGGAATAAAAGCAAAGGAGAGAGAAAGTTATAAAAAGCAATAAAATGACGAAAAAGTCAATTGAGTTGATATAAATGTCAACATGAAACAACGGAAAGAGCACTTGACATGGTGCGTGTTTATAGCGTCAGCGTGTCAAAACCGCAGATCATTTTACCCCATTCAATATTTTTTGAAACAAAAAAACACAAATCAAAGCGCGGCTAACTCAATCAATTTCTACTTTCTTGCAATTTGTTTATTATTTATTTTATAAAAAGCAATAAATTTTAATTTGCTTATTTGTCATTTCATTGCTTTTCATACTATGTACCAATGTTTTGTCATATTGCGCATATCCTTAATCTTCCTTTGTCGCTTCACACATGCGCACAACAATTAAAGCAAATAGTTAATCAGTTATGCAGGATATTTGGTAGGGATGTGTTTGAGGACAAAATGACAACGACGGCTTCTGTTGCCTTTGATCCTTTGGCGCCATTTTCAGCTGAAGCGCCATTTAGTGTAACCGCATGGTTTGTTTATCATACAGATCCACGAAAACAAATTTTCATATTGTTATATAAAGCGGTGATATATGAGAAAATAAAAAAATTTAACCACTTGAACCAGGATCAGTGCACAAACTCGGTACCTATGCATTATTTGCTGTTGTGAACCTATTAGGAAATAAACCAACATGCGGCAAGTCCTGTGCATTGAACATAACTTCGATCAAAAAGGTCTTTGCTTTAGGTCATCCCCCAAGGAGGTGGCCTCTTAAAATCCCATTCATAATGTTTGCATGAAAGAAAGAAAATACATAGGTTAGAGAACATAGGTATGTATATTTTACTTAAATCAACCGATGTTAAAACTGTCGGAAAAATGACTCCCAGGGAGTGCTCCACTATTTAATTGTGCGGTTCAAGAATGAATTATATGGATAGTGCGATATTGAGACGAAGGATCCTTGTGATTCTACTTACCCGTCTAATTGCCCGAGAAGTACATTCGTGTATTGTACGGATAGCTTTTCGAACACTTTATTGGCGGTCATTCATTGGTTCAGATAATTTATAGGATGAAAGCTTACCATATAACACTTTTCATAACTTAGTAGATTCCGGAGCAAATCATAACTAACCGGTAACTATTAGCGTTCATGATCTCTTTCATTTTTACAACTGCCTGGGACATATTCAATCTTCTAGTATGACAAAAACATTCAAAAAATTCATTGAATGTTGAATAGATTGTACATAAGATGAGTTTGCACCACTCTTTACTTGGCATTACTTATTCCTACTGGGATATTTATTACTTACATTGTCTGATTTGTGCCAGAGAGCATGTAGAATTGTTTGATTACAACTACGAGTATACGTTTCAAATATATTTTTGTCAGTGATTTATTTTAATAATTTTCTGAAGTCTAAGGTCTAGACTGAAGTCATTTTCATTTCTTCACAAAGCAGCAGGAGCATTGAAAACAACTTTCATTCTATTTGTGATATATTAACTAATATCCCAGCATATACAAGTACTATACATATCTAGTCGCATTTGTGACAATGACATGTTACTACGTGTAATTCGACTCCCAGGCGACTTCTATCTTCTTGGCTAGTGTGGTCACTCGTCTGTCAGTTTTACATATTTCATGCGCAATTACAAACAATTTCGTCCTGCGCATCTTTCAACATTGAGAGACAACAAGCGAGTTATCTTGCATTCAGCAAAATAGGCGTTTTGTTTGAGGAAGTCTTCCGTAGGTTGAACGTACAGCATGTTTTACACTTGTTCGAAAATAAAATCCAGTGTCAGTGGAACCTCAAACATTTTTGATTGACAGCTACTCACACCCAGCTGACGTAAAGAGATCGAATTAAATTTGAACTGAAACTGTATCTCATCTGTGGGGGTGAAGCTTCCAATGTTTATTTAAATCTTCATTGTACACTCAGCTGCATGTGGCTGCATTTTCTGATTTTTTGATGGAGAATTTTTTATTAAAAAGGGTGGTGTTCAGGCAGTCAGTTGGATTGTTTATATTGTAATTGATCTGCCACTCGCGCACACTCACAGTGTAGCTGATCAAGCTGTCATAAATATCGGGGATAAGTGCATTGGGGATATGTGTATGACTGTTTCCTTTTTACTTTTGCATTATTTGTTTATAAAATATCCCTTATTAGCTGTAATGTGGTATAATAAAAGGCAACTATTATTTTAAAATAACACTTGCCTATTACTGAATCTTTACTTAACGTATTACTAATTTACTGGGTGATGCAAAAGCAGTGGCCTTCAAACACTGCCATAGAATAGAAATCAGTCATTTGGGTTTTTCTTTGGATTTATTGAAATATTTCAAAACTTAAAATAAAACTTTGGGTAATATTCCCAAGGATATATTTTTTGATTTGATTTTTCCAATTACTATCTTAAAAAAAATGTATTCTTGAGGCCGATGTGCTCGAACAAATATATTATTTTTGAATCGGCGTGACCAATTTTGACGAAAGCTAGATATATTATATATACAATCATACATATGTAAACTCAGGGAAAAAATTTGTTGATTTTGTGTTTGATTTCACCATAAAAGCTTATGATTTAGCTTATGAAGAGAAATCTTATTAACTTAGATTCAGAAAGATTGATCCGAATTCGTTTCATATATGATTCAACGTAACAAAGTGTTTAACGTTAAATAAAAAAGAGTAATTTTAAATACTTTACAACTTCAAAATGCAATCTGAAGCTTTTACGATTGAACTTTAGTTAAAAAAATTTTATTTTCAATACTTTTCAAATTCAAATTGAATTTAAAGTTTCTTGTGTTAAAAATAAACGGAGAAAAGGTTACTTTTACTATTTTCAACTTTAAAATTTCCGGCTTTACCTAAGCCAAAAATAAAATTTTAAAATTTTAAATATTATTTTGCCCTGAGAGTATGAGTAAAATATGACTTGAAGAGTTATAATTTGTAAAGCCTTAGAGTCAAACGTAATCATTGGCTCTATCATAGTTGTTAAGGAGTTCTAGGAAAAAGGATTAATTGCAATGTTTTCTTATATTTTAAAATTTAGTGCCACTAACTTCTTAGATCAAGTTTGAACAAAAATGTACTAAGCAGAAATTTCATGTAAGAAAATTGCGCTTTTAGTCCAAATTTTGAAATATTGTAGTAAAATCCATTTTAATGTCCCTTTTAGAAACTGAGAAGTTTTAAAGTCTGGAGACCTAATAGGAATTGGCCATTTTCCTCTACTTCTGATCCAGTTTTTGAGGGAGACATTATTTAATTATTTTTTCACTGTTAAACTATATGCTGGACAAAAATTATTTTAGAAGTTAATTTGCCTTCGCTGTGAAAAATTTGTGTCCCTTGAAGCATGTGGACCTGTCAAAAATTTGATCTTATTAAGTTATTTATAATTAAGCCAGCCCATACATTCACAGAAAATATATTTTTCTGAAAAGATATTTGCTTTTCTAATAGAAATTGTTTACGTTTTCTATCATGAAGATTGTGGGAATTCATTATTCTGCTTTTGTAAGATCTGGCACACCAGTCTATACGACTATTTTCAAGAAGAAGGAATCTTCATTTTTTCTTTTTAATAAAAACTGGGATATTTGCACTCTACGTAAAGAGTCACTATCCTCAAGTCCTTGTACTCGTATATCGCAAAAATTATATTTTTCTTGCAAAAATTTCGACATTAACATTCTATAATTTTTAAGAACCGCTCTGACGTTCATCATAGACATCTCTCTGAAGGGAGATCGCCTTCATTAACTGAGATATAAAAGTCTATATAATCTTTTTAAAACCAATAAAGCAGATTGTATAGTTGGCTAAATGTTGAAAGTTTCTCCGAAGTTCACCGCTGGACTTATGTATAATACTTTTCCAACTTTGGGAAGCAGAATGAATATTTGAAGACTGATTCATAGAAACCTAAGTGAAAATCCCAAAAAAAAAGAGGTCACTATACTAGATCTACAGGGGTGTCATGATACTGTCAATTCTGTCCAAGTTCTTGATAGAGCCACTTAACGGAAAAAACAGGCAGGTTTTGGTCCAAGAAATCAATATTTAACGTAGAGCAGATAACTGAGTGGCAGGCTTCATTCCATTTAATCGTCCTCGACCATAGCACCGCCTTTGAAAGCATCGATCGCAAATGTATTGAATGCATTAGGATCCACCAGTGATGGCATTTTCGGTACATTTGCGTCCAGAAAAACCGTCGTCAGTACATTTAACAAGTTTTCAGTACATTCGGTACATTTGCTGCATTTTTAGTACATTCGGCGGATTTTCAGCATATTTTCAGTACATTTTCGGTACATTTGAACAATTTATAATAATTTCCTGTTTTCAGTTTAATTAAATGAAAATAATTGCAATGTGAAGATATATAATAATTACCTTTTTTTATATAAATAGTGTGAAGGTGTAGTTTTTGTAATTTAATTTCATATATCTCATTTTCCTAGGGTTTTTGAGATGCCAAAAGTGAGGACCTTTTTTTTTTTAGTTATTGAGAAAATTTTACAAAAATTTCGGACATTTTAGTAAAATTGGATGTGCACGCCAAAAAAGTACATTCGGTCTCTAAAAAGTACATTTCAAGTCTCGATTCAGTACATTTTCACAAAACCCAAATGTCATTACTGGGATCCACTGATGTATTCTTCGACTTTATGTTTTTTGAGTTATGCCAGTCTTGCGGTAAGGGAGCGATTTGAGGTGCAGTAACCAAGATCATTACTCTCTTCAAGACTCAATACAAAGGTATAAAAAGTGGAGTAAACTTTATAATCCTTCAAAGTCTGTATCACGTATGCGTCAAGGTTGTTTGCTGTCGCCAATTTTGTTTCTTACCGTATTGGATAATGTCTTCAGCAGAGCTCTAGACTCTAAAAGTCGTGGCATTTAATGAACTCTCAAGAAGTATCTGGAAGAGCTTGCCCGTGGACATAAGCCTCATCGCTATCTAGTAGTAAGGTCCGACATGCAAAAGACTCACTGTCATCGAATATTTTTCTGAAGAAATAGATCTGAACATCAATAAAACAAAATGGAAGTCCATCGGCTCAACCAGAACCAGCAATAGTTTCTTGATAGAAAAAGTGAATACCTTTATTGGAGTGAAACGAAAAAAAAAAATCTTGGCCATACTAAATGACTGGCAAACTGTTGGAATAAATTGAAGGCAATCGCTAGATACGAGAATTTTATTTATGTGATTGAAAAATGCTTTGTTATTATGTATCTCTTTATTTACACAATTTTCGATTTTTATTTACACTGTTATTGAAATTATGTTTAAATACAGTTAGTAATCAATATAAAGACATTAAAATTAAACTACTAGTAAATGAAAACACTAAAATTAAACTAACCCACTCATTACCAATACGATTTCTGATCGTAAACTCTCGCATAGTTCTGTTGCTGTTGCTGTTGCTGTTGATGTATTTCTAATTCACTATCACTTGGATAATTTTGTGGTGGTGGGGGAATTGACGATGTCGTTGCAGCGCTTATTTGTTGTTGTATCGTGACATTATTATGATGGCCAACTTGCATTTGCATTTCATTACCATATTTCTTCCATGATACACTATACTTTGGTTGATCTGTAGGCAGCTGATCTGTTTTCATTTTCAACACCGTTGTATCACCATCGATCTCGACACGTTTCGATTTGTAACGACGATTCTGAAACCAAATTTTCACTTGTGTCGCAGATAAATTCAGTTTATGGGCAATAACTTCCCGTTCGGCGCCAGTTAAATACTTTTGTTGACGAAAGCGACGTTCCAGCTCAAGTACCTGCGTCTGAGAGAAGAGAACGCGTGGTTTACGTTTTGAACGCGGCTTACCATTTTTACGTAACTCGGAACGTGATGAGGTCACTTGTGAGATATCTTCTGGAATTAGAAGAGAGTTAAATGAAAGTATGAATCGGCGTAGATAGATGATGCGGAGTATTCAAATGGGTTCTGATATACATAGGAAAAAATTGAAGAACTTACTTGCAATTGTTGCCTTTGCCACATTGCCAGGTTGCTCGAATTCGCAGATTGTTTCCAAAGACTTGACATGTTGGGAAGTTACGCCTATTCCGCATAACTGTTGCTGCTGTTGCTGACAATCTTCAGTACGTTGCAATGCCATGGCAATAGATGGATCTGTGTTAAGTCCTTCTTTCTCTGCGCTTGGACACGATGAACCACTAGTGACATCGACTTCTGCGGAGCTATTTAAATCCAAAGTAGGCGATGGCGTCACATAAGGTGTTGGCATGACATCTTCACTTTTAATTGGATAAATAGATCCCAGATCGATTATTTGAGAAGTAGCAGTGGTATTGCTGCTGGAACCGCTAGAAATCGTATAGACATCGCCATTATAACTGGTATAACAGGAGTATCCAGCTTGCTGTGAATCTTGTGAGCTATTGGTGGCCGTTTGCGTTGCAGTGGGCGAACAAGATGCAGTAGCGTAGTACTGAGGATGTGTGTTATACATTGTCGCTTGATAATGCTGATGATGATGGTGAGAATGATGATGTGGCATTGGTGAATTGGCAGTTAATGATGGAGCATGTGAGATATGATGAGCTGGATGATGGGTTGCGGTATAATCTGGATATGCTGGATAAACGTGTGTGGCTTGTGGAACATAACCATGTGGTATGATTGGAGTAATGGCATCTTGATGATTGTAAGAACGCACGTCATAATCATTAGAGTAAATTGTGGAGGGATTGTGCGTGTTGCTGAAATTAAAATGTGTAGCATAAAATGTAATACATTTCAAAATAGTCTAATTTTAAAACTGTTTAACTGAACCACTTCAAACTAATGGCTCACATATGTTGCATAAGAAAAAGGTCACAACACTTCCTTTTACTACATGCACCCCCGGAACAAATTTGCAAACCTATGTCTCATAACGACTCCTGGTGACATCATTTCATGGTACATCAGCATTAATTTAAATACAAAAGTCGACGCAGACCAACAAAATAAAAATACAAAGCACTGGACAATGGTTGAACCTTACAAAAATAAAGGATCAAGAAAGGACTTCATAGCAATCTAGGTAGACGTAGTGCAGCATCATCAGCATACTGGGCACATATGTTGCACATGCGAATCTCTGAGGCGTCTGGTGTTTTTATTTCCGTTTATGTTTTCTTATTGTTAACACTGTGTGGGACAGCAAAAAAAAAGTAACGAATGATTTGACAAAAATCGTTTTCTACCAAGGTTGTTGCTTGTTTTTATAGGATCTTAGATTTCAAAAAGAAGATACAAAGTTTACTTTGCAAACAGCAAAAATTGAAGATAATTGGTAAAAATAAATTTAATTCTTATAAGTCGTTATTAAAGGAAAGCAAATAATAACAAGAAAGGAAAATCATAAATCGATAAAAAAAGATGCTACTGGTAAAATAAATATTATGATAAAAAATGCGGTAAGGAAAACTTCGACGGTACTTGATCTCAGAGTGACCACCATAAAATTTTCCACTGCTGTAAATAAAGGGTGTTTTTTTTAGAGGTTTGTTTTTCGAATAGAGATAAAACTGGGATTTTGTGGTCAAATCTGGCAACTCTAATGTCATTTATATTCAGTTTGGTTTGCCATTTCATCATGAACAGGTTGACAAAAGAACAACGCTTGCAAATCGTGCAAATTTATTTCGAAAATAATGGTTCAGTTCGCGAAGTTTACCGCAAGCTCCGTCCATTTTATGGTCGACATAATCGTCCATCAGAGCAATTAATTCGGTTAACCATGGATCGTTTTCGCACTACGTTTACTCTATGTGATAATACGCATCCGCAGAGACGTCGAACAGTGCGCACCGAAGAAACAATTGCCGCTGTAGAGCAAAATGTTGAAGAGGACCCGAATGAATCGATTCGCCACCGTGCACAGCAATTGGAGCTTTGTCCATCAACTTTATGGAAGATTTTGCGCAAAGATCTTGACTTCCGACCTTACAAGATCCAGCTTGTGCAAGAATTAAAGCCGCGAGACCATGCAATGCGTCGTGATTTTGGTGTATGGGCCGAAAATGAGATTGATCTCAATGCTGATTTTCATCGCAAAATTTTGTTCAGTGATGAGGCTCATTTTTGGTTGAATGGCTACGTCAACAAGCAAAATTGCCGCATTTGGAGTGAAGAGAATCCACATGAGACCCTTGAGACGCCATTACATCCGCAAAAACTGACTGTTTGGTGTGCTCTATGGGCTGGTGGAGTCATTGGGCCATACTTCTTCCGAAATAATGCTGGAGAGTCAGTTACCGTTAATGGAGACCGGTATAGAGCCATGATAACCGACTATTTTGTTCCCGAATTGGATGGCATGAATGTGGATGAGTTGTGGTTCCAACAAGACGGCGCTACATGCCACACAGCGCGCGTCACAATCGATTTATTGAAGGAAACATTCGATGAGCGCATAATTTCGCGGAATGGACCTGTCAATTGGCCACCAAGATCGTGTGATTTGACACCATTGGATTATTTTCTTTGGGGATATGTGAAGTCGCTCGTCTACGCCAACAAACCAGAAACGTTAGGGGACTTGGAAGCCAACATTCGTGGCGTTATTGCCGACATACGGCCCCATATGCTCGAAAAAGTGGTTGAAAATTGGACCTCTAGAATTGGCTTTATTCGAGCCAGCCGCGGCGGCCACATGCCCGAAATCATATTTAAACATTAATGGCATAAAATTATCCTTCCAAAAAAGCCAAATTGATGGACATTAAAACGATTTTCTTGTGTTTTATTTCAATTCGAAGTTGTATACCTCTAAAAAAAACACCCTTTACCAATATAACAGAGGTATAGAAATGAAAGTTCATATACTGACTTCATTTTACTTTTAAACTTTTTCCAATAAGTCATTGCTCTAGTTCATCCTGTAAAAAAATGACTCCTGTATTTTTGTGAAAAATTCTGTTATTATCCTGTAACTATCCTATTTTATTTCCATTGATTTTAAACTTTGCATTTCTCTTGAAAGTCAACGATCATTATCTCGCTCAGTTTGTTCTTGTTAGTTTGTGTTCGTCAATCCTTACGTTGATAACGTGATCAAAACTGTTCTACCAAAAAAGTTGTAAAATAAGGCATTACTATATCAATTATTTTCCAAGTTCGTTGCGAAATGATGGGTTAAAATTATTACTCATTTGGAAATGGAAATGACAGCAATAGTGAAAAATGTTTTTTGTTTACCCAGCACGACCGCCTCTGTGGAAAGAGTATTCGCTTCTATGAATCAGACGTGCACAGATGAAAAATCTCAGTTAAAGTAGAAACTTTTCTGACCACTAAAATCAATTTAAATATGACGTGCATTGATTTTTACAATTGAATAAAAACATAACCGGACATGCAAGCATTTGGTTGAAACTCAAGGTGGAACTGAACGAATCGAAAACGAATCAGACGAGGAATACATGGATGAAGACTCTGATTAAATTTAAGTGCCAAAATATTAATTCATACACAATAATTACATACTATCTATTCTGCTTAAAAAATCAAATAAATGTATCCTGTAATCAATACTGTTTTCGAAATATTAAATCCTGTAAAATGAAAATTTTTTCTCCCATTTTTCCTGTTTTTCCTTGAAAAATTTATGGCATGGTTAGTTATGCCCATTAAATTTTAAAAGCTTCATTTATTAGGTGCCAATTTTGACTTGCTCTTCTAGTTATTTTACGAATTTGAGTACAAATTATAGTAGTAGAGTGAACATTATTGAAGAAATCGTTACAATATTGATTGTTGAATTTTAAGGATATTTTCATTTTGGAATATTCTTTCATTTGAGCAGTGGCTTACTAGAATCAAGGGTGTAGCCAGCCATATGGCTAAAGCCTAATGCCCGTTCATCCAAAATTTTGAGAAACTCACATAATTTTTTCGAATTCTAGATTTTTTCTATAGAATTATGTCTCCAAAAGATGTCAATCGGCAACATGCCGTTTTTTCAAATACAACTCCAGGTCCAGGCCCGGAGTTAGCTTAGAGGCACACTAGGCCAGTGCCTAGGGCGGCAAATATTGGGAACTTTCAAAATTTTTTTAAGTGGTAAGAGTTACACAGTGGGAAAAAAGCAAAAAAGTGCGAATACTTGGAATGTCGCCCCCTGCTAGCACTGCTGCGGTTGTAAGAGACCTTCTCAAAACTAAATTTTTATGCAAATAAAAATATGTAGGTATACTCATTTTTTTTATTTATCATGATTTTTGTTTTTGTTTGCAATCTGTCAATATTAGCAATATGTAAATTTTATAAGTAGAGAAATTTTAATAAGTCAAAAATTAATTAGAAGGCATACTATTAGGCCTGATATTAGAAGGCAAAGGAGAAGGATTCCATGTATTTTTTCATTTCATATGTTGCAATGTTTTATGATTCGACATAACTTTTTTGCCATTGCATTGTACATACATAGACGACATCTAAAGTATAAAAATGGTGGGAAGTAAAGAACGGTGTGCATGTTGCCAGGTTGGTCTTCTGTTTCATGTTATGTTATGGTGATGGTGCAGAGTCTTGTGTATTCAATGTCAAATTATAAATTAAGAAAATGTCACAACAAATAAACATTAAAAATATCAACGCAAGTGCAAGTGAGGTGACGCAGATAGAAAAAAATTAACTCAGTGTCTCACGGCGTATTAAAATTTAATTTTTTCCAAGTACTTCTATGATCCCTGCTAAGGCAAGCGCTCTTAGAAGGCCTGTTATATCGGGACATTTCATATAAAAAAGAAATTAAGTTTGAGGAGGTGGCAAGGCCTTAATCTTACCAAGGAAGGTCTGTTAGAAACACTGCTAGCTCCTGCCCTTGCCTACTGGGACACGTCGCGAACCACAAGACGTGTGAATAATCGGAAGAATGTCTCGTACATGAGTCCAGATATACATACATAATAAAATAATCTAATTCGATTGCTCGGGGATGAAATCATTAATATATGAGGCACTGAACAAATGTCATTAGGTACGTCTTTCATGAAGAATTGCGCAAAACTTATTATTTGCGAATATTTTGTTGGATTTACATATATCGAGACATATGTATGTATATATGTACATATGTACTGACAAAATTCCGATTGTTGGGGTGTGAATTTTGTCTAAACATTTCGAATCATTAGACAACCTTGTTTTACCAACTGATCACAACTGTTTCACCAATTGACCAACAGACCGACGGCATTGCGTTCAGATGATCATGAACAAACTAAATAGAACCGTTGCAAAATTAAATATTTCTGTTCCGAGTATCACTAGAGTGGATCGTCCGCCCTAGTGACGCCTTTGTTCCCAATATACATATATTGTATATAGACAACGGTATCGCAACTACCGCAATATACATATGAGGTGCCAAAGAGTACAAGTTGCATTTTGGATCAAACCGAGTAAAGTACAGAAAGAAGCAGCTGATGTATAAGAAATGGTTGTGGAATCTCTCATAAATTATTAAATTCAAGTGATTGACTGACACTGCGTTCTCGTGAGTCAAAATATTTAAATTTTCAGGATATACATACTAGGTATTTACTTCAAGGCTTAAACTATAAATTTCTGTTTCTCTCCTTGGACCGCTTGGCACCTGCCTCCCAAATGTGTATGTGTTCTTGTTTAATTTAAGCCTACGCTACAAATATACAGAAGAAAAGCAAAGGTTAAGCATTTCATCATTAACTTAAGATTTTAACCATGAATTATCGTAATGTCGCATATCATAATTATTATTAAGAGCTGCTAAAAAGGGACCGGAGTGGTACAAGAAAATTTGCCCTTGGGAGGCGACAGGAGAAAGGTCGAGCAAGCATTCCCATTCGAGAACATTCTGCTTGGAACGGCCCATAATCAGCTCCAGCTTATAGGGCATTTGCCGTATGGCGGGTTGGGCCTGCATTGAGTATTCTCAGAACAACAACCGCTTGGGGTTTGATTTTCCAAATCTTTATTGACACAAAATAAACGTACAACGGTGGATTTCAGGGCCCGATAAGTTTATGGATTGATTCTTTTTTCGCTTAATGCCATACTTTCAGATAACAAACTCTTTTTTGGCTTTTCCTGTGGAGGATGGCAAATCTTTTTTAGCCTAAACTTTGAGAACTCTAAATCTGATATAAAAGGAGTCACAGCGTACGTTATAAAGCTGAAATTAATAAAAAAAAAACAACCTCTGAAATTGGAAGTGGGCTTGCAAAAAATTGCATTATCTGAAAACAAAAGGACATTAGAAAACGAATATTCTTTAATTCAAAAAAACTTTCCTTAAAACATTTTTCGGATGTTTAGTTTAAGCAAAATATAAATTCTGGCAAACTTTTTTACTTTGTTTACCTACCTTTCGATTTGGCTATATCCTGCATAGGGTTCATTTTGATTTACCAAATTTAAAATATCCTTAACTGAAAATGGTGTCGTATTTAAAGAATCCGAATTAGCTAAACTGCCCGGGCTTGGATGATTATAATCGTAATATCCTTGAGGTGTCTGTGGTTGTTGCTGATGTTGCAGCATTGTTTTTTTTTTAAACAAAAGTTTAATAGAAAACCAAGCTTTTTTTACGATAAAATGGAGAAAAAACAATAATTTATTTTTTTAACTGTTTTCAAATAAGTGGCACTTGAAATTTGCACATTCGTTCACTTGTTTATTTTCTTAATTATCATCAAAGTAATTACAAAATAGTGCACACTGAAAAAAAGGAGCACAAATCACTTGACTTGCGTAATTTGTCAGTAAAATTTTCCAACTGAATGAAATTCCCATGCATGACTTGACTTCACATAATTAACTGTAAAAATCCACCCTCACAATGTTGCATGTGTCATTTTCATTTCGTCTCTATGGAAATGGTTTCTTTCTCAACATGTAATACGATGAGGTAACTCGTAAAAATTAAAAATGGCTGCCCTCTTTGCATGTGAAACCAATCAAAATAAGGCGCCAATCGTTCCATTTCCAATGTGTTTTGCTTTGGTATTCATACCAGAGAATTCGTAGTTTGTTTACTTGAAATTTGAGGTCATTTTGTATTGAATTTTCTTCTTTTTTATTTTTATTTTGCAAATTACGCGACTGTCACTTTTGACGTTTGCTCGAATAGTACCAGCACCATCTTGTCTCGCGCATTTTATGATTCTTGTCATATTGGGATTTTGTGCACTTAACCGCATTTTATTGTTTTTATTCAACCATCCATCCATTCAGCTGCCAGTCCGGCCACTTGTCGTTTGTTGTTTTGTTCGCGACCTCTTCAGGACTTTGTTGTATCGATTTTTATTTGTTTTATTTTTTTTTGTATGCAGATTTATTTGGAATTATCACTTTTGAAGTACTTCTTTTTTTCTCTACTACATATTGCGGGTTTTATTACATTTTGATTGTTTTCGTCAGTATGTAGTAGCGTGTTGTTGCTCAATTGAGTACTCATTGAAAAGTGGCAAAAGTATTTGCACACTTGACTTTTATTTATTTTTTTAATTTTTTCATCGATATGAAGAGTCAGTCGATTTCTTGATAATGGGTTTTTAAGGATTTTATGCTTAGCTTATAAGTTGTTAACACATAATTTAACTAAATTCAGATTTTTTGCTTGAATGTCGATTGCTCTTAGACAGCTGAAAAAGCTATATGTATGGAATATTTTGGATTGATGAAATTTGCAAATTTAGAGCAATCGTCAAGAGAGATATCTAATCGAAAAAATACCATCTATGAAACCGTAGGTTGTAGTTAATTAATTTTACAAAATTTGTTACATATTTGTTTTACAAATTATACATCTATGTATACACACATGTATGTATTAACACATGTATATTACATATGTACGTACATATATACAGTTGTGGACAAAACAATAGGGTCAGCAATAACTTGGATATATACATTAAATATTTTGGCAACCCTTGTACGATACCAAATGAAAACTTTGGGGGAATTATTTATAGGTGTTACTAGCTCCGAAAATTATTGGTTGGAAATTTTGAAAACTAACGGTAAATTATTTATACCCTCAATATTACGAAAAGCAGCAGTAGCACGTGGACAAATCAATAGGGTCACCTCTTTAATACAATTAAATTATTAATTTTGTGATTAAAGTAGACATTGTGAATATTGTTTATATTAATTTCAGTTACATATTTGTTTATTAAGAAAAAAAAATCATATTAGGACGTTCAACTATGGGCCGAACCAAGCATTTTACAAAAGAAGCTTGCGCTGTCATGAACCAATTACGTAATGAAAAAAAAACCAATGAAAATTATCTCGATCGATTGGCCGTTCTCAAAACGTTGTATACAATGCTCTAAAACTAATAAAAATACAATTTAAAAATTATAAATCAGAAAATCGCCGCAAGTTTGAGTATTGATTCGTTGATACGAATGTGAAAAATGCTAAAAAATCTGACATACTTCCACTTTGCCCGTTCGAAACCATACCTATTTTATATTTTTCGGCCACGGCTCTATGCGCAATTGATTGGAAATCTTTTTTTACATAGAGAACGATATGTCAAAAATTTTTTATACCAACGATGCGATCTGGAGAAATATTTGATTAATAAAAGCAAGCATTTTCGTCATATGAAAATAAAGATTTTTAGTTTATTTTTGTTCAAGAAATGCTAATATTTCACATTTGTTCATTTTGTAGATTTTTTCCGGTTTTCGGCGGCCACCTTAAGTATTTTGTGAATCTGATTTACGTGGTCCCTTATCTGTTTGTTGAAATTTAGCACAAGAGCAATCGCTCTTTTTGCGGTGTCGTTCAGAATATGTAATTTTTGGGCCACAATCTTCGAACACTCGCACGATTCGTCATTTGGCCAGCAAATGTGGCCTTTTTCCAGAAAATCCATGTTGTGAATGACACCGCGGAAAGAGCAATTGGTCTTTGCAAAATTTCAACAAACAGATAATGAAGGACGAAGATCAGTTTAAAAAATTAGTTAAAGTGGCCGCCGAAAACCAAAAAAATCTACAAAATGAACAAATGTGAAATATTAGCGTTTCTTGAACTAAATTAAACTAAAAATCTTTATTTTCATATGACGAAAATGCTTGCTTTTATTAATCAAATATTTCTCCAGATCGCATCGTTGGTATAAAAAATTTTTGACATATTGTTCTCTATGTACAAAAAGATTTTCAATCGATTGCGCATAGTGCCGTGGCCGTAAAATATAAAATAGGTATGGTTTCGAACGGCCAAAGTGGAAGTATGTCAGAGTTTTTAGCATTTTTCACATTCGTATCAATGAATCAATACTCAAACTTGCGGCGATTTTCTGATTTACAATTTTCACACATATTTCACTTCATACTGAGTCCATAAAAAATGATAACCACGAATATACCTCGAAGTTGATATTTTTTTAAATTAAAAGAAATAATACTAAAAAATCGTCTCGAAAATGCACAAAAATCATACAAATCGACCCACTGACACGCCTTCCCATGGTCCGATTCGGGTGAAATTTTGGTACAAGGGCTTCATAGGCTCAATGTATGTTTTCAGGTCTGAGCACCAGAAATTTGACGGCATTTAACTTTTCCATACGATTTTGAACCAGCCTAATAAACATATTGAAAAAAAGTGTACCGAATGTAAAAAAAAATCGTTGTCGTTAATCTTTGTATAGGTTCTAGTTCTATTTCATACCCCAAAAAATTTGGTTCCAACCTCAGACTTGCTCTATCAAGTCATATTTTTGAGATATCTTAATCTTAAATGTGCGAAAATCAGGTTTATTGGTATATTCGTGTGCGAATTAATTTTCCTCATCAACGCTCGTTACGGCGCGTGAATGTTCTACTCTCCCGTTCAAAACCCGCTTTGAATTATATCGATACCTCTTTCAAGAAATATCCAGAAGACTAGGACACTTTGTAGCAATAATACTGAACCACGCATGAATACGTGAATTTCCACATAGTTGCTACCGGCCAAACTATTTTTTAGGCCGCAGAACACTACAGTATGAGCGGTGTGGTAGTGAAGCTCGTGTTGGATATAGTTGAGTAATCCGCGAACGAAGGCCGCCACGAAGCCAATGTTTGACATATTAAAGGATATGAGTTCAGAGCCCCAGCTGAAGGCCTCCGACTTAACCTAAC
Organism: Meiosimyza platycephala; assembly: GCA_963662105.1. Lineage (NCBI taxonomy): Eukaryota > Metazoa > Arthropoda > Insecta > Diptera > Lauxaniidae > Meiosimyza > Meiosimyza platycephala. The sequence continues at coordinate 72,465,394 of OY759209.1, read as the reverse complement.
ATACAAAAATTTGAAGAAAATCGGGACGGCGGCCATTTAAGTAAATAATTACCCTAGTTCATCTTAGCTTAAATTGGTTCATCCTAACACGCTTCAGATGAACCAGTTTGATCTGGAATAAACCAGTTTTCCTAAAAACAAATTTGACCGGTAACATACATATGCATGTAAATAATATTGAACCATTAATGCCATGAATTGTCACTGATGAGACAAATAGTGCGTGGTTGAGTCTTCTTATTAGATGCCTCATGTGGACATAAATCAGTTTCAGTCGCCTATGTTATTTCATTGGAATATAACTATATATATATATTCTTCACTATTATAGCGGCTAAGTTCCAAAATCAAACTCAAATTATATGACAACTCCTACAAAGTCTTACAACTTTGACATTTGTAACATCTGTACATTTTGTTTGTAACCCATATAAGAATAATTGGCCCATTTTCAAAAAAACAAAAACAAAATAAATTGATTGCAATCACTTTCGAAATTACAAAGATCGACAGCAAAAATAGATTTTATTCTTACAAGCACTTAATTTGAAGCAATAAATTTACCATTTATGGTTGAAGAGCGGCAGCGGTTATTGATGAACTCATTTAAATGTTGTAGTTTCATCCTTTCATTACGGCATTCCCACTTTGTGTACTCGTCCGTAGTCAACCTGTAACGTCAAGATCAGGGCAAGCGAAATGACGCCACTTTAAAAGAGAGAACGCTCGATATGGCAGGCAACGGCGGCACTTTAAAAGACACAAAATATGATATAAAATAAAAGCAAAAAATTAAAAATATGTATTTGAAAGACTGTGTATTGGAAGAATGCTATTAGGCGAAATGTATAGTACAATTACAATACCGCATGATAAATTGCTACATATTGTAAATACAAAAGTAGGTATGTACTTAAGAGCAAGGTTACGCTGAGATATTTGTATTGGAGCGTACAGAACGGAAAGACTTTGACGGAACTAAAATTCATTGATTAAAATTGAATATAAAATTCATTAAAATCTTCGGATGTTTTTCTTCACCCATGAAAAAATAACTTTAAAGACATAATGTATTCAACATAGCATAACAAAGCAGACCCTTAACAAATCCTCTTTACTATCTAAGTATAATCAAATGTATTTTAAGCATGGCTAATAAAACTTGCATAGCTCGCACCACAGTATAACAACGGATATTTTTTTATATATTATTCAAAACTAAAAATTTTAAAGAATTTTTTGGTGCGTGCCCATACACTCTGCATATTCTTGAGTTTGAATGTAGATATAGCTCAAAATTCGCTGATGAATTCATTCAGCAATGGATGAAACTAGTATGGCTGCTTCACTGTTTCTCTCTTTTTTCTCAAGATTTTAGTAGTTTCCAAATTGAATGTAGCAAAGTTCATTCAATCCATATAAATGTCCTGTTTTTGCACAAACTTTTAATAGCATCAATTTAAATGTCTGTGCCTGAATATATATTATAAGCTTGTCCCTTTTATAAATTCGTAATAGTTCCTTTGGAATGATATTTTATATCAATTTCCATTAAATGCTTCTTGTTTGTTAAAGACCGGCACATAACCATTTCATCAACATTTCGAATTGATAGCATGCTAACTTATAACAATTCTTTATTTCCAGAATCTTTTGCACTCACCAAAACTATAAGATACTATGCATCTAAAAAATTAAAAAGATATGTAGTTAATTTTTAAAGTACAATTAATTATCTAACAAATAATACCAATCGCAGTCGTATGTCTAAAAATTTGGCTCAGGTTTTCACATATGTATAGTAAACAGAAATGATGCTCCCAAACATTTTTATAGAAAATTTGACATAATTTTCCATAAAATGCCACGCTGAATGAAAGTGAATTCATAAATTTAAAACGCAACGCTAACTAACCCAGCTAATCTCTGTAAAAAAATCAAACTAGAAATCTGTGGACATTTGACAAAACCACCTTTTCCGATCTACGGTAATAATTCAATATAGCGTAAGTCTTGCGTTGAAGCAAAGAGTTTATGCTGTATTGAATTATTTTCGTATATCGAAAGAGGTTGTTTTGTCAAATATCCACAGAAATCATTCAAATATTTTTCATCGTCGCAAAAAATAGACACACATTTAGGCCTATAACTCATTAAGACAAAACTGTCTCAAAACAGTTTTCGTCACCTTAGTACATATTGGAGTACGCTCACTGTGTTTTAAGACATAAACAAAACTTTTTGTTTTGCGGCACTGGAACTTTTGCAAAACAAAACTGTTTAGATATGACAGAATCGTATGAAGTGCGCTCACTTGAAACTTTTGTCTCGAAACTTTTTGTATATTCGTGGTAATCGGTGAACGAGCTCACGAAATCTCTGGCACGAAGTAAAGTTTTTGTTTTTTTCTTTGTGTTCGTTCAATCAGAACACACTACGCGACCTTCTTCGTGAAATTTGTCGCGAAACAAATTGTCTCAGTTAGCCCACTCAAAATGAACCTCGAAACAAAAACAAAACTGTCCTGAGACTGTTTTGTCTTAATGAGTTATAGGCCTTATTGTCAGATGAACGTTCAAGCGCACAGAAAAAAAAATATTCGATGATATCAAACAATTCCGGGTCCAATTTCAACGAATGTTTTGTATGATTTTCAGTCATAGAAACAGTTTCTCTGAAATAACAAAAGATGATTTGTGGAAACTTAAAATAAATTAGTTGATTTCAAAAAAAAATTTGTTAATTTTCCTAAAGTTTTTGTTGAAACTTAGAATAAATTCGCCAAAAATATTTTTCTTTGTTGATTTTTTACTTTCCTCTTTTTCTTTTCGTTTCCTTTATTTTCTTATTTGTTGGTACTTATTTTTCAGTCATTCTTATTTTAATTGTAACAGGTTTTTAAAACTTCAAAGGAGAAATTAAATTTTTTTTTACCTGTCCCGATCAGAGAATTGAACCTGTGGTCCCTGCGCCATGCCACTATTCAAAGATGCTCATCTTACCCAACTCAGCTATCGACATCATTTTTAAGATATACTAAAATGATGTCGTTAAATTGCGTAACAACCATTGTCTAATCAGGAAAGCTTCTGGTTCAAATCCCGGCGACGACATAATTTTTATTTTAATTTTTTTATTTTTTAAGTTAAAAGTATTTAAAAAAACAAAAAAACAAGTAGAGAACTATAAATATATTGAAAATATCTTGAAAACTGCCTTTCATATTAAAAAATAGCGGACTCGTTTTTTATTATTAACATAAAAGGCAGATTTCAAGATATTTTCAATTTATTCAAATACAGTTCTCTATTTCTTTTTGTTTTTTAAATACCTTTAAATTAAAAAAGCAAAAAAAAAAAAAAAATTATGTCGTCGCCGGGGTTTGAACCAGGAGCTTCCCTGATTAGACAATAGAAGTTTTTTATTTGCAATATCAGTGAAACATTTTGCTGATTACGCTAAAATATTTTGTTGTAAAATCAGATAATTTGAATTTGCAAATCCAAAGAAAAGAGTTTTGATTATGCAAATTTTTTTTGATTCAAAGGAATGAATAGTTGAATTCCACAAATTTAATCATAGAATTGCAATTCTTTGATTTTACCAATCTTCTTTTTTTTTTCTGTGCGTGTGTCGTTTTACTTTTTCGTTATGGAAGGTAAATATTTTTATATATTGAAAGCAGCAATGTGCGTGTATTAGAATTTAATATATGACCAAATCCATTTCAAACCATGCAGTCGGACTTCAAATTGCGGAATTAGTTGCCGAATAAATATGTGGTTTTTTCCTTTTTTCCGAAGTCATGCCCATTTAAAGTTTTAGTGTCAGAGCTTGAAAAACCGCTGACAATTGGTTCAAAATAGTCGCCTTTTCAACCAAATCAAAATAATTAATTTTTGTCTTTTGATTCTAATAGAACTTCCGATTCTCTGTCAGAATCTTTAAGAAATTTTGAAAGTTGTTGAAAATTGGTGGAAGTATAGCGCTTTTTATGAAGAAAAATCAAGGCTGATTTTCTCAAAAACCCCAATTTTTTTAATGCTTAAAATTTTACTGTGGATTTGTATTAATATGAGAGAAAAATGGCATGAGTTTAATGCTTGTTAAAATACATTTGAGGTCAGGAGATTTTTTCCTCAAAATCAAAATATCAATTTTTTTTTTCATCATTGCCAAGCCACTCTACGATATTGTTTTCAAGGTAAATAACAAAAGCAACATTCCAAATTACTTTCTGCAAATCCTGCTTCCATTCTGCACTTCAACTTTTTTTACCGTTATTTTCATAATAGCATTTTATCATAGGAAATATATAAAATTCTTGTACGCACATATAGCTTTTTCGCTGACAAAGTCAAGCAAACAAAACATTCAAAACCCACAGAAGTACAGTCATGGTTTGAAATGGACTTGGTCTTATCCAAAATTTATGTTGTGATCTTTTGCAAATAAAAATTCTAATTAGAATTGTAGTTAATTCAACCAATACTTTTTTCTATAAGCGAAGGTTTCTATAAACAGATGTTTTAAAAATACGTTAATATGTATTATTATGGCTGCTTTTTAAAAATTGACTCAGACGTAGCGATAACCTTAATGGCATCCATCTGGCTTGAGAAGTGAAACAATTATTGTGTTATAAATGCAGAAGTGAAGAAAAAATTCAATAAAGGAAATAAAACAAAATGTCGATATGCTGCTGTGAATCACCAAACAAAGTTCAGCCATTATTGTTTCCCCTTCCTCCACTACCTCTCAGTTTTTGCCACTAAAAAGCGGAATCAATAATACAAAAAATACAGGAAATATTATGGGATCATCAACGGACTAACAGCAACACAATTGTCAGAGGGAGCAACAGAACAACAGTAGCACAATAAAGCACACGGAATATTAAAATGCACATCTGTATCTACATACATATAACTGACAGTACAAACCCCAAGCGATAGGAAGCCATCATAATAAATTTTCAGTTATTTCAGTTCAGAAGATCGATCGTGCGATAACTTTGACTAATTGATCGTTACATTATCGTTAATTGAAGTTCAGGCCGATGCTGTTGCTTGTTGTTGGTGCTACCGTCGATCGATGTTGCTGAATTTCTTCTGCCGACAGCAAATTCACATTTTTGACTTCCATCCAGTTGGGCATCTGGCTTTCGTTCTGCTTGCAACTTTTGTCTGACATTTTCTTTCTTTTGGCGTACATTTTGGCCTTTTTAGCGAATTTGCGCATTTTAATTGTTTTATTATTCGCTTTGGCATTGCTATTAATTTTATTTATTTCCTTGAAATAAAAAATTAATTAAATTCTGGCAGTTCTTGAAAAAATTGAAAATTTATTTTCTGGTCACATCTGAATGGTAATGGCTGAAATTACAATATGTAGATTTGTATTGGTCTTAGATTTTGTTATGCGTTGCACATAAGAACGTTAGTAGTACCACCAGTGGCGGACGAAGGTCAATTTAAGCTGAGAGCAAAAGTAAATTTGGCGCCCCCCACCCTATGTTGTAAGTTAATTAAAGAAATTGGCAAGTATCTAGAAAATGAGTACCCGTGTTGATAGATTTAAAAACATATTAAGTTAAACAATTTAGAAAAATTTTACTTGAATAACACTAGTTTACAAAATGATTTTTTTATGTTACTTTACTTATATATTTTTTTCTGCTGAGTTGAAATGAAAATACAATTTTTTTTAATTGTATAGTTTTCGAGATATTGTGGTCTTTTCATTTCAGTGATAACGCTATTCAAACCTTATTCTGATCTTAAATTTTTCAGGAAGCATCTCACCCTCTCTATTAGTTTCATAGCTGTTTCCAAACTGATAATAATTTTCTGAAGGTGCTTACTTACAAGGTTGACTTGAAACAAAATTCAATGCCAAAAGTATACAATTGAGTGTGTTTCTTTGTAGGCTATCCGAATGTGGTGCACACAACAATACAAACCACAGCTTGTGAAACTCATGAAGAGAAGTAACCCTTACAGGCGCCATTCTTAACCGCGATAATGTTTGAACTGTCTTCACTTCAGATACAAGTGATGGCTTGGAAGGCGCTCTCGCTTGGTGCGTTCGTTTGGCTCAGTTTGGGTCCCTTGTTTGGAGCTTTCGGCGCACCTTGGCGCCCTACGTTCGCAGGCGACCGCCTTCGCCTTAATCCGGCCCTGAGTACCACCAACAGAGTATTCATGCGGCGCCAGAGGCAATTTACAGTCTCACATGTGTGACAATTTATATTTCTTCTTCTTATAATTTGTGTCAGACCTCATTGTTTTACATTACCTTTTTGTAAGAATGCAAAAACGAAAATGCTTTATATTTTTTTTAAATGTAAACTCACATTATCTTACTTGGACCTGCGAATCCTCTCAAAAACGATTTGTGACGTTAATGTCTGAACAAATATTGTTGTACATTATAATTTCTTTCATATGAGTAACATGACATTGGGATTTAATGAAATTTTCAAACACTTTCTCTAAAAAGCAACACTTGTTAAAAACAATTTTGACACTAATGCTTGGTATCCAAAACACGTCTTCTTCAAAAAATCTTGTGGCTATTCCGTTTCTAGAAGTTATAGGCTATTACTATCAGTAACTTTTTTGTAGCTCATATTAAAAAAAATGTTCGTGGTGCTACGAAATAGCCCCCACGAAATAAGCTCCAAAAAATTAATGAAGAAATCCCCAAAAATATCCACGCAATTTTCTTCATTCAGGCCCGGATTTAGATATTTGCCGCCCTTAGGCCGTTCACAATTTGCCGCCCTTCTTCACTGGTGAATATGGACAAAAAATTGTTTAATATGAAAAGTGAGGACCTTTTTTTTTTGCTTGTCAACATTTTAGATAGTCTAGGGGGTGACATTCCACGTATTCGCATTTTTTTCCCAATATTTATCGCCCCTAAATTCTTGCCGCCCTAGCACTGCTGGTCTGGTGTGCCTGTAAGGTAAATCTGGGCCTGGGTGTTACTAAGGAATTTCATTATGAAATAACTCCCAATAAAATTTCAGTCCCACTTAATTCATTCAATCTCTTCTGGGAGTTATTTAATTTTATTTGACTGTTACAATAATTAAATAAAAATTGTAAGCAAAATTAAATTAAAAAGAAGTCTCATCCAGGATTTAAACCCGTGCGTTAGGGTTGTCATACGTACTGATTCTATCAGTACATATACTGATTTTTACTAATTTTCTTTAGAAATACTAATTTTTCAAGATTCTGAAATCAGTACGCAAATGTACTGATTTTTTGCAATTGGTACTGATTTGTACTGATTTTAAGATTTTATTTGAATTACTAAATAATTTTTACATTTAATATTTAATTATTACCAGTAGCGTACCCAGGAGTCAGTAAAATGGTCCTTGTTTTGTAGCATATTTATTTTATTTTGTTATTTTGCTAGGAAATTGTGCAATCCGAAAAGTTTTGACTTTTTTTTTCTAATAAATAAAAACATTTAATGAGGTAAATCATTTTGTACCGATTTTTTGCGTTGAATATTCTTGAATGCGATTTTGCGTTTCAAAAATCTGACAACCAATCGGAACTATCCAAAACTAACTTTAAAATTACACAAAAGCTTACTTTCGTAACCGCTTTTCCTTCTTTAACTGGTACTTTTCGCCATTGACTAATAGTACTAGATGACTTTTGTGATTAAAGCCCAAGTCGGTCAACCACTTAACAAGACGTTTTTTATTTCAGTTAAGCTTACAACAGTCTCTGCCCCATTCTTCTAGGCTTTTCAACAATTCTGCCAGAGATTCTGTATTGCAAAGTGGTTCTAGGGACCCAAACGCTGCGGCAGCTATTCTTATTCACCTTGATCGATTCGAATTTTCTTCAAAGCTGGGGCCATATATCAATCATCAGTATATACTGATGAAAACCATGTTTTTTTACTAAATCACTTATTTTTCAATGACTTTAGTCCTAGTCACAAGCATTAATTCGTTACTAGGTACCTATTTTATATGTTTTAACATCAATGGCCGACTACTGAAATTATGAAAAAGATAAAAAATTACATTCTTCAGTAGTCGGCCAAGGGTGGCCGAGCTTAGAATTTCACAAAATATTGTCTTCTATGGTCGGCCTCCTCTGTAATTATTTATCAACACATTTTTTTTACATTTTTAGTCAAAAAATAGTTGAAATAGACTATTAATTACTTAAAACCGAGCACAAAGTTCACTTCATTTCAATACTTTACACAATTTTTTTTTGTTTTCCGACAATACTTATAGTCGCATTTTTTTAAAAGATCACTCGTTTTTGACGTTTTAAAAAAACATCCTGCAAACTAACATTTTTAACGCAGAGAGTAACAGCTTGATTGTACCAATTTTTTGCTAACTAAGGAAAGAAACGTTAACTCTATGAAAAATATTTTTTTCATTGGTATACGATGAAAATATTTACTATTATGCTACACTTTGTGCCAAAGTGGCCGACTACTAGGGGTGGCCGACCTTAGGTGCCATCTCCCTACTTGAATGTACTGATTTTGCGTTTCAAACATCTGATAACCCTACCTTATAGTCAAAAAAAAATACGAATTAGCGAGGGGACCGAAAGGTATGGAATTTTTACGAATGAAAGCTATTTTCTCAATGGGCCAACAGTTTGTTACGAATTATTGAGATTCGCGATTCAACGGGGTAGGAGCTATCGAGATTTCACTGTACATACTAAAATCACCAGAAATCGGATTTGTGGATTTGACGGATTGTATTTTAAATGTGTACATGAAAAAATTTTATGATACACAATTCATTTTTAATTCAGTTGAAAACAAATTGCCTTTAGCAAATACAACCACCAAAAAGATACGTTCCATTTTGTTTCCATCTCGTGCACTAACCACCAACATTTAGGATGCTAAATAGAAACGTTAGGTGGCAGCACAACGTTGTTTATAGTGTTGTTGTTTAACACTTACGAGTATTGTTAGCGCTTTGTGAATGGAACTGTGGTTGGTTGACTTTCATTCTGATGGCAAAACAGTGGCTCAAAATGAAAATAAACTCATCATAATAATTCACAGCCCATAACTTTTAACCGATTTTTATTTTAAAGAACTGTGATTTTTAACTTTATTTTTATTGAAATATTATTTAAAATTTAAAATTTTTTTCATTTTGTTTCTTTTAAGGTTTTGTTGCTTAAAAAGTAAGTTTATGAAATTTTGAAAGAGCTCACGAAAATTCAGCTCTGTATTTCAATTTTATAAGGTGGCGCCTAAGCCTGTTAGTTTTACATGTAAATTGTATGGACAAATTATTTTTTTACTAAAAAGGTATCTGAATGAATAGGTGATTAATGTTGTTGGACTAGAGGGTCGAAATTGTTTTGTCTACTTTCGTGGCCCATATATAGGATTCAAAGAAAGTTGATCAGCTTATTTTTAACAAAAGCATCATTTAGTACTGTCCTTGCCCACAAGCTTACAAGTGGTGATCTGTGATGTTTCTTTGCAAAGTTACAGCCATTTCAAGGTGACATGAATTTGAAACCCGTTGGTTAGTATTGTTGGGTTGCAATCCTTTGTAGGGGACCAAATTCATGTCACTTTAAAATGGCTATAACTTTCAATGTAAACATCATAGATCACCACTTGACCTACAGCCAGAATAAAATAAAGAAAATTTAATATCAAAATAGGTCGATAGGAATTTACTTCATTGTTTAAGTTTTTTATTATTTAAAGTTAAATGCTGAAAAGAAAATTGTTTTTATATTGTTAGAAGTTAACAATTTTTCCTTTTAATTAAAGCTTACCGAAATTCCAACAAAGCCCCAGAGCTCGAATTTTGAAATAAATATATTGGCATTAGAAATTCAGTGGTATTTTTCTTAATTTCGTATCGAATGTCGTTCGTTCTATAAGCTGATCTTTTCAGCTTTAAAACGATATAAAAAGATTATATTTCCGTTAAAATTTACCGGAGATATAACAATTTGAATATGACCGTAAAACAGCATAAAACGTAAAACCTTCACAACTCGATATCTCTCGATATATTCAATAACAAATACATTCCTGATTGTCGTGTTCACTAATATAATGCCTAGAATATGTAAAAAACAATTTGGAGCGATTTAAAAATGTGTCGGTCAGAAAGTGTTCGGTTTGTAAAAGAACGTCTCAAGGAGGATTTCAGGATTTTGCAGAAAACATTTTTTTATTTTCAAAGTAGATATATCCACACATGAATTTTCGATACTTTGCAGGATATTCACAAATCTTCGTATGACTTACGCTCGAAAATATTTATTAACTTCCGTTCTAATAGAGACTCCACTTTTTCGAACAAAAGATTTTGTAGATAAAAGGATAAAGAGCAAAATAGTACATAATAATTTTAAATAAATTTATGTAAATTGTTATTATTTTTCAATTGTTACCAATAAAAGAAAAATTTTTTATTAAACTTCGAAATCTAACTGATCCAATCAGTACAACTAGAGATAATAAATTTCAAGGATGAGAAATTTGAAGAAAATCCAGCAAATTATGGAGAATTCAAATATGGATATTTTCAAATAAATAATTTATATTAGAGATTCATGTAATGTTTTTCGATTTCAGATATCAATTTAAAAAAAAAAATCAAATTCTGTCATTTGATCTTTTGAAACGACAAAAATTGGAAGCACCAAAGGACAATAGCCCCACACTTTTTTCTGTCGACCTATGCTATCTTGTGACTCAAACTTATTAAAAATGTACTAAACACATGAAGATTATTGCAGTATATGTATGTACACTGAATCAGAAAGGTTTGTTTTTTTCGCACACCATCCTAAACGAGCGTGAAAGTGATAATTGTTTTATCTGGGATAATTACAGGTAGCAGAAATATCAATAAAAAAACGTAAGCCATACACTCCTAACAACATGCCGACACAAAAAATCGGGTACCCCTAATAAACCAGCCACATCACAGCAATATCGCCGACAATCATTGGGACCACCACTTAGAAGCAACATTTTACAAGCAACTCTTTAAGATAAAAATTACGATATAAAAAACGGCTACCTACAGATAAATTGTTCTGACTCCAGAAATAAACATTTTTGAGTAAGTAAATACCTACCTAAAGAATTACCTGAAGGCATCAACGAATAGTTGAATTTAAATTATATAATAATATCATAAACTTATGGCTATGCCAAATTCAATCTTAATGAAATCTTAATTAAACGTAGCAGGAACAATAAAAATGTAAATTTTCAACAGCACGAACCAATTAAATTTAAATATGTTAGCAACTTTTTTTGTTGCTTTACTAATTTTTTATGACCGATATTAATATTAGTGACAAAAGAAAAAACAAAAAAATATTTTCTACATATCATAAAATTTTGCATAAAATTATAAAACATCATTAGATTAATAAGCAAACAAATGTCATCAGTTGTTGAAACACAATAAATTTGTAAGTTTTTACATGAGTTTAAGAAGCGAAACTAATCTTAAGTAGCATAAGTCTATTATCAACAATGAATTAAATTTAAAACCTTAGGACCAACTGCTGTTCAAATTTAAATAGAAGTTTAAAGTCTATTCAAATGCTGAACAATAAAAAAACAATATCTCCTTATGGTATATGTAAACAAAGTAACAATTTTACGAGAGACGTAAAGTTTTGGTTCCGCATTTTTGAAAAGTTTATTTGCATCGAATAAATTTTAAAGCATACAATGTAATAATACTAAAATCCTTTTGGACGATTCCAATGGTAGATTTCGTTGGGTCTTTATATAGCATCGGGAAAGTAAACAAAACCAGTGGTGGTATTTTCGGTACATTTGTACTTTATTCAGTACATTTACGTCGTGAATAATCGTCGTCACTACGCTCGACAAGGTTTTAGTACATTCGGTACGTTTCTCAAATTTACAATACTTTTGAGTAAATTTCCTGTGGTATATGCCTGGAGGTAAATTTTGCTTAACTTTTTTTTTAAGTAAGAAAGTTGAAGTTGTCCTGAATTTTAGTAATTTTAAGTAAATTTTGCATGTCCATGTCGAAAAAGTACATTTTGCAACTGAAAAGTATATTTCAAGTCTCCATTCAGTACATATCCGAAAAACCCAAATGCCATCACTGGACTAAGCTAATTTCAAGAAAACTATTTCCTTCGTTTTAGTACTAAAACTATTCTTGTGATCGGATACAGTGAAATTAACCATTACGGACAGTCCCCATAACCGGACGCGGATACTATATTCTATATCATTTTGATCAAAATATCTCTTTTAAACGGACAGAATTAAACACGAATTCTATTAAATTTGGCACTACTTCCCCTTTTTACAAATTATAATTCGTTTTTGTTTTGAAAGCAACGAATTTGGTGGTTCCCCTAATAATGCTAATGTCGGACTTTTTCTAACATTTTGGTTCGCTGGCCTTGACGAATTTTCGAAAATCGATCAAAATTTATTAACTGAACATAACAATACTCAAGTACAATTTGAAAATCAAAGCGCCACTCCAGAGATAAGCGAGTCTGAAGACGAAGTTGATGAGAAAATTGCTGACCCCATAACTGCATATGATGAGGCATGAAAGCAATTTGCCCGTTTGAAGAATTTTGCCAGAGATGGTTTTATAGCATTTTATCACATCAAAAATGTAGAGACGCATCTTGACACCCAACATTAGATGTTGAGCTCATCGAAGTTAAAAAAAAAAAAAATTTTTTTGTTGCTTCCCCATATGCGAACATCTCCCATAAACGGACAAAAATACTGCGACGGTGGGTGTCCGGTTATGGGGAATTTCACTGTAATTAAGAAGTCATTTGAAACGGGTGCATATTCCATTCAAGGTACCGCTCTGCGTCAAACATAATGAGGAGTTTATAGTAAAATTTTTCTTCGGTACAGATAATCCTCCAGAAGTGTGCAGCATTGCAAGAAATTGCGTGGTTGGAGACATAACTAGGAAACATAATTCAAATCGCCAAGTACTCTTACTCTAAGGTTTTTTTAGACATCAGACATCGCTCCATTTGACTACATGACAGCTGACAATTTAAGGTTAATAAAAATACAGGACTACACGAAAGAGCACCGCGTTTTCATTGCTTAAAAATTTGGAAAATAATGAAGGTTTGACAGCTACTGTGCGCAAATTTCGACACCACGACGAAGAAATAGTTGTTTCGAGAAGTTCCATGCAGTGTATTCAAAGTCAAAATTCAATTTACTAAAGGACTGAAGCTACAGACAGCGAAGAGAGTTCGTTGAATGGATTATAGAACAACAGTAAAGTGGATGCTGATTTTTCGAATAAAATCATCTTCAGCGATGAGGTAAATTTTTATCTTGATGGCTTCGTTAATCGTCAGAATAGTCGCATTTTTGGTTCAGAAAGTCCATAAGTAATTGTTGAGAAACAAATACGTCCACAACGTGTTACTAGTTGGTGCAGATTTTGAGCTGGAGAAATCAAATGACCATTCTGTTTCTAAAATGTGACTGATCAGGCAATATCATATTATCATAGCGACATAGCGACATAAACATCCACGTCGTGAACGAGGATATTGAGCGCTGTATCAACGAAATTCAGTCACATTTATACAAAACGCCATGAAAAATTTTGACAAAAGTGTAAATGTGTGCTAGCAAAACCGTGGAGATCATTTACCCGATATGCTATTCAATGCATAACTCTATAGTACATATATTCTATATGAATCAATAAAAAATTTAAAATGTCTAAGTAAAATACCTGTGTTTTCTATCAAAATTACTTCATGCGCAAATTTTTGGACACCTTTGAACAAATTTTTTGTATTTTTATTTTGGTGAAGTTTTATTCCTGCAAGTTTGAATTAATTCGGCAGTGTTTTGTCATTTAATCGTTTTTTTTTTATGAATTTGAGTTTAGAAGGTGGATCATTTGAGTTACTGTCTGTTAAAGCAAAATAACTTTTTCCTTTACCATTTCATTCCATAATATTGATCAGTGATGGCATTTTTGGTAATTTTTCTACCTTTCCCTATTAAATTAGTGCCGACGTTAATTTCAGACAAGTGGACAATTTAATTTGAAATCCATATTACGCTTAAACCTTGAAATAGAATTAAGAAAGAAATCAATTCCTTGTGACGTGGAAAGTCAATTAAAGGAAGAAATCAATTCCTTTTGGCATGGAATTAAAAAAATCGATAACGTGCTTCAAATCCTTGAAAAGAAATTAAAATATTTCAGTTCCAAATATTGATTGATCGTTGAAGAAATCAATTCTTTTTGCCATAAGCATCGTTAAATTTTCATTTATAAAAGTCATCAATTTGTTGCACGATTTAATATAATTTGATTTCAGCTGTGATGATTTTTCTTTTTAAAGTCCATGATATTAAATGCTAACAATATGTTGAACAATTTTCCATTAAGATTTATTCATATGACATTTTGCATAACAACTTGGACAACATTTATTGTAGTTGTAGATCAATAAAAATTATTGCAATTTTATTTGCATTAGAAAGTTCAACAGATCAATATTGAAGAATGATACAAACTTGTTTTGCATTTGCTCGTACATAACTGCAATTGCTAACAACTTCATTAAAATCACAAAAATAACTGCAATTCAAATTCAAATAACAAACGACAAAATACATGAGCCAATGAGCAAATGAACACTGACTTGAAAATAAGATATTAGCCGACTTGACTAACTGACAGATCGATGTGAGTAGGTCTGTGTAAAAACGTTTACAGCAACAAGAATAAAAGCAACCATCATATGAAAACAACAACAACAACAAGTTAAAACTCAAGTTAATCTATTTTGACAACATTTGAGCAAACACGAGATCATAATCTCATAAAGATTGACTACATTTGGTATAGCCAACAAACAAACGAGTACATCCAACCAACCCATGGTAACAACTACAACCAACAACAAAATTTGTAACGACTCAATTTAAAATGAATGTGGCAACAACGCCGACTATGAGACACAAACGTTGCGGCGAAGATAAAATAAAATATGAAATCCTGTACGAGCACAATTATTCGTAGATACATCGATGGGCGGATGGAGGAGGGAGTTGAGGTCGAATCTTGTAACATACGCGCAAATATGATCAGTTTCGATTAAAAGGAAGGTTGGCGTGGGGTACCGGAGAAATACATACTTAGTGAGTACGAGATAGTATTGCCAGTTTGAGAAGTTTCACTCAGATGAATTGTATCGACTAATATGGGGAGTTAAAATCTAATTATTGTTTTTTTCATCTACAATAGTAATACATAATAAGAAGTCCTCGTATTTGCAAAATCAGCTGTAAGTGTAACCCAAATGGAATGCAATGTTATGTATATTTTCGAGCTGAAATCGAGCTAAAGCGGATATTCCACTCTAACGGTATGGGAAATAAGTAATTTTTTCTGAATTTTATTCTTCAACCAAACGCTAATGCTTCACGTACTAATAGCTATTAAATGAACAAATTCAGAATTTGTCACTGGAACGCCATCAAAGTAAAGCAACACAAATAAGAACTATCAAAATTCACTAAATTGACTTATTGTTCAAAAACAATTTCAAATGGAAAAAGCTCGCGGAGGGTCTGAAATTTTAATAAAATCCCGCTGGACTGTAACCGCAATATATTGCCCTCCAAATAATAAAATCGATCACATTTAATTCATAAACTTTTTAATAGCCGCGGTAGTAAATTTAAAGATGCAGGTGAAGGCCCTGTCCAATCAGCTCTAATATCATATCAATACTCAACGACTGATTTTCAAAAAATATTTGATCTAATTAATTTCGGCATAACAAAAAATTTTGAATTCCGATACATCCGAATTATATATATCTGAAATATGAATATCTGAACTTGGTCCCCGGCACTATCTGACTTTTATTTGTTCCCGATGCTAACATTCCACTCGCTTTGAGTTGGTTAAAGCCTTAAAAGCAAATTTTCTGAAGGCCATTCATCAATCAGCCTATGAAAAATGTATGGAGGACAGGATCAGGAACTTACATACTAGGCGACGAAATAAATTTTGATGAATAAATAATTTTGTTCAATTTATTTAACAATTCCGGGTACATTTTACAAATACATAATGTACTTAATTTCAGAAAAAAAAAATATTTGTTGAATATATTAAACAGCAGAATACGCCTTCAACTTTGAGTATGTTATTTTCTCAAATTTGTAATTTTAGTCGACAACACTGGTACCGAATATTATGTATATGCGAGCATTTATGCCGATTTGATCAATGCGATCAAAGAAATCAATGAAAAGCAGCTAAACAAAAATATAAACATTAACAAATCGACATGAAGCCAATACAATAATAACAACAACAAAACCATTAATACAACAATCCTACAAAATATCATTGTGCGGTCATATTGAAAGACAAAGATAGACATAACAAAGTCTTTGAGCGCGAAAGAGAGATGGAGTTTGGCGATTCATTCAATCGATCGCGATAATCCACTCAAAGGTTGCAATGGTAATAAAATATGGGAAATACATGTTGTTCTAATGTCAGATCGGTGCAAAGTTGTTTGGTTCTGGCGAAACCAGCGGAAGTGAGGCATAAATGAGGCCTAACCACAGACACATGAGTACTAATTCAATTTGTGGTTGTAATATGTTGTAGTCGTTCTTATTGTTGTTATTGCTGTTGCGGTAATCTTGCCTTTGCCATGGTCCTTACAACATTTGCATTTATGCGTACAAATAAAATTTGTTAAAAAATTATTACAACTTCATTTTTGTAGGTATTCTTGTGAGTCCTAAAACAACGTCCAGCAAAATTTCTTTTATTATATTTTTTTTGCAATATGTAATTGCTTTTTAAAGTTAAATTCAAAAATTGATGTTGAACAAATTCATACGATGAATGCCTAACCAAAACAGTAACGATTGAATGAAATTGCACTATCTTTAAATCCCTTCTAAAACTCATTTTTGAGCATTATTCCTTACCGACATTTTCCTGAAGACAGGTCCGTGCGCAGAAATCATCCTACGACTACTTACCTCAATATCTGTGGCATATCATTTTGAAGCTTGGGGATCGAGCTTCAATCTGAAGTTCACTAAAAATATATTAAGAAATGGGTTTTCCAAAAAAATCAAAAATATATACATATCAATTTGCAAAATTTTAGCTTTTTCAGTTTTTTTAAATTAAAAAAATATATATAAATAATTTTTTCCCCAAGAAAAACTTTGTAGTTTTGAGCGCAGAATAAATCACAGTTTTTTTTAAAAATAAAGAAAAAAAATGGAAAAATTGTTTTTTTAAGAAAAATGCAAAAATATTTTTCAATTCGCAAAATTTTTGCGAAATTTTTTTTTTTTGCAATAGCAGTATTTTTTTCAAAAAGAACACAGAAAAACCTATATGTGTTGGTATAACAATTGTTAATTGATAAAGTTGGACGTTAGATATGAATTTTTGAAACAAAACACCTTTTCTGTAAAAGTACAAAAATCGTGAACTTCATACCCCCTTATTTCAACAACTAATAACACTAGGGCGAAATCCAGTAAGCCATTTTTTTACTTGACATTGATACTACAATAATGCGAAATTTCAGCCAAACCGGTGCCATAATTTTTTTCAGGTGGCGTTTTCGTGTATTTTACCTCATATATGCTTATGTGTGTATAGTATGTACATATCGGTAATTCTTTTAATAATTGCACACTTAATTTTTTTATTAATTTTTTCAGCAATTTTTGAAACGAAATATCTCAAAACTATAAGAGATAGGATAAAAATCATTAAATATTTTTTGTTAAGGAATACTGTAACTTTATAAAAAAAATTAAAAAGGTATAACTAAACTTGTTGAAACATTAATTTTTTTTATTTAACAAAATATTTTTCGAAACAACTTTAATGTAAAATCTTTTTGTTATGATATTTTTATATGTTATTCCTCAATCAAATCTAAGAATGCATGTACTTTCATATCGAAATTCCCGACATAACTTCGGAAAATATCATACAATTGGAACTCACATTTTTCAAAGTTATGGCGGGAATTCCGATATGAAAGTACATGCATTCTAAGGTTTGATTGAGGAATAACATATAACAAAACAAAAAAAAAAAAAACAGTAAATGTTATATCAAAGATATTTTAGAAACATTTTTGTGAATTAAAAAATTAATGGCAAAATAGGTTTCAGAAAGGATTAGTTGGGAAAAATTTTGAAGCAAGATAACCTTACCAACACTTTGAATTTCTTATTCTTCTCCCAAAATAAGGCTTTTTTAATGAAAAAACAGGATATTCAAACGACAACTTTCGCTTGGATCTGGTTTGTGAAATATCGGAAGTTGTGGATAAATTTTCTAAAAATTACTACGAGTATAAGCTTCAAAGCTTTTAACTGATCTCAACAAAATGGGTATCATTTGAAAAGTATATACAGAAGTAAATTTTTAAGTGTATCATTTATTATACCTTTTATACCATTTTCTATAATAACATACATATACATATGTATGTATGTATGTATGTATGTATGTACATATGTGAGTTTTTTATTTTCATAAAATTTTTAATTTTTGGGAAGAGGCAAGTCTTTTTGCTTTTTCATTTAAGTAAGAACATATTGTCAATGAAAGTCTACGTAAAAAATTTCCAATGGGGGGGGGGGTTCGAACCCCCAAAATCCCCCCTTGCGCACGGGCCTGCCTGAAGGTACCCTGAAATTATCCCGTAGCTTTCTGCTCAAACTCTGAAAACTTAGAGTGCTTCGAGAATACAGTAGAACAAAGAAATTAACACAGATATAAGATATGTATATTTAAAAACAACACATATAGTTTTTCTTATTCCACGAACATCATTAATAATTTTTAAAGAAGTAATTTGATCAACACAAAACCGCCTTGCTCCTTAGACTGTTCCGGTCGCAGAAAATAATCAATGTGGACAAACCTTCATTCAACGACGATTTTCATTAGAGACTTCATAACGAACTTAACGTTCCTTCAATAGGAATATTACTTTTAATTGCTTGGAAATGTTACATGTAACCAAATTTTATTTTATTGTATACAGCCTCTGGCTGTATTCGATCCGCAAACAGATTTGGAGTGGCTTTAAGTACTTCTGCTGGCATTTTGTCAAGACATACAATCAAAGCCTTTCCAATACGCAGACTTTGTATTACTTATTATTATTCCCATAAAGTACTCCAAAATTAGCCTTGTACTGCCCTTGTATATCTGAATATCATATTATTATCCGGAGTTTATAAAAGTTAATTAACTAAATTCGATATTTTTTAATAACTATAAAGTTTTATAAACAAAAAATTATAGCCTGATGCAGGAAAACTAATTAGTAGCCAACTTTCGGTGACGTACCGATTTTTCAAAGTGTGTGTGAAGTGCTGCCACACAGTGTCACATACAGAAAATAATTTCTAAAATTTTTATGCTTACATTCTGTGCTTTAACTTATGTTAGTCACTAAGTTTTTTGTTAAGGTGACCGACCTTTAGCTAGATCCTTCAAAATCCTCGATCAAAAACATACAATGTTTGTGTAGGTTTCTTCTTTCATCGCTTCAACAAAATAACTAAATTTCAATTAAAATATCGAGCGCAAACTAATTTCATTTTGCAATTAAGTCTTCAATAATCACCAATCAGAAATTAAGTCAATATATTGTTGGCCATATCTTCTGGCATTATCACCACTTAATTGCTGCTATAGCGAAAGTTCCATGATTTTTTCTCATACGTAATTTACTGCTGCTCCCCAGTTGCGCCTCTCTATCCCCATTTGCCATTGCGTGATTTAGCGAATTTGATAAAGCGTTAATTATCGTCGAATGTGTTTATTAAATGTGACTAATTAATATAAAAGCAGCGGGCGCCTGCGGGCAATAAATCTCGAGCAAATAAAACGGCTGCCGTTCGGAGGCAACAGTTTTGCAACGTAGCTGGTGTTGCGCGAACGATTTTGCATTTCTTCGCTTATCATATTTGCCAGCTCCTTTTATTTCATTTATTTTTTGTTGTTCTTTCAATTTTTCATTTAAGTTCCCATTGAGTTACAGCAGAGAGACATTTTAATCAAGTGGCGCCTTCAAAAGAAACACAAAAAAAACATCCTATATGTTAAATTTATTTTTGCATTTATTGCTGTTCCTATTGTGGCTACGTGTCGTTGCTGGCAGCTGCGATTTTAATTAGCAGCGGCGACACAGCAGCAAAGTCAGGAACAAATTAAAAAAAAAAAATCAATTTATGAAAACTTTTCATGTTTTAATAGCATTTATACAAAAAGGAAATCAAATACAAATCCTTTTTTAATATTCACTTCCTGACTTAAGTTTTAATAAATATTTACAAATCTCATTGGGGCTTTGACATATTGACTTTTTACTTTGGTTGATATTTCCAAAGGATGCCGCCGCACTTAACCCTACTAAAGGATAAGAGTTAAATGTCTAAACAATCAATTGAATCTTTGGGTAAACAATAGTTTTAAGGAAACACCTTATGGTTACTACAGCTAAAGATCTTATGTTAATGTTATATTCAGTTTTTTGATCTTTACATATTTTGAGCAGAGATTTGTGCCGGTTTAAACTTTTGATTAGGATGATATAAACAATAACATATGTTATTACGTATGCGCTGCAGCGTAAAAAATATGGAAAGGGACTTCAAATAGGCTATTTTTTAGTGTACTAACGGTAATACCGAAAAGGTCCTGCTGTTTTCAATACCCTTGTCCTATCTTAAACCCCTAGGAAATAGTTTAATATTTCAGTTTTTGGGGACCCCTTGAGCTCGGAATCCGCAGCTGTGGTTCATGATAATAAATCTGCACCTATTGACGTTTTGGAAATCAACTCTTGTTATTCCGGAAATAATGCATCATTTGTTAAAAATAGTGGTTAAAAATTGGATTAATTAAATGGATTTAATGTAGGACACATGAAAAACAATAACATTTATCTCACTTTAAAAACTTACCCTATAGAAATTTTGCGGTGTATCGAAAAACAATGGAATAGTCGATGATAGTCAGAAATACTCGAATGGTATCAAAAAAGCTGACAAAAATATTGAATTGTATCAAAAAAGAAACTGAAAAATGAAGAGTGGGCATTAAAATTCGGGAAGTATCAGCACCAAAAACGTAAAATGAATCAAACAGTATCGAAAATGGGAAAAAACCGAAAATAATAAAAATTATCGAAAACGTTGCTGTAAGTCGAGCAATATCAAATAGTTTCGGAAAAGTCGACAAATATTGAAAAGAGTCAAATAATATCGAAAAAAATTGAGTAATATCGAAAATAGCGAAAATTGTAGAATATTATCGAATATCATAGAAATGACAATCGAAAATCGAAAAATTATCGAATGGTAAGGAAAAACATTGAAAACGTCTTAACGTGTCCAATAGTAACAAAGATTATCGAAAGAGTTACCCATGCAGACAATTTCAGTAAATGCATTAGTTAATTTGAGAAGACTTAGACCGTTTGAGACGGTTACCGGACATAGCCTCCATGGACCCTGGTAAATGGGGATTATGTTCGCAAATTATTCGGATTATGTTCGCAAATTATTCGGACATAATCCTCATTTTTGGTATGGGGGTTATGACCGATAATTTTTCGGACATAATCGCCATGGGAGCTATATCCGAAAAATTTAATTAATGCAAACAGTTTTGGTGTTAGATTTTTGGGACTTTTAAATCCTGAGCTGCGGCCGAAGGCACCTCACTTACCCTAACATTTATGTGGAATTACTATAGTTGTCAATAACAAAATTATTGTTATGGGGACTATGCTCGCATCAGTTTCGGACATAATCCCCATAATTTTCTGGAGATAATGTCCGAAAAATTTGCGGACTTAACCCCCATACCGAAAATGAAGATTATGTCCGTATAATTTTGACATGATCCCCATTTCCGAAATGGGGGTTATGTCCGTGGGGACTAGGTCGCGGCACCATATGAGGTACTCCAAACAGATATGCGACCTGTAGAAATGATTTAAAAAGTATTTTAATGATATTCTTACAATTTTTTTCCACTGACAGTGTGTTAAATATGAACAAATTCATTAAGTTGTAGCGTGCAGAAAATATTAATTCTTAAAAGCAATATTTTTTCACCTCAAATTTAATTTTCAAAACATATTTTTTGACTGAAGGAGTATTGTCCCAGAAAATCGACTGAAACTAAAATAGTGGAAAGTCGTTCAAAACGACGTTATTTGGTCAAATCGGATCGCTGATTAGTGTTTTTGGCATGACATTGATTTGCCTTTGAGTTCCACCAGGTTTAATTTTTGGAAGAATTTTTCTGACCAACGACAATATAACATTTTATTTATAGGACTAACTGTGATGAACAGAACAGAAAAAACGTGAGTGAAAATATCCTGTCGGAGCAAATTCAGCGCCCGGGGCGACGATGCAGTTTGAATCTTAAAAATGTTCACAGTGAAAAATTTTTATTTACAAAAAAAAAAACGTCATCTGCTTTTGAAATTCAAAAACCCTAGCAAAATTAAATAATTTTTCGCAAATATGAAGTGCCTAATTCTGGAAGCGTGTTAAAATATAATATACATGTATACTAAAATTTTTCATTACTTTTTATGAGCGGAACATCTTCGAGTGCCAGATAGAAGTTGGTTCAACAATACAGGAATATTTTTTTTAAATGACAATGAATATAATTAGAAAGTTTATTTCATCTTCTATGTTCAAAGAAGAATATAAATTTGTGAAATTAGATAACTTTTTAAAATTTTCCTCCATTATAAATCCACAGCCATACATAGCTAAGAGCTTTTTTTGGCTGTAACTGATATCCAACAGTGTCTGGTCGAAAGCTTATGCTGGATAATATTAAAAATCTTGTTCTTTAATAGGTACGAGTACATCATGTTAAAATGGCATAGCTAATTAGTATGAAACATTTTTTTCCTTATGTCTTCATGTTTTTCATTTGGATTTTTGTAAGTACAATTGAACAAATATGACATGCTCATGTGCAATTCTATTGAAGTATTTCCTTAAATTTTCAGAAAATTACAAAATGTACTATTATCTAGAAATATTACAAAGCAACACATCATAAAAATTGGAATCTTTAATGCATTGATACAGCAACAACTTTATGAATGAGCTCAATGTTCATTCAACAAAAAATTCAATAGAACAAAAAAAATTTTGCACCTATAAATGGCCACATTAAAAACTCAAAGGAACAATATGCGATTTCTTGAGAAATCAATGGTGAATAAAAATTCCATAAAACGCAAAAACACAACACTTAACGTTGCGTAAAAAAGAAATAGTCGGCAGTTGGATAAGTTTTCTCTGTAGGTATTACAAAAAAAAGGACACAAGTTTCCCACACACCAAAAATAGTCAACTGGACAAACAACATGCGCATTAAGCGCAAAGATTACCCGACTATACAATAGCTGATGTTGACCATTATATTTCTGTGTTAATAAAAAAATAAAGGGGAGGATCACTACGATTTAATTTTCAACCATGCACTACTAATTGATTTATGGCACCTGATCTGTGCGTTTACACGTTCTTTTATTCGGACAGTCTGTGGCAACGCCATACCAGTCAGAAGATCCTCGTCGATCTTAAGAATTGACAATGAGTTATAAAGAAGTTGCGACAAATTCAACTGTCTATGGTTAAGTTGTCAACGTGGCAGCAGCATAACAGAATCACTGACTGTTATTACGTAGAAGATCACTTGATCAGTTGTATCTTTCGGCAGCAATACGGGACAAATTTTCTGAGCAATTAAAATGATACAAAAGAGTAGAAAAGCGCAGCACAAGTGGCTGAATTGTCATGGTAGTAGCATAACAGGTAGTTTTGATTAACTCATGTAGAAATTAGGTAATGAAGATGTTAATCAATTCTAGAGGACTCTAAGCAGTAATTTTTATGTTCCCACGATCATTCAAGTAGATCTTGGGTGAGTAATAAATGTACAGGTAATAAATTTTTAATAAATGATATTATTTATATTACGTCATTCATTGTCATTTACAATATCGTTGTTCCATATACTCCATGTACTGAAATAAAAATAAATTCTGAATTGTTTTGTATTAAACTTTATAAAATTCAAAGTCGTACTATCAATTATGATTTAACTATGGCACGAGATACACGTGCTGATTCATTGCAGTTCCAATTCATGGATTACACCATCGTCATAATATGAAGAACATGCGCACACCATAACACTAGTTGCTCCGTGTTTTACAGATTTCGTTGTAAAATATGGCCTATATTCGGTGTTTGGTGGTTGCCATACAAACAAGCGAGATCTTCTGCCACCAAAAAAACACGGAATACAGGCCAAATTTTACAAAAAATTCAGTAAAACACGGTGCAACTAGTGTTATGGTGTGGGCATGGTCTTTATATTACGACGATGGTGAAATCCATGCATTGGAACTGCAATGGATCAACACGTGTATGAATTTTATGCAGGATGTGACGGTGCCGTATGCTGGTGATGAAATGCCGATAGTTTGGACCCTGTAACCAGCAAATTGGCTGAAAAGCGGTACCAAGACATTCAGGATAAGGAATGATTTCTTTAGATAGGGTGCATCTGGCATATTACATATTGTTTATTTAAAAAGAAATTTCGATTAGTCCCTAAAGTTTTCGAGATTTTTCGTCGAAGATGTCTACCACGCTCTTAGTGCTATTATTTTGACCGCAGCTGGAGGCGTCTGACTGATAATGGATAAAATACACTTCAAATCATTTATACGTGGTCTTATTTCTCAAGTTCATGACAATTTAAAGATAATGTACCAATAGCTATATGTCCAGGAGAAATAGATATTAACCATGAATCTTTTGAAAGCTATGTGCTCCTTTTTTTGTAATTTTCTCCAAAATGAATTGGAATAAAACGATTTTTTTATAAAGTTAGCTGTTGTTTAAATCCCCGCGTATCTAATCTATGTGATCATATCGATGAGTAATTTCACAGATTATTGAAAGCCCAAATACCAAATTGCGCTAAAAAATTAAGCCTGTTACAAGTTTGTTAAACTTAAATTCTATATCTTATATCTATTTTAACTTATATCTATCTTTCTAAGAATGATATGAGAAATTATTATGAAACATGTCCCAACATCAAATTTTGTGAGAATTTTTAATTTAGTAGTTTTGTTTCGCGTTAAGCGATTTTTCATGAAAAGTTTTTTCGTTGCACCCATTTTATTCAATTTGAAAAAAACATTTAGTGATAAAGAGGTGAAAATTCCTAAGGGTAAAAACTGAAACTAAAAAACTTGGGAATTGCGCACCCCTAGATCCGGCTGTGACCCCATATTTATTTGAAAAAAACTCTAGCAAGTGCACATATGTATCTTTGAAACACTCGTCGTTTGTTTTCCTTGATCATATACACTTAAAGTATGAAGAATTATTATAATATATAATACTTGATTTTATCATCAATTACATCTGTTCAGTATAAAATTAGATTCAAAACCATGTTATTAATGATTAATGTCTTAAATACAATCGCATAAGCTGATCTTACTGAATTAAAATGTAAACACTAAGTGGTAATGTACATATGTATATTGAAATAAATTTACTATTCACCTGTTCTTATAACTAAACATTAGGAATAATTACAAATGACATTTTCTATTCTTAAAACTGAGTGATCTTTGGTGTACCTAATTAATAAATACCACATAAAAAATTAGATTCTAAGATATTCAATCAAATCAGACATACAAAAAAAAAAACCAAATGCCAGACAGACAGTAGCGATGGCAAATGATATGCCAACAAACGCCCCAAAACTGCAGCATAAATGAATTTGACATTTTTGGAAAATTTAATAACTTCATTAAATACCAGAAAAAAGGACACTTCAAATAAATTGCTATACGAGTAGATCTTTAACTTAACTATAGTACAATGACAAAATTATTACAAAATGCGTTATCAATGGATTAGATCAATGCAATGGTATAGAAAATAAAGACCATATCCTTTGCTATAACACGTGAGGGAGGCACAATAAATGTCACAAGACGACAGCAGACATGTGGGACAGTAACATTTAAGTTACTCAGTTACTGTTTTCTCTGCTGACAGTTGCACCCCAAATAAGTTGTAATAAAACTAAAAATTAAATTTATGATATTACTACAAAAAAAAAAAAAAATGTACACAACACCCTATACAAACCTCCGTCTGTCTATGAAGGCTCGACACAGTAGTCAAAACACCTCCAATATTTCTAAGAAATTAAACGCATGTAGCCAAGTTATTTCAAGATAAACACGATAACGAAATGAAATCATTCCCAAAAAAAAAAAAGGTAGAGGGGAGAGATGAAAATCTTACTGACTGCTGCTGTTGAACGCATTTCTACACAAAATTGGATCATTTAGATTTTTCGGGCCTTTTTTTTCTTTCATACAACTTTTCTTGCTGTCCATGTCACAAAAAAAGGGCGTCCATAAAATTGACTAAGGTTTTAAGTAGATCTTTTAGGCGCATGCTCTGCGTGTTTGTCGTTTTTTTTATAGCAGTTAAATAAAATTTATTAGCTCATTAATTAGTGCCTGGAATTAGTGGCTCATTTAAAGGTTAACTATTTTGGGCATTTGTTTTTTATTTGTTGACTATCATCGATAGATCAGTTTGCTCACATGATTTGTGGCATGATAACGTTTCGTTTAACATTTTAATTTCGTAAAAGTAAAATGGAATTTCAATTAATTTTATTGATTTCGATTTATAGAGCACCCACTGTTAGTTCTCGGGTAAGTTGTTGAACTAAAAGCAATTTTTGTATATCCAAAAATAAAAAACTGAGCTTTTAAAAAAATAAAATTTTATGAAAAAATAAAAACTGTCGGACAAAGCTCAGTACCAAAAAAAAAACCACTAGCGGAATTTCAAACACTAATTCATAAGTCTTTTGAAAAATCCCAGCCTGATGATCATACTCTTGATATCATCTTAAGGATACTATAAAAAAAAGTGTCGCCAAAATTTTAAGTATTTCTTGGAACAAATATCATCAAGACAATTTATAAAACACACACAAAAATTAAGACAATAGCCTTTGATATCAGAGATCTTTTACGATACAGCGACTTTGTCAAAATTCAATAACAATTAATTATACCAAGAATTAATGATCTTCTGGTTTGCATATGGGTATGCTTTTACCTGTTCTTCGTTTTATCAAAGTGCTCTGACTTTGTGGTCACATTTAAAGTTACCGCAAATAAATTTCAATATATGAAGAGTGGTAGCACGCTGTGAGGCTTATTGATATGACTTTAAAATGGACCACAGCAAAAAGGGCCATCTTTAGAAAGTGAAATAAAATCACATATGAAAATTATGAACATAAAAAATATGAATATTATCGTATAATATTAATGTTAGTGTTATTGAATTTAATTTTAAGCAGTGTTCGATAAAGTTGAACAACAATTTTATTCAATGATTCAATATTTGAATGATATTAACTGTTATTTACCGTCAAATTAGATAAATTTACAAGATTTTCAAAATTTTATTAAAGACACCGTTTTCTCTGCGCCAATTCACATACATTTTTTGTGTAAAATTTCGAGTGATTCCTAAATTCATCGTCACTGGTAAGTTTCTGACTTACCGATACAAAATTTCTGATATCAGAGATACAGGTAAGAGGCCGTTCAAGTATTACGTAACGCAATTTTTGACCCTCTCCTTAAACGTCACCATGTTTACCTAAAAGTCACAATTATGTTACGCAATGTACCGGAAATTCATTTAACGACTTTTGTTATGTTTTAGTTGCGTTTGCGGTAATAATAAATAAAACAACGTAGATGCGTTACGTAATACTTGAACGGCCACTAAGTACTTGTCCGTTAAAAAGCAATTTGTTTTCTTCTTTGACCAGCGTGTTGAAAATCTTTTTTGTTGGAGCTATTGATTTAAATAGATATCAGCACATAGTCGTCCAAAAAAGTCCAAAAGTTTCCGAAATCTGCTCTGCAACTTTTTCTGCCCATCACATCAAACTATTCGTAAAAATAATTAATATATAAGCTTTGTAATCAGAGATACAGAAGCAAAATAGAGTCCTACTTAGCTTGGAATGCCCAATATGTACCTTACGTTTTCGTAAAAAAAAAATTCTGAGTTAGTTGTAACCAAAAAATAACGTTCCTCGGTACATTGAGACTTGCAAATTATATGAAATAGTTGTATTGATTTGAAATTTACTTAATTGTATCCGAATAACCATTTTTTAAATATTTTATGGAAACTGTGTACAGACGCGTACCTAGGAGAAGGGGGCGCCTGCTCCAGGCGCAACGAATTGGGGGGCGAAAAGTTGCATCTCACCCGGGCGCCGATTGTGCATGGTACGCAACCTGTGTAAACAAAATTAGTCACCTGACTTTTTTTTTTTATTTGTTAGAACATTTTTTTATGAAAATTTTGAAATTGAAATGAGAATGATCTTTTTTCAATCATTAATTTTTATGCATTTATAATATAACGAACTTTCCTATTTTGATTTATTTTTTCGAATGAGCCCTATTCAGTTTTAGAACGAACCTGGATTTTGATTAATGTTGGTAAATTTCCAGCTATAGTCGACCGAAGTTATATCGCAAAATATTACACTAAGAAAAAATAGTTCGTTAAGATAATAAAGAAAATATAGAAAAAATTTTATTTGCTCTGTCATTATATCTATTTAAAAAAAAGAACCTTCATTGATTTGTAAATCAATACAGAAATGTTTAAAGTATACTGTACATTGTATTTTCGAGAAAGTTTTAGTAAGAGTTTCAGTGCAACCAATTAACAACTAAGTATTTACAAAAAGCTAAAGCTAATGACTATTGACATTCAATGACTTGAAATTCATTATTCAGCAGATGCAAAATATATTTTTATGCATTTTCAAATAAGCAGAATAAGTCAATCAGTGACTGGCTTTTCAACGGCGGCAATTATTCAAATTTTACTTGAGAGTCAAATGCTTCTCAGCACCTGAAATTTTAACGCTGCTTTTCCGCAGTCTTTAATATTCTAGGAAATAATAAATACATAATGCCGCAGCTGATAAACTCTAATTAATTGCACAATAAATTAGCAACGGAACAATAAAAAATATCTGTCATCAATTGTAATTGAATATGACTTACCTTCGTACAGTACAACAAATGCAAATTCAACAAATTGTGTGCAAACACAATCAATTTGCAAACAATTTAATTAACGTAATTACAATCAGTAGCGAAAACACTAAGCAATTTGAAAAAACTAGCGACGATTATAAAAAATGAGAATATCATAAAAATTGCAAACGATTTGTTATGCGCGCACTTTACCAGAGTCATAAACAGTGGAATTTAGTTGACAACGCATAGAGTCACACGATCGCGTTGCAACATTGAATACAATGACGATAAAGATGACTATGACGATGACGATGACGATGATCATCATCAGGCGCGGATCCAGGGCTACATTTTGGGGGGGGAATTCGATATATTAAATTTATGTCCAAAAAAAGTTTATGGGATTTTGTCGTAGGTCGTTCGATATAAAATTTTTTTTTATTGAAGTGAGTGACGGAACCCTTAATTTTATTACATATATTCAATCTTCAATATTTAAAGCTCATACCAAAAATACAAATTTTAATTTTTCGTTTTGGGAAGGCAAAATTATCATCGACTGTTTATTTAAAAGTTATAAACAAATGGGAAAAAAAAAATTATTACATTTTTTTTTATCATGAATAGAATGTGCAATTAGTGGTTAACATGTGTACCAAATTTTATAATTTTATGTTAACAACTTTAAGAGGAATTAATTTTTCAATTAAACTAGTCGGTGAAGGGGGAGATGGGTTGTTCCCCTCGAAATTTGGGTTGTCAAATTGGAAACGTCCAAACTATAGATGTGTTTCAGATGTGTGGTTTCAGATGTGTGTCCTTAGTTTGAAATTTCCGATATCTGAGCATGTCTAAAACCAGAAAATTTAAAGAATTCCTCATATAGTATAACACGGTTCGACAAAATTAAATTTTTTGTTGCACCCATGAAAAATTTCAATTTATTCTGTAATAGACGTTAAAAAAGAAATATACGTGGGTGGTGGTTTTTCACCAGCACTTCAGACTTTTTTTAATCGATTTTTGAAGTTTTTCAAGTTTCGCTTTTATGTAGCGGAATAACGCTATAATTTATAAAATAGTGAACCAATTTTCAGGAAGAAATGCTTTTTAGAAAGGTCCTCGAAAAACATCAAAAAAGTCGTCGGTTCGCAAACGGATCACTTTTTCAAAGGACTGAGTCTTAGAATGTCGCACATAGAAACTAACATCGTTCCCAAGTACGTTGAACTTGAATTCATCGCTTTAAGTAATCATACTGCAAAAATGCAGGCCTTCGAAAAAGTGTTGCGTTTGCGAACCGAAGACTTTTTTTTGATGTTTTTCGAGGACACGAACGGTTTTATCTTGGCAACGCATACATTCAAATTTCTTATATAGGAGTATGCTAAGGGATCATTTGGCCACCGATTACACCAAAAATTTTTGATAATGGTCCAAAACATTGATCTTCACTTGTCAAATCTTGGCTGGACTCACAATCCACCAAGATTCTGAAGTGGTCACCTCAAAGTTCCGACTTAAATTCTATAGAGAACTTATGAGGCATCAGCAAACGAGTCGTAGTAGCACGAAAACCTGCGAGTAAAGTAGCTAGTGGCAAGTTAATCAAGAGAAGTGGCATAAAATTACTCCAGACCAATGAGCACGCCTGGTAGGCAGCATGTCAAACCTATTCTCAACATTTATGAAACAAAAATGGTCTCCTACTCATTATAAAGCTAAACTAATAAAAAAAATAGGATTACACCAAAAATTCAACAATTTCAATTACTTTCTTTCAGATGACTTAATTATATGAGCACAGCATATATGACCTTTGTTAAAATTTTTGCATCTTTGCTGTAAATTGATGCTTACATAGCAGAATTATAAAAACTAATAATGTAAGAATCAGAAAAAAAAATTAATAAATAAATTTTAACAAAAATGGTACGGAGCATACCAATGACTTAATCATGTGAGCACAAGTGTATATACCCAGTAGGCAAGGGCAGGAGCTAGCAGTGCTTCTAGCAGGCCTTCCTTGGTAAGATTAAGGCCTTGCCACCTCCTTTCAAACTTACTTTCTTTTTATATGAAATGTCCCGATAAAACAGGTGATAGAAGTAGTCGGAAAAAATTAAATTTTAATACGCCATGACACTCTGAGTTAATTTTTTTTCTATCCGCGTCACCTCACTTGCACTTGCGTTGATATTTTTAATGTTTTTTTGTTGTGACGTTTTCTTGCTTTATAATTTGACATTGAATACACAACAGTCTGCCATAACATGAAACAGACACTCAATGGAGTGTAACTATTCTGCTAATTAAAATTTCACTACTAAACATAAACAAACATCATAACAAAAAAAAAATGAGTATACATATTTATATTTGCATGAAAATTTTGTTTTGAGAAGGCATCTTACAATCGCAGCAGTGCTAGCAGGCCTTCTCCGAGGAAGGCCTTGCTCAATTGCCTGCTGAGTAGTTAACAGCAAAATACGAACGACAAGCAGAATTTCAGCTTCGTTTTTCGCATTCACTATGGCCACTCATAATTCAGCTTCTTGTATGAAAAATCAAGTTTGTGCTCGACTCCGTTTTGAACATACACTGTGGATGCTTACAAGCGTTTCTGATTGGAACTTGAACAGCAAAATTAATTTTTATGAACAAACTCAAAAATTACACATCTCTGGCATTACTAGACACTTCAAAATATTTTCTTTGTTTCTCAGATGTTGCATCGTTTTTTAAAACTTTGAAGTTCTCTAGTGTATATACATATGTATCAGGCCGTTGGGGGGCGAAATTTCCCCTATTTCCCCCCCGTGGATCCGCGCTTGATCATCATCAATGTGGCGACTAATTTGCATGGCATTAAAATTTAAAATTAATGTTGTTGTTGCTCCGGCTGCGGTTGTTGCTGTCTTAGTTGTCATCGTTGAATGTGAAATGATGGAATAAATTAATTTTTTATATTAAAAATTGAATTAATTTTTAAACGCTTTGTTTCAGCTTTAATTTTATTGTTGTTGTTTATGAATTTAGGCAACGACAACAATCAACAAAAAACATATGACATTCAACAGCATACAGCACACAGCAAAAATGTTGCTAATCACTTTTGTCAACAACACAGATTTTGTTCAACGTTGTTAACTCATCAAAAACGCGTACTCTTAACGCGCTGACAACCATTGGAACCAGTTCTTCAAATTTTCAGCAGACAAGCTGTCGTTGAGTTTATTAGCAAGTTGTTGAAATACGGTTAAAATACTATTAACTTGGCTTAAACATACAAGAACTTTGTAGTGTTGGTCGCGTCGGTGAAATCACTTTTACATCAGATTTGTTTTTGGTGATGCTTTTTCTGTTTTCTGTTGACATTTCACAAATTGAATTTTAACTCGAATGGAATGAAGTTTAAAATTAAAATGCTTCATTGAAAGCTTAGTTTGCTATATCAGAGCGTGTGCGAGTATTGGGTACGGTGGGATAGAATTGGATAAAGCATAAATATAGCTGCAATAGGGGAAATACTTCATTGAAGGAACATTTTTTATTTACAAATTTTGATTCTTGGAATGGAACAGCAAATGAATCAATTTTTTATGCCATTGAATTGGAGAAATCTATTCAGAATTCTATTTCCTTTAAGTGAAATAAAAATTATTGAATTCATAACTTCGATTCCGATCGAATCATAGTCGCACCAATTTTTTTTGCTATAGAATTAAAAAAAAAAACTGTCCCGAGATCCAATTTCTTGGAATGGATTTAAAAATTTCCAATTCCAAGATCCGATTCTTTCAATGGAATCGACAAATAAATCAAATAATTTTGTCATTAAATTAAAAAATGGATTGTAATTCAAGTTTTTGGAATGAAATTAAAATTTTTCGTTTGCAAATTTTCGTGACCTTAATAACGATGAGAAGCTGTGATTTTCAGGTAATAACCTAACTTGACCTTGGTCCAGTCAAGAATGAATTGTGATCATTAAAAGTAGGATCATACTTCAAATGACATTCTGCCGGGATGTTGAGCGGAAACTTTCAAACAATTTGAAATGTTTTAGAGCTATTTCTGAAGACGTTGCTTCACTAAGTCACACTTACATTTTGCAGAATCAAACTTCGCCTTATCACTTGCGCCAACAGCATTGGCATTTCGCACTGGCAAAAATGCAATACAATAACTCAAAAAAAGCTATAACTACGAAACCAATGTAAATTCAAGCCGACCAACATAATTTTCACATATCGAACACAAAATGCAAAAGAGATTTGTTGAATTTGTTTAAACGTTTGTATTATGCGTCCGAGAATCAAATAAGAAAAGCCGCCAAAAAATACGGCTACGGCAAAGGCAGTAACCAAATATCAAAAAGCCAAGTTCATATGTTGAACTTTTGTTGCGTTGATAAGGATCGCAGCTACACGACGACGGCTCCTGCTTTGCGGTGATGCTGCAATAAAATAAATAAATAAAAGTTTGAAAGGAAAAAGAAAAAGTTTCTATTTCAGCAGAAAAACGATTAATACGCACAAAATGGTTAAATCAAAACAACAGAAACAAAAAGTCCCAAAAGCAACAACACCATGAAATGACAGCGAACGATTTGTGCGCGTAGGCCACGATTATTCCATATCTTACTCTAGCATGGGATGCCGCTGCTGTTGTTGCAGCCCGACGATTATGTTGCCAAAGAACAAAATTCAAATCGGACCGCAACATAAATCACCAGCTGCTCATGCGCATGGGTTTGCTCTTGCCAGATTTTTCGTACATTTTTTTTTTTCAAGTTTTGAGTATTTTGTTGAATTGAAATTATGTTTATTATTAACATTTATGCTGTAATTTATTTTCATAAGTTTGTTTATATGTCTTCTGAACAATCATACGCTCAATGAACGCCTCAGAATTCGAATCTTTCGTTCGTTCGTTATCAAAATCGAAATTCACGGTGGAAGCTGACATTGCTTGGTGCGGTGTGGCTTATCTGCTACGATCACAACTTCTCAACTCATCTGATATGCATCTAATATTCATGCGACATTTTTATTTAATATGCAGACGCATATTGTTTTGGCTTGAATTGTTTTAAGTTTTCCTTTTTTTCTTAACATTTGTTTATACTGTAAAACAAAACATCGGAGATATTCCGTTTGTGATAAGAAATCAAATCTGAACATCGTGTTGAATCCGGCACAGGTGCAGTTGGTTGAGATAAAAAATTAATAAAATATTTAATAATCATAAATTAGTCACAAGTTTTATGTTCAGCTTCTTTTATATGGTGAAGACAAATATTTTTTCCTATTTTTACGATGAAATAAGTATTAAACTTTACAATTTTACTCAAAAAAGTTGGAGGGTTTTTTTATTTATATTCTTATACTTACATATCGTAAAATTTAGTTTAATGTTACAAGATTGAATTCATACAGATAAAATTATTACAATTTTATTGTATTTCTTAAATTAGGTCAAACACCATGGGAATAAGCAGCACTGTCAAATTTGATCTCCAATAGAGATGGAAATCTTTTAAGCAAAGTAATTGGCTAATTATGTACAAATGTATTTGAAAAGAGTGAAAGGAATGAACATCATTAATTTGAAACAGTGGTATGTAAGTGTTAGGTAATAACTTGCTTCGACTTTTACAATACGATACGGTTGATACGGTTATGTTTATCAATTAAAAGCTCCAAATATAAGCATAATTTACCGAAAAATTTCAATATGGAAATGGAATTTTGAGGGATATACATACATATGTATGTATGTACATTAGACCGGTTCAAAAAAAAAGTCTCTGAAATTTAGAGGCACCGGCAGTTTCCTATTCCCATAAGTGTCCCGAGTGGGATGTGCAATCAATTTTTTCTAAATATTGCGCTCCTGATTAGCGATTTCCATATTACTCTTGAAACTTTCGCATAAAAAAAAAGTTCACCAACAACCTAAAAACGATGGTGGTTATCGCTGAGGTGAACTTTTTTTTTTTTCAATTCAGTCTCACATTCGGAGTAGTTTTGAATGAGGAATTGGAATTACTCATTATTTTTTAATTATGTTTTTGTCTTCAGTGGTAAAAATTGAAAATAATCATGAAATTTAGTCCAAAATTTAAATTTTTTTATTTAAAATGAAAAATCAGGTCTAAATTTTTGGATTACTTTTGCTTTTATTATTTTGAATAATTAATTTTTTCCTCCTCTATCTGATGGTGTTAACCGTAAATTTTTATTATTTTTGTACTTAAAAATAAAAACATAAATATAATTGAACAAAGGATTTTTTCATATTGAAGCTATGTTTTAACAGGGAATATAAATTTTAATGTGGAAATCTGTTTAAAAAATATGAAATCTAGTTTACTTGAACCAAACCAAGTGTATAGAATTAGATAAATATATTTCATATTTAAGGACTATATTTTGGCCTATTTTTAACTTTGGGCGTAGCTTCCGCGATTCATTCACTTTTCAATGGATTAAAATTATCGATCAGTAAACGCCTTCCGAATGAGTATAAATTTTTAATTTGGGCCATTTTCTAAATAACTTCTGATACGCCATTCCTACAAAACGTCAAGCTTAGGCTGCCACTTTGGATCAACTCTCGGCTCGTTGAAGAGACTTTGGTATTGAGTAATATGGAAAAATATATAGGTCAAGCAGTATCGAACAGTACCGAAAGCTTAAGTCGCTTAAGTCGGAATTTATCAAATTGTATTGAGAAGTAGCAAAAAACTCGATACAAAAAGAACAGTATAAAAAGGTACTATCGCAAAAATCAATATATCATAAATTGAAAGATGTGGATCGAAGACTTTCGAATAGAATAGAAAAATATTGCATGGCATCGTAAAGGCACATGGGAAGCCGATCGAAGAGTTTCAAAAACTATCAAATTGCATTTAAAAATCCGATAAAAAATAAGAAGTAATGAAAAGTCATAATATCGAAAAATTTTAAAAATATTGAATAGAAAAGTATTTCAGCCTCAAAGACAAAATCAAAACGTTTCAAGTATAAAAAAATATTGCATAGCACGTAAGTTTCGTGGAAAGCCGAAAGAAGAGTATCAAAATCTCTCAAACTGCATTGAAAAATCCGATATAAAACAAGAAGTATCGAAAAACCAAATAATATCGAAAATGCATTTAAAGTTGAAAGATTACAAACTGCACATTAATTTTCAAATCGAACAAAAAGTAAACTCAATGTCATCGATTTGCTCGAAATTTACAGATATTATTCTGCGTTCAATTCTAAAAGACTCATATTTTTTTATTTTGCTAAAAGGACCCAATTTTCAAAGTAATGGTCATTTGAACTTTGTCCTTTAAAATTATACAAAACAAAAATTCCGAAAGGACTTTATTTCAAATTGTCGATATTTCCTTAATAAATATCGGTCTGTAGTATATATGGAGGTAAGTTGCGGATAAACAACACTCCCGCAAAAGGGCCCTTATTTCACCCAACTACTCAATTAAAATTTTAAATAGTTGAGCTTTAAGAAAAATACTCTCAATTAAGAATAAGCCGTTTTCGACAGTTGGGAGTTTTATCAAATGTAGTTTAAGCCTTTCCGTGTTGATAAAAAAAAATTTCAAGAAAAAAAAACTGATGAAAAAAATGCCTCTGGTTTACGATATTTACAATATTTTCCACAAAACACTTTACACTAAATGTCATCTTTTCATCAGATCCATTAAATTATAAAAAGTTTGAAAAAAAAAATTATGAAATTCCGATATTTAGTAAGGAAATATCGACAATTTGAAATAAAGTCCTTTCAGAATTTTTGTTTTGTATAATTTTAAAGGACAAAGTTCAAATGACCATAACTTTGAAAATTGGGTCCTTTCAGCGAAATAAAAAAATATACAGTCATGTGAAAAATAATAGGGACACTTACATTGAAATAGTTCAATGTTCAAACACACCTCTGCTTCTGTTTGAAAAAATTGAGGTAAAATGTTATATTACATTACTTACTGGGATATTAATGCAGTAAAGAACCGTTATCAGAGTAAAAATATTTTTCGTCGTTTCAAAGTTGTTGATCGTATTGTGAAGTGTGCTCAATTTAGCCTGTGCGAAATAATAGGGACACGAATATAAAGTAAGTTATATTTTTGAAACTTTTTGGTTTTTAAACATTTATAAGATATAACGGTATTGTATATGAGATGATCTAAAATTATAATTTGAAAAAATAACCAAATAATGTAATTTAGTGATTCAGAATGGGGAGAGGTCGAAATTGCACCGTCCAGCTTCGTAGAGACATAAAAGACCTTTACGATAACGGAATTTCATAACGAAAAATTGCCAGAACGTTAAATGGCACCAAGAGAATGATAGAAAATGCAATAAAATATACCCCACAGAAGGAAACGCGTGGACGAAGGTCAAAAATATGGCATATTCTTGAGAGGACTATGCTGAGATTTGTGAGATAGAACCCGTTTGCATCTACTAATGAAGTAAAAAAAGTGCTTTCCATGAATGTCAGCCCTTCAACATTTCGGAAAAGGCTAACTAATAATAATTTAGAAGCAAAGAGAAAAGTGCCTTTCCTGTCCAAACAGGACGTCAGTAAAAGGTTCATTTTCGCTGAGGAGCATACCATTTGGCCAGTGAAGAAATGGCGCAATATCCTGTGGTCGGATAAGACCAAATTTTACCCTGACTGTGTTACTCAACGTGTGAGGGTAAATCATATTAGATTTGGTCTCATCTGACCACAGGATATTGCGAATTTCTTCACTGGCCAAATGGCATGCTAAAGTACTACTCGATATTGAGAGAGGCCCCCAAAAGGGGCCATTTACTGATGTAGTCAATATTATTTTGCCTCAGAGTTTATAATAAATAGTTTTGAAATTAGAAGAAAATCAGATGGGCTAGTGGGGAAAAAGGGGTATAAATGTCATCTTTTATCACAGCTCTAAAGTTTCATCTGATAAAATGATTAAATAGGTTTTACCTCAATTCACGTACTTACTACAAAGTCTTTTCACTTGAAATCCATTTTATTTTTGAACATAATTTAGACGTTAATTTTTACCTTGTATAATTTTACAAGAGCCGCAAAATTTTTTTTGTTTTATTTTTGATGAAAAAAATTCGAAAAGAGTAGTGTTTTTCAAATGCAATTCTTATGAATGTCAGTATTTTCCGACTTTATCTTAAGACGACTTCAATACAATCAGCCCAGAAAAAAACAAAAAATGCAAAGTATCGAAAATGCTTCCTTTAGTACCTTTTCAAAATTAACATCATCATAATTTATTCATTTCATATGCCATTGCTTATTTGGCTTCCTAAATAAATCAATTAAAAGCTAATGAATGCAGCACGTGACAAATAAGTCATTATGACACATCTGTTCATTACTCAATCGTTGGTTTCGTTGCAATTTTCCATAATTCTGCTGCATGAAGAATAAATTTAATTGTTTGCATCATTTTAAACGTCATCACGACTTAACTAACGTACACTGTAATGACTTCATCAATATACAATTATTTTGTCAAAATGTAACACGCCCAGATGATGTCATTGTCACAGTTTAAAATTAATAAAAACTAAAAATAAAAATTCAAAATTAAAAGCACCCACACACCACGTGCAGCATTTTCGTTTTTTGTTTTTTTTTTCTTCTGTTAATTCGAAAAGATACGAAATCGTTAAAGTGTTAATTATAATTATTTTTAATTTATTTAACAGAAAGCAAACTTAAATGCGGCTAAAAGCCTTTTAAGCAGTTAGCAATTATTGTATGTACTTTAACTGCAACAACAATAGCAAAACATACGCTAATTAACTATGAAAATTATACCTCAATTATGATGACCAGTTAGGAACGTTTAGAATCCGAACACCTTTTAACTAATCAACGCTGTATGGCCTGTTAAGTCATTTGGGCCTTTTTGATGTTTGCCGCGGCACTTTAGGCTGCCACCGTCACCACCACCACCATCACCAACTACATTGAAGTTCAAGTAGGTACGGTTGTAGGCTGGCGTGTCAGTATTTACTTTTGCTTGATTTTTAAGTTTCGGTTTCCTTTTAATGAAAGTCTCGTTGAAGGTGTCAATTAATAGTTTGCTCCCAATTTTTATGTTAATTGTTGAGTAAACGAAAATCTACTTTTGGTATATAGTAGTTGTCCGTTGCATTTTAAGTGGAGATTTTACATTATCTATAGGAATGTTCTTGTGCTTAAGTTGAATATTGAGGGTAAAAGATCGAATGTTTTTTATGAAATATATGCACATCTAATGAGAAAGATACAAATATTTATATGAACAAAAAAAAAAATATAATTTATTAAATTTATTTTAAAATTAAAATAATATACATACATATAACATATGTATAAATCGAAATCGTTGAAATTCTGAATTGAAATGCTTACATCCGGTTTTCTATTAATACAAATTCATATTTCGAATCTGATTTCATAATTCAATTTGCATTATTCGAACGGTTTCCGGAAAATCCGTATTTCATTTACTTTACATTTTTAGAAGGCCATAACTTGACAACTAAACCTCACACAAAATAGGATTTGTGTGATTAGATTCACTCCTTCTAGAAGAATAATTAGGCTGAATGTAAACGAATTTTAGGAAGTCACAATTTTTCCTGTGACCGCTTCACATTAAATACCCGATTTTGTGTAAGTAATATATTTATTTTTCACTGCAATAAGAAATATAGGTTGACCTTTCAAAATTCTAAAAGTTTTGGACTTATTCGAACGTGGCTCCGATTCAGCGAAAATTATTGGTTGTTGCTGTAACATACATCTTCGTTGATAGGTAAACTGCTCTGAAACTCTTTAATTCATCAGCAAGAAAATTTAAGCATTGAAGAAATATGTCATCACTCAATATATGAATTTTGACTAGGTAAGTATATGAATCCTATCAGGAATGTAAGACTTTAAGTTCCTTATACCACATTGTAGATAAAAGACTTCCTTTGAAATCAGAATTACTTTTCATAACTTTATTTCGAAGTGCAAGAGAGAAATATCCCAATCACTTTCAACTGAATTCAAACTTTAAAAATCTTTATTCGTAGTAATATTGCAGCTTGGAAAATGAGAGATTAATGTTACACAAAAAAAAAAATAAAAATATTTCGCAGTTGAATAATGAACAGTCATTTCTAGAGATATTACCTATCCGGAGGGTACAGTTTTTCAATACCTGCTTTGGCCCTGCTTTTGGGTTCTTTTTTCAATATTTTAATTTCGAGTTATATTTACCACTTTCTTCAGATATATGAAAATTTGAAAAATTAGTTTCAAATACAAGTATGCAATATCTTTTCTTGTATTGTTGTCAATCATTTTAATGACTATGATTCAAATAAAAAATGATTGCGAAGTTAATGAAAAAATAATTTATTTGTTATTTATGACAATTCAGACGGTGATCGCTGGCGAAAAAATCAAAGTGACATAGAAAAATCTGAAAACAGAGGGTGTTACGGGTGGCTTAAAATACCAAAATAAAAAAGATTGAGTGATTTTTATAAGCGCTATGAATATAAATGCAAAAATTTGTATACATTTTCTACCTACCATGAAAAACGGCTTTTATTGGGTTCAGGAAAAAAGAGGAGGAATATTTTTTTATTTATGATTTTATTGTTAACACATACAAGCTGTTTTTTTGTTGCTTTTGTCAACCACGTTGTAATTTATTGAAAGGAATTTTTAAGTATAGCGTTGGCATGAATCGCTACTGAAACTTTTAAGATAGCGGAAAATGTAAGGGATGTTTTTGGCGAGAACTTCCAAAAGCTGCTTCCCATAAAGGTCAGTAGAAGACTGCAAGTGTAGCGAATGTTTGATATACCAGCTTATTAGCCGGGCGTGTGGCATCAAACTGTCCGTCACTTAGCTGCCGGAAATGATACCGTATTTTAATAAAAATTTTATATTTTCTTATTTCTATGACGAGGGTTCCGAGAGCGCCATTTAATTATGTATTTATGTGCTTCCAATATTAACTACCAATTTTAGATATTTATAGAGAAAAGACAAAAAGCTTAAAAAATTATTATATCAAATAATGTGCCACTTATAATTTGCTTATGTTTTTGTAAATAGCCTCGTTGGTACGCGTTGAATCCCGTTTGAAAATAAACAAATTGACTGAAAGTAACTCAAGCCAATAATATTCGTAATATAAACGCATTTAAGCTGCAAATAAGCAAAAGAAAACACGTTAAAAATCTCTATCAAATGATATATTTAGATTGAACATACACTGAAAAAAATATACGTTTGAAAAAACAATTTAACAACTAAATACAGAAACAACATGATTAGAAATAATGTTTAAAAGCTATGTTTGAAAAATACGTTCACGTCATACAGTCCGGGAATAGTGTCTAGAGAACTTCTTGTGAATTGTGTTAGCTTTAAGTATAGTAATTCGTCCGACAAAATCTATTATGTATGTCAGAATGCTTCACCGCTGTACAAAACTTTGTGATGGAAATTGAGATCAACTTGTAATTTTTCCTCACTCTACTCTCCCAACATACGTTGTGGACAATGGTCCAATGAATTTAGTACATCCAAAAATCTGATTTTCTATACCATTAGGTCGAAATCTTTGTGCAAAATTTTCCATGTAGCAGAGAGCTGCTAACAACTTACTTTGAAAGAACTAACATCAGAACTAATATCCCTTAAATGCATTGATATAGCGTGGGTCAAGGCTAGAGTGAATGCTCTGATTCCAGGGAATATTTATTGATATGAATTCAATTAGTGTAATATTATCCGCTCTCAGCAGATACATGACCAAAAGATCTCATCGGCCTTTATCGAACAGTTTTTGTAAGTTTATTAATAAAAATGTTAAAGTCAGATTTCCAGAAAAAATTGTAGAATTTACTGAAATATATAATTTGCTAGGTATCACTAGAAGAAATACATGGATATATGATACGATCCATATCACAATATTGATCATTTTACTGCAAGCTACAATTTTTGAGCGTACATTTAGCTGATATAATTAATTCTCAATAAATCTTTTAGAGTGTACATATGTCAATAATACTCGATGCCACCAATAGTATTGAAAGCGGCTTCTTGACAATACATTTTTTTTTACTCTTTTTTTTTGATCACACCGATTTTTTGTTTTTTCACTGACCATTTTTTTTCGGTCAAATTGAGTTGAGTGCAAACAAGAGACGTTAAAAGATCAAAAAACTTTAAATCAATAACATTTTCGACGTAGGCAAATTCAGACACGCCGACAGCAGTGCCTACTAAAACCATGTTGGCTGGTGTTGATGACTGCCGTGGTCTACACTTATGCTGCGCATTGTGGTCTGTGCAGAAGCGGCTTCTGCTTCTGTTGTTTTGCATTTGGCCATAACGTTAAGCAGCTGTTTTATCACAGATTTTGTATCTGTTTGCTGAATGTTTATTTGTTTGCTCGCTGGTCGTCTGGCTGTATGTGGAAGTTTGCTGAATGTTTTTAAGTTTGCATACTCGTCGTATTTGTGTGTCGGATTTACCATCTTCCGACAAATTGTGTGTTCGTTCGCATTCACTAAGAACCGGGGAGGGGAAAGTTACAGTTGTGTTTTTGGCCTCTTCATTGCTGATATCCAGCACTTGGCCGTCGTCAATTGTTGTTGGTGCTGACGCTGATGCTGATACTGTCTGTTTGTCTGTTTATGTGCGTGTACACAACACATTAGTCCTATTTGTCCATTATGCTGCCCCTGCTGTTTGTCATGTTTGTCTTTCTTAATTTGGAGTTAAAATCACATACCTAAACGCTTTTAAGCGTTTTGTTTTATCTGCGGTGTTTTGATGGCTTTTTAAGTTGGCTCATAATTAAAAATAATCGATATTTTTTTGAGGCTGGGGTTCGTCAGAGCTGTTGTTACTTATTATGTGTTAGGAATCGATTTTGGAATTTACATTTTATTGTATATAAATTGAAAAATGTCGACAAATTCGAGTATGAAGTAATATTTTGATATGTGGAGTTTTTATTAATATTAAAATATAAAAATTCATTTCAAACAATATATTTTATTAAGAATATATATTTTATCATATATCATTTTAACCACCCTCTCATATCGTATACAGCTAATCTATTCAATGTCACCAGACAGCTTATTTCAGATAAACATCCTATCCTTTGTTTCTTAAGAATGATCGCAGGTCCCGT
The DNA here is from genome assembly GCA_963662105.1 of Meiosimyza platycephala. Classification (NCBI taxonomy): domain Eukaryota; kingdom Metazoa; phylum Arthropoda; class Insecta; order Diptera; family Lauxaniidae; genus Meiosimyza; species Meiosimyza platycephala. The sequence continues at coordinate 72,421,891 of OY759209.1, read as the reverse complement.
GACCTCTGTTTTCGGTGGCTTCTTCTAGCTCTTAGCACATCCTATCTTCGGTAGTTATAGGCTAAGAAAACTTCTTTACTCACCAACATTATCCGTAACAAGCGTTAAAGCAACGTTTTGATATTCAATTAAAACATTTATACTCCACACACAATTTCTCAACATTCCCGTTTCCTTTACCCTACCTAATTAATCACATATCCTTTTTTGCTTTTACATCCCCAACCCAAAAATTGTTTACAAAACTTTTTTCATGAAAACAATTCCAAACGATTAAGTGATTTTGGCATTAGCACCGCAGCTACGAAATCAACTGCTGGCCCTCGTCCTTGTAAATTCCTCATCCTGGCGTGGTAATTGGATTAATACGATGCGCATACATCAGCATAAAATAAATACGAAAAGTAATCATAACGCTAAATCGTCTCAAAGCGAAGAGGGTGGTTAAGGAAAACGAAAACTGGCCGGTGGGTGTTATGTTGAGTACAACCCTGAGTTAAATGCTTTTGTTACGGTGGTTATCAGAGAAATCACTAAAACTTAATCACGCGTCGCCATGTGAGTAATGAATGTTATGGGAGAAACTTCCAAAGCTAAGCGCCGAGTGTTAGCACGAACACAGCTTGTCATAACCCAATTACCAGCGAAAACATATTTTCCAAAAGTAAATACGACAGCAACGAATAAAAGGGAGGTAGAAAACTCACCAAGTCCTTTTTTTTTTTGTGATGATGACGATGGCATTGTGTTGAGACTCAATGTATTTGTGCTATCATCCCAGTTGGAATACAATTCGTTGATGTGTTGTGCACAGTGATGGCATTTGGGTTTTGTGAAAATGTACTGAATCAAGACTTCAAATATACTTTTTAGGCCCCGATTGTACTTTTATGTCTTGAACACCCAATTTTCCTAAAATGCACGAAATTGCTCTAATTCAAAAAAAAAAAGGTCCTCACTTTTCCCATCTCAAAAACGCTAGCCAAATTAGATATATTTCACATTAAATTAATAACAAAATCTACACATTGCGCGATTATTTTCATTTACTAAAGAAAACAAAAAAAAAACGTAATTAATATAATAGTGTAATTATATTATATACAGGTAATTACTATAAATCTACTCATTGCGGTTATTTTCATTTACTAAAAAACAAAAAAAAGGTAAATATTATAAATTGTCCAAATGTACCGAAAATGTACTGAAAATGTGCTAAAAGTTTGGCGAATGTACTGAAAATGCCCCAAATTTACCGAATGTACTGAAAACTTGTCGAATGTACTGACAACGATTTTTCAGGACGCAAATGTACCGAAAAAAGTACAAATGTACCGAAAATGCCATCACTGGTTGTGCATGTGTTTCTTTTTTTCGGAGTTTTAAAATATCTAACATTTTCGGAGTAGGTTTTCCATATTTCTAATATAAAAGTTTTTTTTGCGATGTATACCTATAGAGGAATAAATATAGTTTTTAGACGTTGAAGAGAAGTAAAAAAACACATTGATATTGATATGTAACATAGTTTACATTATGAAAGTCACCCATACGTAATACGTAAAACTGTCATGTCGGTACTATATCTTATGATATCGTTTTTCCCGAAATATCGTAATGCATACTGAAACTTATGTATGCAGACCTGTGTAAAGTAATAAAATTTATTAACATTTATTTACACATAATGAAATAACCATTTGCATATGTTAAAATGGGCTCAAAGTTGTCCTAATAAACTTTTAATGCTAACCTTACATTTAATTACTATACATAATAGAAGTTTCACTTCAAAAACAATGTTATGTAACGCGTTGTTCGACCCCACCCCCCCTTCCTCCCCTATAACGCATCGTAACGTTTTACAAGAAACCCTCCTCTCCCCGAATCGCGTTACGTAATACATGAACGCACCCTAAAAGAAAAAAATATTCACTCTATTGATTTTATAAATGCATATATGTACAATAGTATCCTTACCTACCTTAAGTGCTCAAAAACATCTGCCTTCGTTAAATCAGCGATGGAATCGTTTGCCTTTTCTATTATATTTTTATAAGTAAAAGTAGCAGTCAGACATGAGGCAGACGCAATAAAATTTAATTTATATTCATTTCCGCAATATTGCAACATCAACAAAAACGTCTGCCTCTTGAATTTATCATGAATTTATTTTGTACTGTGACACATTTTTTGAAACAAAAGCAGACGCAATTAAATTGCTTATGGGGCCTTCATTTTTACATTTCAAAATTACTCTCAATCAATAACGCAGAAACAATTCAATGGCAGAGATTGTACGTTTTATTTAATTAGAACGTTATGATTTTCAACCGAACGATAAGATCATATAAAAATTTCAACCACCAGCCCTCAAAGTAATTGCTGAAACAATCTTGAAAGTTTATAAATTTTTAAATTTTAAAAACTTTTCATACACCTGCGAACATATAGTTATGTAGCTGAACTTTGGATAGCAGTGAGCCAAAGCCTCATGACACCATTTTGCACAATGATTCCTGCATGGGCATCACTTAAGTTAGGGTTACAGTTTTGCGCACACAATGGTATTATGATTAAGTCGTTGTAATAAGGGGTTGTAGCATGTTATAGCTGCTCCTGCCCCGTTGATGATGTTGATCGTAGACTCAACGCTTGTTGGGCTGTCGGAAGCTGTAATTTGATACATTTAGTTAGTGGAAGCAGCATACTGAAGGGTAGATAAGTGAATTTTTATGAAATTTTATGACTTTGACATTGTTATGTATTTGTGTTTGTATATAAATATATCTCCCTAACTCTCTGTCTGTGTGTAGGTTTGTTTGTGCAAACTATCATCGTTAATCTTTTTACGTAGAGAAATGCAACAATTTATGCTTTGCTATGGTAATAGATAGCTAGTTGGCCAAAATACTACGGGAAAGAAATCAATGAATTTAATAACGATGAATGATATTTATCGTCTAGGCTGAATAAATTAATTATAACAATTTTAAGATACATAAAAAAAGTTCTATTTATTTATTTTAACAAGTTTTTTAAAATCAAATAATATGTGTTTCTTCTTAATAGAATTACGTCGCTCTCGGGCAGAAAGGCCCTAACTCATTTTTTTCTCGAAATTTACTTTTTGGTCGATAAATTGAAAACCCCCGCTATATATTATCGATAATGGTATCGTTAATTAGGTAAAGGTCTAAGTTAAAAAACCTCAAGAAGATGAGTATATAAAGAAAATAATGGATGGGGAAAATCCATGTTCGAAAATGATGACGCCATATTATAGATAATCACAGGGGCTATAATTATGGAATTTAGAACTTGATGTGAATGCTGCCGTTTTTAGTATATGTCGAATATCCCAATTTTTGGTGCAAATGTTCAAGTGTTTACAAAATCATTGATGGAAATGACATTTGGGGAATTTCTCACCATTAACGTTTACGTCACAGCCTCTCCTAGCTGACCCACTAAAAAGTTTGAGAATCGCATTTAAAAAAACTTCTTTATTTGAGGTTTTAAAGTTTTTTCTCCTTCGGTGAAATTTCAAAAATATGAGTTAGGGCCTTTCTACACGAGAGCGACAATTAGCTGTTTTCTTTTCATTTATACTGAATGAAGTTTATTCACAGTAAAGTAAAGTTGTGCCAGTGATGTCTTCATACGAATTGTCAATCAACCAATTGTGTTTAAGTTTTGTAGCAACCAGACTCAACAATGCGATTGCTATCCCATTTATATGCATTAAATTAAATGTGAGATTTCTTGGGCCATGTGATCATCATAAGCATCATTGTTATTGTCATCATCAGTTCCATAATAATGATCACGCTCATGATCATCATGGTAGCAATTGGACATATGTATCTCTGAAGATTCTCGCTTAAAATTAAATTTAAGTTCTATTTCAAGTATATTTACTCATTCAAAATTGTGTGTATGCACCTTAAAAAGGAGTTCGTTATTTTCTATAATGAATGTCTGTTACTGCTCCTTCAATACATTCCTCCATTGATTCTCATCATTCATGATGTTGACGACACCAGCAATAACAACAACAACTACAATGATGACAGAACAATAAAAGCGTAGAATCAATTTAGCTATAACGCCACTGTCACTTCTTCAGGTTGTCTACTATAACGCGCTATTAGCAATCTCACTATGGGTTCGTTCACGTTGCACCAAAACCAGCAGCAGCAGCAACAACAAAAATGTGAAGGACAACATGAGCTGCAGTAAATTTTATTCATAAGAGTTTTCTAGCACAGTGGTTAAACACCAGTCAACGTATTCCAATTTTCATACCACTATTTCTTATGCCAGGCGGATACGTTTTGTTTTACTGTGCAGCACCGCATATCAATGTATTCAATAGTTTTGTGGTTTGTTGCTGCTGATTGTCAGTTTAAATGTTAATTCTGGTGGAATTGTTGCTGTCGTTGTTATTGGTATGCCATTTAGTTGGAAATATAATGTTAAATTTATCATCCATATTTTTCACTGTAAGTCGATGTTGCTTAGCGTTTTATATTTTTAACGAGCTTAAACTGAGAGAGATTTTAAAGTGGAAAACATAAATGGATTCGGTTCGTAAAATCATAAAATGAAAGATATATTCCTAATTAATCATAATTTTTACTGAGCAAAATGTCATGAAATTTGATTACTTTTCTAAAACAAATTTTCACGGCCTATATTTTATGAATAATTTTTACGATAAGCAGGTTAAAATAAATGAACTAAAATTCACTATACCACATTAAACCAAATATCATAAAAATAAGTTTAAAATTAAAAATAAAGTGAGATAGTATCAAAAGGCACAAGATGATGCAAAATTCGGAGGTGATGAGCATACGGTGACTCTCAAACTCTGATGTCATGTCAATCAATTCCAAATTGTTACACTATGCACCTGTTTTCGTTTACATTTAACAAAATGCCTTTTAGGCTAAATATTATCTATAAATAGAATGAATCAAAAGAAGATAACTATTACTGGTGCTTCACCGAGACGAGAACGATACGATAATTCAAAAATTATCGTATCGTCCTCGTAGTGGAGCTTATCGTCTCGTACTCGTTTTCGTTCTATAATTTTTTGACCTGTATCGTTATCGTATCGTTCTCGTCTCGTTATCGCCGATATTTCTCGGTTAATATCGATTACATTTATACACTTAATACTAGCTGGACCAGTGACTTTACCTGCGTACTACCCGTTTTTCCACCCCTCTTACACTTTACGCAGTCCTTACTGCAGACAATTGGGTCCATGGATCGAATTTTTAAAATTGGTATAAGTACCAAGAATAAAGGATTTGCTTGTATTGGAGAAGAAAAGACCCACTATCCAACGCCCTAAAAGTGGCTCTATCGCATAACATAACAAGAATAAAACATGCTTGTTTTTACATTTAGGTAACTCTTAAAAATGAAGTCGAAGAAGTATTATTTGAAGTATTATTTGCTACCACGGTCAAATGTGATGTGAATCCTCAAATTTTGTTTTGATTTTGTTTTTATATTTTTACGAACTTTTTTGTTCGTTTTCAGAAAAAAAATATTAACGTCGGTGTATGCACATATGTATGTACATGTGCTTATTAAAAATATAGTGCAAATTACGCAAACGTGTATGTTATATGCGCGTTCAACGTTCTAAATGGTTATCGGACGATAATCAAGTGTTTATCGTACGATAAACACTACATTATCGCCGAGCACGAGATATCGGTCAGACCTTTTTCGTTCTCGGCCTCGGTCCTACGAGAAAAATTTTTTTTAATATCGTCTCGTTATCGTTCTCGTTCTCTGTCCCGATAACGATAACGAGAACGATATTTATCGGTTCTCGGTGAAGCACTAACTATTACACGGTCCGACAGAATCAAACTTTTTGTTGTACACAAGATAAATTTCAATATATTCTGAAAATAGATACTAAAAAAATACACTTGTTTCGTGGTTTTTCTACAGCACGTCAGATTTCTTTTTAATCGATGCAACAGCTCCCCATGTAAAAGAACATTAAAATTCATTATATCTTATCAACTATTTGACGCAAAGAAACAAGACTTAGTATATATATGTACATATAGAAAGTAGAGCCAAAAGTAAGATTCAATGAAAAAAAATAGGGCGGTGCCCCGCCTCCAATATTAGAAAAAAAATCAAATATTTTATTTTATTTTCAGCAACTGGTTGACACAGTTCGATAAGATTTGGTACATATGTTGCTTATAGTTTTCGGAAGGTTCTAAGCTTTATTAGGTTGCCACGCCCTCCCATATAAGAGAAGAATTAAATTCATTATCTCTCATAAACTATTTGATGAATTTATATGAAACTTGGTAAGTACATATATACGAAAGAGAGGCAAAAGTAAGATTCAATGAAAAAATGGGCGGTGCCCCTCCTCGAATATGAGTAAATATCAAAATTACCGGATTTCATTCATTTGTATCAAATAGCTACTGTGGTATAAAACATGTTGGTATTTTCTAATTTTGGAGGCGTGGCACTACCCATTTTTCATTGAATCTTACATTTGCATCTCTTTTGTATATACGTACCAAGTTTCATATACAGATATGCGTCAAATAGTTTATGACACATAATGAATTTAATTCTTCTCTTATATGAGAGGGCGTGGCATTGCCCACTTTCTCCAAACTTAAAAAAAGTTTGAACCTTCCACAAACTATAAGCAACATATGTACCAAATCTTATCGAACTGTGTCAACCAGTTGCTGAGATATAAAATATTTCAATTTTTTCTAATATTGGAGGCGGGGCACCGCCCATGTTTCATTGAATCGTACTTTTGGCTTTTATATATATACCAAGTTTTGTTTATTTGCGTCAAATAGTTGATAAGATATGATGAATTTTAGTTTTCTTTTACATGGGGGGGGGGGCTGTGGCATCGATTAAAAAAAATCTGACGTGCTGGAGAAAAACTAGAATATATTGAAATTTCTCATGTGTTCAAACCTTTGACGGACCGTGTTATAGTTGTGATGGACGAACATAATGCTAAGTTAAAGCAGAATAGTAGTAAATATCGTCGTTCTAACACAGACTTGAAATGATATGACGCGTTCAGAGCGTTCAAAAAAAGTAAAAAAAACAAAAATTGCATGAACCGTGGCTCGAATCAGTAACCCCCCGGTTTATACACTAACTCGCTCCACACTATGCAATGCTGCTGGTTGAAAACATGTTAACTTTTTTTGTATAACACAACTAGGGGCAGGGGCGGATCCAGAAAAAAATTTTAGGGGGGGCGAACATAAGAATAAAAAAAGTTAAGAAATTTGTATTAATTAAAAACCCACGTAACTTGAGCAACCTCAAGTAACCCAAGTAACCTCCCTCCCCTGAGTGATCCAAATAACCCGAAGTAAACCCATAGATCTAGCTCGTGCAATTTTTAAATAATAAAATATACAAACTCAATTAAACAAAGTCACCCCAAGTAACCCCAATAGAACCTGCTCGAGAAATTGTTGGACCAGACTGCAGTTTAATCTTGAAGCCCAATTCAAACCCAAACAGATCGAGGAGGTGACCCTACTCCTATATCAAATAAAATCACTAAAATCTAATTTTTTCTCTTGTCATTTTCTTAAAATTCGATGATCTTTTTGAGTTCAATTTGTTTTAACATTATACAATAACAGAATAAATATTTTTTCTGTTTTTTTAAATAAAACGCGACAACCTAGCATGTCCAAATGGTATAGAATGACCCTTGTATGTGCGTTAAAATAATAAATAATTGACAAATGTTTTTGTTTTATAATGTATATATAATAAAAGTTATATATTTTAAAAAATGTTCAAAATCATTTCTTCCCTTGCCGTCCTTAGGGGGGGCGATCGGGGCGAACCGCCCTTGACTAGGGGAAAACTTTAAACACGATTTTCTTGCTTTTCCTTGAGCATTGTGAAAAACGGCGAAAATGGTTTTTCTTATTTCCGGTGAATTACCATCTGGTTAGCCAAATCGGTGACACCGGAAGGTGGTGGTCTCCCTGTTATATATATTATCCACACAACCGTCATATTTTAACACATAAAAAAAAGGCTATACTTTTAGAATAGATAATGCATGTCTTCCTCAATTAAGTAATGTCAGATTTGAACTGCTTACACCAAGTTGGCCAAGTTTTGTTTAAAAATAAACTTTTAAATATGTGGGCACTTCTGGCATACTAAACTATCAAATAAATCTTAAAAAAATTTTCAAAATTATACAAACTATGCTATTGTGAAAATATTCCAAAATTTATATATAATGTTATTCAAAACAGATTTTCATGACGAAAATATCAGCTATTGTACTTATATCTATTATTTATTTATTTTATAGAAATAATTGAAATCCTAAAAGTTGTTTCTTGTATTTGTTCAGTCGTACAAATAAGTACTTTACTGCTTGTATATCATGCAATCCATACAGCTTTATTCGATCAACAGTTGTAAAAGCACCGATCCTAAGCGATCATGGCGATCGTGATAAATGTTACGAGCCCATGCTTTACATTCAATGTTAATGAGGATTCTTCCTGAAAATTTAAAAAAGTGTTAACTCTATTTTATTAGGAGGTAAACATATAATGTGTTTGAGCAATCATTTAAATGCTGAATATATCAGTGTTTACCCCTTATGTTACTGCCCGGAATCTTATTTCTCATTACTGTAGGTACCTAGCTAATATCGTGTGTCCAAGAAACTTTATAATTCTGTATGCTTCGTTAGCACTTGGTATTCGACATTTACATACATACAGTAATCCCTCGAGCTGCGCGGTTTCGGAGTTGCGCGATTTGGTTTTTACCACCGAAATTTCGCATTGCGCGGTAAAAGTTTCGCATGTATGTATGTATGTATGTATGTATGTATGCATGCATGTATATATGTATGTATGTATGTATGTATGTATTTTTATAAATAAATTTATATTTTTTATTTATTTTTTGTTTATATTTAACTTTTATTTATATGTAATATAACAGTCACTTAATAAAGACTTCATTTGAACTATGGACCTACTTAAAATTAAATTTTTCATAAGAAATTAAGGGTTTGGAACGTATTCCCCAAATTTAATACAAAAATGGGTTTACGGTGCGCGGTTTCGACCTGTGCGCTGTTTTTAGTTTTTAGTTTTAGAGTATTATTGGCAATATGTAAAAAAAATAAGTTTTCATGCCAAAATCAAGAAAATTTATAAAATTAATACAAAATGTTTGCTATTATTTACGTTAAAATTGTTGTCCTGGGATGTTTCGATTCATAAAAGAATTCGTTGAAAACTTTCCATTTGCCTAAAATTCCGTTTTTAAGTCTCAATATCTCGTAAATTAAAACTCACTAAACAAGACTGTAATATTGTTTTCAAACTCTTATTCTAAGGTATACTCATGCAAAGTCTGACCTAAACCGGAGATGGTCGGATATCGAAAATTTCCGATTATGTTGAAAAAATGTTGAAATGTCTCTCTAAAGGTGTAGATTTTCAAAACTCAAGCGTTTCAGAAGAATTCAGGTACATATAGTAAGATTATTTGATGAGCTGGTATCTAATGGAGTGAAATAAATTCTAAAGGTTGCTTTGTTTCGCACGTTTGATGTAGGACCATGTCAAAAAGTAATAAGTGAATGATAAACTCTTAACTTCTTACATAGTAGGTATGAAATATCTATGTATGTACACACATAGGATATTTTGTTACTTACGCTGTGGTCGCTCGAAACGAATTGCTACCAAAGGACTCAAATAACCTTCAGTATTTTCATAGGGATAGTGAAATCCCGAAAATCCTTGTATTGGATAATAATAAACTGGGCCAATATTTTCCTTGTCAACTCGATTTACACCTTCACATGATACCCAAATTGTATTTAACTATTGTGAGAAAGTATAAAAGTTATTATTTACATTAACAGTCAGAAAGGGTTTCTGTTTGCATATCCTTGCTCACCATGTCGCTACGTGTTTGTTCCAAATCCAAAATATAGTGTTTAAGACTATGTGGCATATTTTCAGGCAATTCAGAGGATATGTTGTAAACATCTGGAATCCAGCCGTAAATTTTATTGAGTTTCAGAAAGATGCATGGAGATCCCCTGGTGTAGCCATAGTCATTTTCATATGCGCAAGGCCCATAATCCTTAATATTAACATCGCATACCATACCTTGTGGTGGTGGTTGATCATAGCGGCAATTGTAAATGTTTTGACTGCGGCCGGGAGATAAACCAGGTGTCTTGTATACTTTTTAAATTGAAATTTGGTACAAAATTACTTATAATTTGAGCTGTATTTTTTGAAAATGGTCTTAGTTCAAAATAAATAGAAATTATAATATAATATTTGTGGCGTTAGAGTCACATTTTTTTATAAAAATTGTACTTAAACTTGGCGTTAAATCAAAAAATAATCGAAATTGTGACGGATATAGGTCTGTGTTATTCTATTGCAATATTGCATTTATAAAAAATAATTGTGATTTTGTCTTATATAAAATATTCTAAAATAATGAATGATCTGTTACATTTAAGAGTTCGCAAATATGACTTTGCTTTTCGTAATTGCGAAAAATTTTATTTTTCATCATTTAGCATCATTTTTGCGATCACATGTGGTCCTTAATGCTGTAACGTTATAGGAACTGACTGTAATTTTTATATAAATTAGGATCTATGTGGCGCAAAAAATTGAATTTAAATGTAAAATGATCTTACCCATCAAAAAGTTATCTAGCGAATCCGTCAATTGCTTAAAACTTTCAGGTTCGTCAGCCTTATACCAAATCAATGTGCTGGCCAAATTGTCTTCTGGAATTAGAGGCCTAAAACTCAAGCCTAGTTTTAAAAAAAATAAGTAAATTTTCCGTTGAAGCTTATGAATATGGAAATAACATACCTGGATTTGTGCCAATTAAAGAATCATGTAACTGCCTTTTAGGAAAACTTGGATCAATTGTTCTTAATAATAAGTGAAACTGTAGGGCTGTAAGCCCGGCGAGAACACCGTAGAAGGCTGTATAGAAAATTACAACCTTGGCTGAAAAAAAAAATGAATATGTAAGTGTATATTTCTAGGACAAGCAAATCATCTTATATTTAAATAGTATCAATAATTTATAGAGGTTTCACTAAACTGATAAACTTTTGTTTGCATGAATATCTACGTACTTCTAATGGATTTTATCTCTCATTGATTGTGGATCTTGTGTTCGGTTTGTTTCATTTTGTCAGCGTTTTTAAACAATCATTTTTCAAATAGCATAAAATATTTTTGAAGGACGTATTTTAAAACAGTTTCAGAATCCACCATAACGAAATGGAAAATACTAAAAAATCTATAGCCCCTAAGCTGCTGAACATCCCATTTTGAAATTTAGTTGATATTTTTTAAAAAAACCTCTTTAACTTCACCTATGACTTTCAGGATTATACCGTTGTTAATCTGTTAAAGAAAAATTTGTTGAACTGTTTAATTAAACTCCTAAGAGTTCCTAAATGGTTGAAACAATTTCCATGGCACGTTAGATTTTTGATATAATATCCATTATATTCCCATAAAAAGTAAAAATGACACGCGAGACTTAAAAATATTGCCTTTCTAGATAGCCCAAGAGCCGGCTGTAGAAAAGTTGAGTGTATAAGATTACAGCATGAAATGTATGTCAAATGATAGAGCTCGACGAGCCTTAACACAATATATAGGATTGCCTTGATAAAGCCTGTCTTAAATATGGGCTGCCACCCGTTTTTTGGGTCAACATTTTTTAGAAAAAAGTTTATAGCTTAAGATTCCAGCTTGAAATGTATGTCAAATGATAGAGCTTGTAGAGCCTAAATATAACATATAGGGTTGCTTTGCCAAATTCAGTCCCAAACATGGGTTGCCACCTGTTTTTTGGGCAAAGATTTTTCAGAAAAATGTTTATGGTTCAAGATTTCAGCTCGATATGCATGTCAAATGATAGATCTTGATGAGCCTTAAAAAAAATATTTCGAGTAATCTTGTCGAATCCTGTCCCTGTCCTGCCACCTGTTTTTTGGGCAAACTTTTTTTGGAAAAAAGTTTATGGTTTAAGCCCGTAGCTTGAAATGTATGTCAAATGATACACTCTGATGATCTATAATAAAATATATAGGGTTGCCTTGCCGAATCCCGTCCCAAATGTGGGTTGCCACCTTTTTTTTAACCCAAGTTTTTTCGGAAAAATGTTCATAGTTTGAGATTTCAGCTTGAAATGTGTGTCAAATGATAGACCTTGATGATCTATAATAAAATATATAATGTTGCCCAACCATAAACATTTTTCTGAAAAAACTTGTCCAAAAAAAAGATGGCAACCCACATTTGGGACGAGATTCGGCAAGGCAAACCTATATCTACTATTATTAAACGAGCTAAAATTGTATGTATATATATTTTCAGACTTTATTTCCAAAACGGGTGCAGCGATTTTGATGAAACTTGGGGGTTAGGTACATATGTGAACAAAATTAGGATTGGGCTGGGTTTTAACTTATCAAAGGCTCCTGGAGGGGCGTGGCACAGCCCTAAACTTTTATTTTCATAACGTCATATCTTGAAAACTATTCAAGATATTGTGATGAAATTTGGTACACAGATGCAGATCATAAATGTCTTAAATTTTGCCAAAAGTGGGCGGAATCGGAAAAGTGGGCGTGGCACTTTTCAATAATTGAAAATTTTGATTCAATATTACTCAAAAACGGCACTGAGGATTTTCATAAAAATTTTATAGATAATACCACTAAGAGCAGTCATCATAACATGCTATGTCACTATACTGGCAAAACTCGTTTAAGGGCGTGGCACAGCCCACAATATTTATAAACATTATAATAAGAGAATTAACAACACAATCGTTCTGAAATTTCATATGGTGGATATACTTGCTATAAGGTACCTCAAGACGAAAAATGGGTGTAATAGTACCAGTGGGCGTGGCACCTCCCATACAAGCAAAACAGGTTAAATGTTATATTTATTGTACTATGAGAGTAATCTTCTTAAAATTTGGTGAGGAGTTGTCGGTTACTATAAGCTTTGAAATTAAATGCATTTCGACGGGATTGCTTCAGTGAGCGTGGCACCTCCCATACAAACAAAAACCGTTAAATGTTATATTAAGTGCACTATGGGAGTAATCTCATTAAAATTTGGTACAGAGATGTCGGTTACCAAAAATTTTTAAGTTAAATGGATTTCGACGAGATTTCGTTAGTGGGCGTGGCACGTCCCATATATACGAAAATCGTTGAATGTTGTATTTAGTGCACTATGGGAGGTATTTTCTTTAAATTTGGTGTAGAGGTGTCGATTACTATAAGCATTGAAATTATATGGATTTCAACGGGATTGCGTAAGTGGGCGTGGCACCTCCCATACGTACGAAAAACGTTAAATGTTATTTAGTGTACTATGGGAGTAATTTTTTTAAATTTTTTGTTCCAATCGATAGAGAAAGCACGAAAAATAAAAAAAAATTTTTTGTTCCAATAGACTTTTAATTACAGTGGTGTAGTGTTAATATTGTAGTGGTCATTTTTAATATTTGACCACTTAGTGCGTCCTGAGCGATTTGCGGAATTTGTTGCTGTAAGGATATTTTCCTTGTCCTTTGGAGTATCCCGGAAGTAGTCACTCCATAAGTGACTACTTATCGAGGCGGTTCACTCCGAGTCACTTTGGGTCACTTGGAGTCACCGAGGTGAGTGAAAATCGCAATTTTGTGGTTTGCGTGCGATTTTGGTAGAATTGGTCTATAACACCTATAAGCTACGTTGGTGCAAACTCTTATCGCACCTAATTATGTTTTGCGATGCGTGCGATTTTTTGATAATTATTGCTGCAAGTATATTTTCCTTGTTCTTTGGAGTATTCCGGAGATAGTCACTCCATAAGTGTCTACTTATCGAGGCGGTTCACTCCGAGTCACTATGTGATGTGTCACTTGGAGTCACCGAGGTGAGTGAAAGTCGCGATTTTGTGGTTTGCGTGAGATTTTTGTAGAATTGGTCTATAACACCTATGGACCACGTTGGTACAAACTCTTAGCACATCTAATTATGTCTTGCGGTGCGTGCGATTTTTTGATTTTATTACTGCAAGTATATTTTCCTTGTTCTTTGGAGTATCCCGGAGATAGTCACTCCATAAGTGTCTACTTATCGAGGTGGTTCACCACGAGTCACTTTGGGTTACTTGGAATCACCGAGATGAGTGAAAATCGCGATATTGCGGTTTGCGTGCGATTTTTGTAGAATTGCTTTATAACACCTATTGGCCACGTTGGTGTAAAAACTTTGCGCACCTAATAACGTTTTGCGGTGCGTGGAATTTTTTTTTTTTTGGATTTTTACGAATTTCGTGAACCAAAGTGACTTTAAGTGACCCAACGTGACTCGGGGTGAACCGCCTCGATGAGTTGTCACTTATGGAGTGATTACCTCCGGGATAAGCCGAAGAACAAGGAAAATATCCTTACAGCAATAAAATTTAAAAAATAGCACCAACCGCAAAACGTAATAAGGTGCGATAAGTTTTTGTACCAAAGTGGCTAATAGGTTTTACCCCTCGTACTAACTGTACAATCGGTTGCGTTCTTCTATATAAATGCTCCGATATCTCAGTCGATTTAGTGTCCAATTTAAATGAAATCGAGCCATTTTGCATTATCCTTTTCATTTCTATTCACTCTTGGTCCCAATCCACTCTTTTTATAAACACTTTTGCATCAGACAACAATTTGACGAAACTAAAAACGAAGCAAAATTGTTGAAAAAAATGGAACAGAAAAAAGTAAAGAGAAGTTGAAGCGTGAAAGTGAAAAGTCAACAAATTCCATATTTTTTCGATTTTTTCAACCTCAAAACGAAAAACCGAACAGTGGTCGGTCTCCAGGTACTATTTTATTATAGATCATCAAGGTCTATCGTTTGACACACATTTCAAGCTGAAATCTCAAACCATAAACATTTTATGAAAAAACTAGTCCAAAAAAAAGATGACAACCCACATTTGGGACGGGATTCGGCAAGGCAAACCTATATATTTTATTATAGATCGTCAAGGTCTATCATTTGACACATATTTAAAGCTGAAATCTCAAACTATAAACATTTTTCCGAAAAAGCTTGGGGCAAAAAAAGGTGGCAACCCACATTTGGGACGGGATTTGGCAATTCAACCCTATATATTTTATTATAGATCATCAGAGTGTATCATTTGACATACATTTCAAGCTACGGTCTTAAACCATAAACTTTTTTCCAAAAAAAGTTTGCCCAAAAACAGGTGGCAACCCACATTTGGGACAGGATTCGACAAGATTACTCGAAATATTTTTTTAAGGCTCATCAAGATCCATCATTTGACATGCATATCGAGCTGAAATCTTGAACCATAAACATTTTTCTGAAAAATCTTTGCCCAAAAAACAGGTGGCAACCCATGTTTGGGACTGAATTTGGCAAAGCAACTCTATATGTTATATTTAGGCTCTACAAGCTCTATCATTTGACATATGTACATTTCAAGCTAGAATCTTAAGCAATAAACTTTTTTCTAAAAAAAATGGCCCAAAAAACGGGTGGCAACCCATATTTAGGACAGGCTTTGGCAAGGCAACCCTATATATTGTGGTTAAGCTCGTTGAGCTCTATCATTTGACATACATTTCATGCTGTAATCTTATACACTCAACTTTTCTACAGCCGGCTCTCCGCCTAAGAGATATTCAGCATCAAAAAATCTACAAAAAAATTAATTTTTTCATTAAATTTAACGAATTGCCAATGAATTTTTAAATTTGAATTTTTTGTTATCGGTGACTGTAATGCTTTCATCAGTTTTCTCTTAATGTTTAACTCTTCTTTCCTTTTAAGTTTAGCATTTTGATAACATTGCGCCATGTGTTTTCCAAACATTATTTATAATAAATACGTCGTTGTTTGCCGCACACTTATTGGCACGGCTCAAACAAAAATCTTCACCTCCACCACAGATACGCAACTACATATTTTACCTAAGTCAGCACATTTTGTACTCGGCAGACGATGAAAGTTTTTCGCTCTATTCTACCTTATCTTAAGGCCAAGGACAACTTAAACATTGAAAATTTTGTGTATTAAGTAAAAAATAAATGTTCAAAGTATAATCTACTAATGCTATTCGAAAACTCATACTTTTAATATTTACTTTAAAAGTTAAAACATACCCCAGGAAGCGCCGGTACGGCCCATTATAGCACCATTTTCCTTATTATAGATGAAATTGCTGAATACGAAAGGTTTTTTAGTTCTGAATACAAATTCAGCATTCATGTTTGATAATGGAATTGGTTGAAGTTTTGACATAATGATGATTTTATTTACAACGGAAGAGATCTCAAAGAAAGTCCTTTAAGAAATAAGGAGGACTAGGAAAAGTGTATGTTTTCTCAAAAGCAACGCTTTAACAGAGACTTCACTTTTTTTTGTAGTTTTCAGCTAGAGTTTTTATATAACATATGTGTATCACTTCTATTGAATTTATAATTTAAACTAAAATTAAATGTTTTAAATTTTGGTTTTAAGTGTTTTGCTTATCAGCATTTCGCTAAGGTCTTGATTTGAAACTACACTTTATACATGCATATATGGTCTTTTGTTCTTTCTTTCAGAAAGTTGTTTCTTGTATTTGTGGTTACTCAAATTATATGATTTTTTTTTTTTTTTGATGAGTGTACGTTTCTGCGTGCATATTATAGAGCACAACCAGCACTTATCGATCAACAGTTCATAGTGCACCGATCCTAAGCGCTCTTGGCGATTATGATAGATGTTACGTGAACATGCTTTGCATAAATAAAATGTGTTTTATTTGATGAGATGATAAAGATATAAGCTTCATCTATACAACGAATATTTCATTATTAAGCACTTGTGTGACTGTCCGTAGCTTTATTCTTAAATACTCAGGGAACTGGGGACTAGAGAATAATAACATTTGAAAAGGTTTCAAAATCAATACTAGGATTCCAAAACATTACTTTTTCGTTAAGAATTTATACAAATATACCTTTAAAAATAAGATTCTATCAAATAAATTAATCACTTTGAAGTACTGAACGAATAGTAAGACCAGATTATCGCAAATGAAAATATTTCAACTGGGAATCAAAATATGAGCTAGGTATTCAGCTCACTTATTGATTTCAACTAGGGTTTCTCATTTCCCGGTAAATAATGAATCCCGGGAATCGAGAATATTTCAATGATATTCCCGGGATTCCCGGGAAAACCGGGTTTTAATATTTAAGCACTAATTAAAAGAAATTTTTAATTTAAAAAAACAATTAAAATATTCATTTATTTTTTTATTAAAAAAAAACTAATTACAGTGAACACTCACAAATAAGAATCACTTTGTTTTTCGGATAATTCAAATATCCGAAATTTCAAAGTATTCAATGCGTGACAAAATCAGGTTGTAATATCTGGAAGATTTTAATTCTAATTTGTGAGTATCCACTGTACTACTAAAACAGAAAAAAGTTATTTATCAGAAGTGTTCTTAAAATGAGTCCTGAGGCAAACTAGTGCATTAACTGAATTGTCGTTGAGTCGTGTCCTAATTTTGCATGACGAAAAGCCAGCAGTCGAAAATTCTCTTTCACCTTCCACTGAAGTTGGTTTAATGTAAGGTAGAGCATTGTGCTTAATTTTCTACTGGCTTCAAAAAAATCAAGCTCTTTTAATAAAGTCTTATATTCTAAATCTCCGAGAAACCAGATCTCGAGATGAGGCCCAAATTTGTAAACTAGTGGTATTTAAATGTTTGCTTGTTTTAATATTTTAAAATATAGACAATAAAATACTTACAGGCTCTGATTTTTAAAATTATTTATTTTCCAGTTATACTATGTAATAAATGTTTAAAATAATCCAGGGAATTGCATTTTTTTCTCGGGAAATCGGAATTAAATATTTTTGTGGATTTCCCGGGAAAACGGGAACGGGAATTCCCGGGAGAGAAACCCTAATTTCAACTGACAGATTTAAATTTAAATAGCTGCGTTTTATTCGCCATCCTCTGCTAGTTATCTTTAGCTAGCAACGATTATTGTATGGGAAAACAAAAACAAAATCCAAAACTCAACGAGTAAAATTATAGTTGCTAAGCATACATAGCAAGTTGCTTAAAACGTCAGCCGTCAAAAATAAACAATTTTAAATGAAATAAGTATGAAAAACAACAAACGAGTACTCAAATAACTACGAGTAGGAAACTTAGCGACTTGATCATTTTTTTCGTGCATAGCTAGCAACTTGGCGAATAAAACACAGCAAATATAATTTTCGATAATATTATATATCAATATATACATATATTTCGCTAATTACGCGTTGGTCGCGCGAAATGTACCACTGCCAAAGGACTTAAGTAACCATCAGAATTTTCATAGGGGTAGAAATATCCTGGAAATCCACAAGTTGGGTAATAAGAAACTGGGCCCATAACTTCTTGATCTACATTATTTTCACCTTCGCATGATACCCAAACTGTATTCATCTATCGTGGGCAAATATAAAAGTTATTATTTACATCAAAAGTAAGAAAGAGTTTCAATATCCGAAATATCGGTGATGTTGGCATATCATCAGGCAATTCTGTAGATACGTTGTCAGAGGCGAAGACTTCCAAAAAATATTGGGGGGGGGCCCCAACTTTTAAGGTTTTCTTAGTGACATTTTGTGGGGAAGGGGGATGTAGAGTCATTATCATACGAAAAAAATTAAAGTATAAATGTATATGATGAAAACACATGAACAGTATGCAATTCACAATTGGAATCATAGCTTATTGTTCAAAACATTAAAAAAATATTGGTTATGATAATGCAAATATTTTACGTCTCATTTCACACCGTTATACGAATCCATTCGCGATCTTGTTTGAATCTACATTCATCGCATCATCGTAATGTATATACAAAATGCTTAAAAAGTTAAGTCGAGTTTTGGTCAAATTAATTTTTCTAGAAAATGAATTTAGCATCACCCTTAAGCTGATTAAAACTACATTATCTCCGCCGTTAATTAGGCGGATAAGTATTTCAGTTAAAGCCTCATTGTTCTCATGGTGTTTAATTTACAGAACTATCAATATCAGAACTTTAATTCTGCTTAAGAGAATAATCATCAAGCTTCTCTGTGAGACCGATATATTTCTGCAAAATATTTGGCATGTGATACTCTTATAATACTTCGGGCTGCCCGGTTGAAGTTTTCTTCTCTCTAGCCATTTTTGAACCAAATAACCAAAAGTTAAAAAAAATTGTTCGTATCGCCTCTGAAGCTTGTGCTTTATCTATTTCCACTGAAATGTTTGAGCCATATTCAACGATGCCCTTAGTTTTCGAAATTTTCAGATAGCGATTCAGCATTTATAATTACCAACGACTGAGTCGGTGCAACAAAATGTCTCTTTCAACTTCCCAATCTTCCAACAAAATCATGATTGAAGGCTTTGAGCATCACTTGTGTAGCATTAGAACTTATTGGAACGGGTGATACAGGCTCAAGCTATAGGCCTACATAAATGAAGTTTTATCTTTGCTCACCGCTTGCTATCTTGCTCTCTGATACCTTGCCACCAAGCGTCTCTTAACAATCGAAGCTTTTTTTATGATCTTTTGTTTTTAGTAAATATATACTGTTTTTAGTAAATATACACTCGACCGAAGACGTAATCACAACCTTATGATCAAGTTACATGCACCTGTATCAGTGCAACTTAAAAAACGCTCCACAATAGACTGGCGCCAAGAAATTTGTCACAATCCTGTACCTGCTTGTAAGTTAATATTTTATTTACCAAAGATTCCAGCGCTAGACCCACTATCTATTTTTAATCTATCCGTAAATCAGACGCAGTAGGTCGAAGGATTTGCTTTTTCTACATTGCTCTGGATATAAGCATATTGGAAAAGTTCTTATCAGTAGCATGTCAGCGACCTATCGAACTTTGCCTTGGTCTTCACATTCTCTAGTAATGAATGCAATAAATGAATGAATGAAGGAATAAGTCGGGATATATTTTATTTCTGTTTCTTTTTAAATATTCAGCTCTACTCTCTCAATATTTGTGTCTTATTAAATATAACAGACGAAACCAATACTTTCAAAACCAAAATAAAATCTCTGTTACAATCAATCAAGTTATAAGTATTAAATTACGTTCATTCCGGAAGTGAACAAACACGTCGCTTCTTTATTTCAAAACCTTTGTTCATGCCTTCCTTTTTTCATGTATGCGAAATAACCCATAAATAAATAAATGGTTGAGCTTAATAATCCACTTGGGACAAAACTATATTACTGCAGCAGAAAAAAAGGGGTTCAAAAATAACAGGAGTTATTTATCTGCCGAGACGACGACAACATCAAAAAGCAAGGACACACTACAGGACACCAACCACAAAATGTACAATAAAAATGCTGACTTCCGCTGGCATTGCGCAAAATCATTCAATTTCCGTTTTGAAGCGATATGAGGAGTTTGGCACAAGGCGAGAATGTGATTTGTCCTTTTATTCGCCTCACAATATATTGCAATAATAACAATGATTCCGTTGATGATAATAATGATATACGAAATATTGCATTATCACTTTTTTGCTGTGTGGAGTGAGTGAGCTCTCATTTAATTTGAATAATTTTTATTATGAATTTATGATGGTGCTACTGCCGCTGATGAACCCAATCCAAATGGATTCCTCATGTAATCCCTATGTAAGCCAGGACGACGACGACACAACAAAATTTATTAATTTCCCTCACCTCAAACGCACACGTTGCGTCATATGACAAGTTTTTCTGGTTCGTAAGTGATGGGAATTTTTCTCGAATATTGCTGTCCGTGTTGCCGTTACCCACTTAATTTGCATAAATATTGCATTTTGAGCGTATGTAGTAAGTAAGGGGTGGGTGTTCTTCGGTCTGGACGACGCATCATTTTTATATTTTTTAATTAAATTATATTGTTTATTACAGCTTGCCGCGTTATGAAATAGGGTTATTAAGCGGCATTTACTTGTGACAAAGATTTTATTAGCATTTTATTACTATTTACAGGGGCTCATGAAAAATTTGAATAATAAGAATCTACCCCAACTGATAATGCGCCTCAAAGTGGGCTTTGAAATTTGCACTGTGGTAGAAAACTGAACTCAATCTTTTTGTAAAACTTTGTGTGTTAAACAAATTTAAATTAAATTTTATTCATTCCATTGCACGTGCATTTTCAGCAACAACATTGACATTTCATGATACAATGAAGCTGTACAAAAAAATCAAAAACGAATTTGCATTTTTAAACCTCCCAACTGACAACGATCTTTGTATCGCAATAAAATGAAAGAAGAAAAATTCTATGAAATTGAAATTGTACAACTCCCCAAAGTGTTATTTTGTTGCCAAACATGAAATTGAATTTTCATTTTGAATGACTTTAACACCTCATCGTCCTAAACCCGTCTCCCACTGCGCTCAGTCCAACATCCAACATTTTTCTGCTTCTTTAGCAAATGTGCTATGTGATTTGCATATAAACTGTTGACGTTGGCTGTCATTCACACAGCATTGCAGCGACTGGATTGTACAGTCATTGTATTGGCTAAAAGTGAAAATTGATTTCTAATCTAAATCACTCAATTTGAGTGAATAAAACGGAAACGGAAGTCAATGTTGTACACGTATGCAAACAAGTAAATGAAAGCATACCAATAAAAAAAGGAACAATTTACACACACACAAACATTTGAAATCAAATTAAATTGAAAATGTTGAGAAAAGGTTTTGTTTTTATACACTGAAAAAAAAAAAAATTATAAGTAATCCAAAAAACGTTTTTAAGCTTTTTCGTTCCGTACTTTTTAAAATTTTGAGAAAAAAATTAATACACAATAACCAAAGGAGATAATTAAATAAAATTCGGCACACACGTTACAGCGATTATGTGGTCTTTCTGTCTCAGGTCCGGTTTAACCGATATGCCCAGAACATCAAGAGTTGTTTATCTCGTTATTAAGCTAGCTATATTTAACGAAAGAAAGGAGCAATACTTTTATCAATTAGATAACATTGGGTCTCACTAGCATTAAAATTAATAAAAATCGCTTGAGTTCATCTTACATATGCCGCCTATTTCCTATAAAGTATTTGCGCATTTTTTAAGACAAATGTTGCTGTCACACAATGACTGAAGATCACAGCCGCAAAAATCATCATATCGCTTTCGAAATAATACGCAAAATAACAATTTTCGGAGACCATCAACATATGCCTCTCTCTGAGGGAAGACCACGCCGACTGGCCTTATGCCCATCTTAACTAATGGCGATAATAAAGGCCATCAAATCTCCCAAGAAAAAAGCAAAAAGCAGCTGGCGCAGATCGTATAGCTGCCAAAATTTTGAACGCTTTCTCGGAGTACTCCGCTGATCTTATATAACCTGTTCTGATTCAAATTTAGGAAGAGAACGAAAAACTGAAGGTTCAAAGGAACCTTTTTGAAAGTTCCAAAAATCTTTATCTCTTAATTTACTTGCACACAGTAGCGTAAATAAAGAGGACGATCTGGGGATCAACAGAATGATCCTCGTAATATTAAATTTAAATTTTCTTTTGAAGAATAATGTGATTTTTTTTTTTGCTTCACTCATATGTAGCAACAATTTCGGGCTACACAATGCTAAAATTCTGGCCGTGGCTTAAAGGAATTAGCTTCGATAAGAATTTCTACATGGAAAGCTGCTTCTACCTTTCCAAGGTGTTTTGAGTAGTCTGTGTAAATAATTCCAAAAATCTTTAAACGGGAATCTCATTGAAAATCACCTATCGGAAAATAGTTTGAGAACTAAAAAATCTGTGGCAGTACCCTGTTTATTATACACCAACATTACCGATTATTATAGCACCCTAATTTTTTGTGGCTAAGTGCAGCCTTGGAAGAAATATCAATTGTCTACAAATGAAGTTATGAACAGAAAAAGTACTCAAGACAGCGATGCGCTTTCAAGTATGTACTTCACTTAATTCATTAAGAAATCTGCCCTTAACCTAGACAACTACGATATCGACGATTCCTGATGAAGAATATGCAGTGCATCGCAAAAGTAATGGTAAAATATCAACGGTTCAAATTTCACTCAAATGAAAAACGTTTCTTTCAGTGAATGACATTTTATTCACATGCAAATTCAATTTCCTCATCAAAAGCTGTAGAAAATCACACGTAGTTTCTCGCTTTTTTTATTGAGCATTGATTGCTTTTGGATTTTTTTGTGCGAGCGCTGATGTGGGTGTGAGCGTTTTCTGGGAACTAAGCGCTGCAAGGGTAATTGAGTGGGTGTTATTGTTGTTTGAGGGTGTAATGTGTTTTTCTGAGTGACAGGGTCGCTTCGACAATTTCTTTTCAATTTCAATTGGATAGTTAACAACTTTTTTATATTTTTAACATTGAGATCTCAAATGGCGATAAATATGAATTGGTTTTTTTCATTAAAAATAATTTACTCATTTTATTTGCATATAATTTAATTTAATTAAATATCAATTTTGCTATTTTCATAATATTTTATCGCCTAAGCTGAAGAGTTAAGTATTCAATAAAGTGTTTGCTTAAATTAATCCTCCACATGTCATTGTTGACTTAATAAGAGGATTAATATTTCTTTTCACTTTCTTAATACATTGCCCACAACTGCCTTTGCTTATTAAACAAACATTGGTAAAACCTCCTGTAAATGATATCTAAAGCCTGGTGCAGGAAAAAATGCCAAAAGTGACACTCATCTTGACGAATGATCAGCGACCAAAAATCATCGCAAACGTTCGTCTGTCACGTGACCGTAGGACGTGATTGAAACCAGTGATAACGCCGGTGTAGCAAAATGTAGCGTATGTCAGAAAAAGGATATGCCGTAAAAAAAAAATCTTAAATTTAATATTTTTGTGGATATGGTCATAGATCGAAAGGTGGTAACAACCAATGAAAGTCGATTACACTTTGCTACACCAAAAGGCGGTAAGCTTATTATAAAAATTTAAAACGTTACAAGGATTATAAAGTGTTAACATAGCAAGATTATTGCTGATAATGGAAGTTATTATTGAGGTTTATTTACAGAACCCTTTCCTACAAACCACTCCTAATTAATTTCAAACAAAATCATCACTAAAATCAAAATTATGTTGAAGCAATTCAAAATTAAAAAAAAAAAATGACACCAAAAACACTTTAGCCGCCTAATCCACATAAAGAAGCCGCTTCTTGAATGCATAAAACACAACAATCTCCTCTTGTTACCCACTTGAAATCTGAAGATGTCAACTGCAGCTGGATATGAAAACATTTCGGTATTTTTGTAACCTTTGTCGGTTGCATAGATAAATGAAACCGCGCATTAATATTTGGACAAATAACAATCAACCAATTTTGAAAAGGACATTAATGAACACTTGACAATATCTGCGATGATGATGATGATGAGCTCGTGTTTGAAATTTGTGAAATATCCTGCATTTAGTAATGGGCTGACAAACAATCAAAACTTAGCGCTTTGTTGACAAAAATTAAATTCTCTCTCGGCTCAGCATTGTTAATTACCAATGTATTTAGGTTTTGTGTATATTCCCCCTAATAGTGCTATATGCACCTTGGCAAATATTTACAATTTGCTGCTATAATAAGGGTGTGCTGTATTGTATATATTAGTGAAGATACACAGATACAGCTGTGTTCATATAAAAATGTCAAAGACTTTTAATCTTATCATTCAATATAAAAATGTACAAAATTTCAAATGAAATATATATTTGAAATCATTGATTTTTTTAAGCATTTTCTTAACATGATATTTAATGAAATTCTGAAAATTTAGCATAACACCAGGAAAAATGTTTTTGTGTTAAAACTGTTTATTGACTTAAACATTTGTCAATGTCTTGCTTGGCTCTCGAGATGTTGGCACTTAATTGTCTTTTTATTACTTATTATTTTATTCCGACTTTTTCTATGATCCCGCTTTTAATCTTTGCTTATATTTTTACTTTTAAATATTAATAATTCCATCACTATAACGTTATCCTTATATAATTTATATGAAAATGATATTAAATTTAGCTACCGTTATGATAAAAATTTTATATTGTTAATGAACTATTAAATACTAATTGTTATTGTTCAATTGAAAAATGAACTGAATATATAAAATAAAACATTTAAAAACAAAATAAAATAAAATGCCCTAATCTGTAATCTGTTCATTTTTTAAGCTTATAGCGGAATGAATATTCTTTCGAACTACTCTATAAGCTCTATTCTGTTTAATTTATTAGGTGTGAAATACACAATTTTTATTCAAAGCTTCCAAAAGACCCCTAAAAGACAATATACAATGGAATAATGTCCCTATGGATTGAAATTAAATTTCAAATTATGTTTACAAACCTAAAGAAATATTTACAAACTATTTATCCTTGAGTGTGTTAACAGATTAAAGTCATTATTGGAACAATTTTTAGAAATATTATTTACTTACACATTAAATTCATTTAATTATTGACTTTTTAATTAACTCAACGAACGTTTGAAAGTTAATAAATTGATCAGTTGTGCAAATGAAAAAGAGAAGTATCAAATTACAAAGCAGCTAAATAGAGAATTTTAAAAAGCAGCTGTCGGTTATTGATTTGCGTTGCCATCAACAATACAAGTCAACAGCAACTTTAGTGTTGATGCCAATTGCTGCATATGAGGAGCGAAAAAACTTTAGCGTCTATTAAAAGCTGCAGAATATAAGCCGGGAGGTATTAACTGGAACTTTTTTTTTTTTTCAACATAAATACTGCATATTATGTCATGCGAGTCCACTATTGTAAGCTTGAAGATGGGAAGACCATATATACCAAATGAAAGACAAAGTTCCACATAAATTAAAATCTGAATATAGGGAAAACCTATTTTAACTTCTTATTACCACTCATGTGAAGCAGGAACATTTCGCTAAAATTTTAAATTCTCTCATCGTGAGTATTTTGTAGCGATGGAAAACTGTTCTCCATTGCTTTTCATATCGCTCAATCATATTCCAATCAAACAACATCATTCAATATCCGTTTCAAAAGCGTTACATGAAAAAATCCATTCAAATTCCATAACTTTTGCATACACGTTGTATGCTATGTATGCTACTATATGTATATGACAAGCAATTCGAAATTGTTGACAACAAAACTTTATCGTCGTCAACGCTATGGTTGTTGATGCCGTTGTCATCCATGTTGTTGACTGGCATTTACATTGCCAATCTATGTAAATTGCTAACGAAATTGTCAACGAATTATTTGCCTACAACAAACCAATCACAAAGTTTTATGCATAAATGCGAAATTTCCATTTGACATAGAAATTCTGAACAAAAAACGAAATGGAGGGAAAGAAAAGGTCTATGGTATTGCATGTCACAGCAAAATGTTATTGACATCAGGCAGTAACCAACAATATTGACAACATCATCAGCCACGCACAGCAACATATCGCTGGCGTTTTAACATATACACATGTAATATTTATCTATTGATATTTTGTGCCTCAAGGCTCACCACGGCTAATGAAAATTTATCGAAGTAGGACACAGTGATACTCAACGAGCCTAAAGTTCATAATCATAAATTGCAAGATTTGAGTATGAAGTTTTGTTAGGGTGCATCTTGGGAATAAGAAATGGGCAAACGGAAAATCGTTTGTGGTCACATTCTCTGAAAAAGTGGTTAAAAAGTAGAAAAATTCCTCGAATAATAATAGCAGATGAGAACTATATTCTGGATACTTACGAAATGCACCACAATTGAAAGGTATTTTTAGGATTGAAGTTCTTCAACAATAATATATCAAATATATTGTGTATGAGTGGCCCTATCGGCTCATAACTAAATCTTCTAAAACAATGATGTACATCACATCTGATAGGTTATTTCGATTGCTCTGTTTACCAACTTTAACATTTACTAACAAAATAATGCAGTAAATAAGACCTTGGAAGCAGTGCTGGAAAAATATAGGGATAGAGATGCTACAGTTCAGGGCCCTAGCTGCATAGGGCCTCAAACAGCGTTAAAATAATGTATTATGGGTAGGGCAAGGGCTCCACAGTGAATTTGTGCATGTTTTATGAGAACCGAAACAGGAGGACTCTTTTTATTTTTTTTGGTCAATATAAGTACATGACAAATGCGGGCCCCTTTGCATTTTAAAGGTTTGAGGGAGCTACAGCGGCAGAAAAACTTCTTTGTGATTTGAATGACCTTGCCTACTTTTAATATGTAATTATATATTCCATACATTATTCTGAAGTATAATTAATTTTATTCTTTCAATCATTAAATTTGGTAATGTTTGGTCATTTAGTTAAGTATATGGGGCCCCATTCCAGTTTTTAGCCCTGCCAAGTCTTAATCTGGCACTGCTCGGAAGCACTACAGATCTAAAGATGACATTCATACTATAACCTTATATAGACGGGTTTTCTAAACTGTTATAGTGTAAGAAAACAGTCACATTTTGGGCCACTCACGCGCAACATCTATATTCATTTATCATTTATTACTGGGTAAAAATTGTAGTCCTGAGAAATATCTTACAATTGAATCACATACATACATACATGTTAAAACTTGATGACCCCTTTATCAAAAATGCACCCTTATATAACTTTACTTGTATTTATTTCTGATCCTCCATAGAGTCATCTACTGATGAACTGAGAACTTAAGTCTTGCAGTCACTGTTAATGAATTTTGGTCTCGTGCAGAATCACTGTGAGGAGTGAAGAAGTTGAACACGACAAAAATATCATGTTATGCCACAATAATGGGGAGTGGAAGGCGTTATGGAATCAGCCATGCCTAAAACCAGCTACAACAACAAGAGCGTAACCAATAACTTCATTGGCAAATGGAAAAATAAACAAAAATAACAGCTGTCAATTTGACGCAATCATCACAAACTTCATGATTTTAATACATACACGAACATGGCACCATTTAAGGCACCAATACTTACAAAATCCCATTTGTAAACACATAAATACTATCTAAGCAGTAAATTGAAAAAAGTATCACAAATGAAATTTTCTGTAAAATTATTGACAAGTAGTTCGACATAAATTATTCTATTGACTACAAGTTGGCTGAATCAGGACAGGCTGTTTTATACATTTTGAAACTTTTGCGTTTTTAATTATGTATATTCAGTATCCTTTTTTTTGTAGATTATAAAAAGCTCTGTCATTTTAATATAGTGTCTTACCATTTGCCAGAACGCATTATTTTTCGTGACGGTCGCTTGTAGATGCGCTAAAGAAAGTTTCAGTGTTAAAACAGCTCCCAGCGTTAGCATGATCAGAAGTTCAGCCACCTGTCCTTAAGAGCAGAAATCACACCGTCGCGACGAATTATTTATAACTTATTTTTTAACTACCGACAAATCCACAAGGTTTTATTAGTGGCGTACCTTAAATCACTTTCACCTTTGGCTATATATTCACAATAAATTCAAATATCCGTAATTTTTCATAATTTTCCCCATTTTTGAATCATCGAACTCGCCTTTGTTTGAAAAAGAAGTACGCAGAAGCAGAAGTACGCTAAACTCTTTTACTATAGTAACTTTCCTGGCGTTATGGTCACATGATACATGTACATTGGAATGTGAAGGGTTCCAAATCATCCTCAGTCTCGTGTGATTTGGCGCTTATTAACTTTTTGGACTTATTAATTTTATTTAACTTGAAGCACTTCTTTTTTGTTTCGAATTAAAAATTTGTATTAATTGCTGTTTTATTGAAGTTCAAAAAAAGGGGCCATATCTTCCAAACTTACCCTATGTTTACATTAGGCCCATATGCAGAAATGCAGTATGCAATCTGATAGGATTCCTCATCGACCAGTATTGGGGGGAAATGTGTGTTAGTCGATTTTTGTTTGGAATATATCAGACAATAGATATGTTACCGTCCAAACTAGTTTTTAGGCCAAACTAGTTAGGTTAAGCCTAAAGATGTGCAATGACATTTTAATGCAAAAGCACTGTGGTTAGTGCAGACTACGACAGTAGCAAAGTAAGTCAAAAAAATTTGTCAATTTCATTTTATACAATACTTGGCAAGTGGTAAGTGAGGGTAATTGGGTTCAGAATTTACATTCTCTAAAATGTCCAAATTCGGCTTCGCCGCGGTTTAGACTATAATATGTGCAATACTGGCTTCGCAATTCACAGTACTTTTGCATTAAAATTAAATTGCATACTTTCAGGCCTTCAAATTAACTAATTAGGCCTAGAATAAACTAGATTATCCTAAAAACTAGTTTGGCCGGTGACAGAAATATAAATACATACGAACCACTTGCCATAACTTCTCTTCAACAACTTCAACTTCAAGGTTATTCCCGTTAACGTTCAAGTTTCCCGTATGTGCAAATTGGCAATTTTCGACGACATGTTTCATGAACGCAACTTTGAATATTTTTTGCAATTTCTGACAATTGATGAGAATTTGAAGAAATGTCAAAATTTAAAATCGTCGCATTATCCAGTTTGTTCAAAAAATTTCCCATACAATTTATAAACATTACGTTTGCGAGAGTGGAAAAATACACGACGACGAATATAGATTAATGTTTTAAGACGCAGTGCGAATCCTCAAGCAGGGATTTTCTTCAACGAAATTGCCACACCGAAAAAAAAACTTAATCCGTTTAAGGAAAAATGCCTAAATGTAAGGAAAAAATGTCCTTCAATACGAGCTAAAGCCATGGGTTCCTCAAAATAAGTAAGTAAATGATGCTGCTTTGAAATAAGGAGAAGTTTACTCAATGTGAGGACAAAGTTATAAAACTGAGGAAAATTTTACTTTTTCTAAGGATGAAGGTATCCTTAAATGAAAGAAATTTACTTAAAATAAATTCTTTGATTTCAAAAAAAATTTGTTAATTTTCTCTATTTTCTTATTTGTTGGTTACTTATTGTCAGTCATTCCTATTTTAATTGTAATACGTTTTTAAAACTTCAAAGAAGAACTTAAATTTTTTTTTACCTGCCACCCGATCAGAGAATTGAACCTGTGTTCTGCGCCATGCAACTGTTCAAAGATGCTCATCTTACCCAACTCAGCCACCGACAGATCAGGGAAGCTTCGGTTCAAATCCCGGCGACGACATATTTTTTTTTTTTTTAAATTTTTTTATTAAAAAACAAGTAGAGAACTATGAATATAGAGACAAAAACAGAATACTTACGAGAAGAATAGATATTAATTTCAGCGAGTGTTGCCACTCATTTATTAAGGAAAATTTTCCTACGTTATAGTAAATTTTTGGAAGAAACTAACTAAAACTGAGTACGATTTTCCTTAAACAAAACATTCCATTAGATTGAGGAAGTTTTTACTCAAATGAGGAACAAGTTGTCCTCAAAAATTATTCCCAAAGAAAAATTTACTATTTCAAAGGAAAGTTTTACTAAAACCACAAACTCTATATTTGAGGAAGAGCGTTGACTTGAAATGAAAGGACTCAATTACTAAATGAGACGATATTTTCATCAATATGAGGAAAAATAACTTAGATTAAGGAAAATTTTTAAAATTTTTGTTCAAATTTAGTACGGTCTTTTTTTTCGGTGCACCTTTCTTTTTAATAATTTCTTTGGGCAATGAATTCGCTGCTACTTATATTAAAGTACGCTTGACAAAAGATTAAAAAAACTGTCTCTTGTGGATATAAACATTTCATGACGTTGATTTTCTAGCTATAACAGCTAGCTAATCTCTATGTTTAAGGTAGATTCAAGTTGAACTAATGTATTTATTTGCATTGTTCTTGATATATTATGTACTAAAGGTATATGAAAATTAAATACGTCAGCCGAATCTTAGCATTTTCCGGATAGTAAAAATGTGCCAATAAAAAATAAAATACAGCGATGTAGCTACGCCTACCAACTGCTAGGAAACCTTTTATATTTTTATTGTTATTGCAACATTTTTTACAGTCTATAGTAAAAAAATGATAAAAAATAAAGTTCAAAACAACCCCAATCAGCCGTGTACCTTCATACGCAAAAAAAAAGGCTGTGGGTGGCAATAAAATGCTAAACTCTGCCAAGTTGCCTAAACACAGCGATTTACATTAATTTGCAATTATTCATGCTGTGCTTTATTGGCTGCGTTACTCGAGATTTATGACATTTTTCATGACTAATAATAAAAATAAAAAGAATCGCACCAAGGAAATTTATAAAAGTGAGAAAATTTTATTATGCAAATTACGAAATGTTGATGGCGATGGTGATGAAAATGAAAATGACTGCTGCTAAAGGATCTTCAAGTCTAAATTTGAATTTTATTACAAGATGGCATAGTCAGCAGAAAAGGACAACAAAAAAATGTAGGAAACGTGATAAATAAATAAAAAAATTTTGCAGTCGTCATATGAGAAATTTGAATTTCAAATTTGAAATCATGAAAAATGGTGAAAGTTTAACAACATTTTATTAAATTGAATACTATATGGTAAGTGTGGTAAAAAATTCATCATCCGCTTATGTTAATAATTGAACGTGTTGTGATCATGCAAAATATTTATCACCAACAAAATATCACAGCTAAAGACAAACAGCATCATCATGCGGAGTTATGCAAAAATTTGCATAAACGTCAAAATTGAAAATGTCGCACAACTTGTCAAAAGACATCTAGTTAGGTATCCCGCTTGTTGCAAACCAGCACAGTGACATTTTTCAAATCATCAACATAAACAAAAACATCATCAATAGCAAGATCAACAGCAACAGCAACATTTTGCATGCACGTTATATAGCTGTAGCTTAAAATGCCATTTCCTTCTCAATTTTTTTTCATCTCCATTTACGTCATTTAGAAATCGGTTCGCGCATGTTCGCAGCCGCAGCCAACTTACGTTGCGTATTCAAATGCGATGATGTGTCAGAAAAAAACAGTTTTATGTTTGACATGTCAAAGAAAACTGACAAGCGCTTGAAATATCAATTTTATTTATACAGGTAGTTGCATCTTATTCTTTTCTCTTCTCCTATCTGCTTCACTTTTGCCACTCTTCAAGTAGGTACGATCGTTGTCAAAAGTTGTGAATTGACAATTTTATTTAAATTTCATCATCATCAGCAGCAGCAGCAACAACGACTGCAACATTTTTAAGTCACAAGTTAAATGCAAATGGCGCACGCATCTGCATATGAACGCAACTGAATTTATTGAGTCCTGTCGATGCGTGAGATTATTTAAGTGGGTTTCATAAGACAGCAGCACATCCCTGATAATTCTTACGAAAGTCAGGGACAATCAGACTGAGAGACAAGCAGCTGCTAAGAATTATTTTACAAAAATTTATGAAAGTATGCAAATCGTCATTATGATGACATGTTATGCAAAAAATGGCCTTTTCGGACATGTACGGGCAAGACAATGACAAAGTTATAAATTTGCATCGTTTCTTTAAAATGGAATTTGATGTTCCTGTCATGTTTGACATGTCAATTTGTGAAGTTATAAAAGTTGTGGTTTCAATTAGCATTGCTTGTTCGGATAATGCTAATTGAATATATTTTTGAATTTATTTTAATCCAGGACTTTTTAACAGCACTACTGTGTTCTCATCTCTCATATATTCGATAAAAGAAACTGGCGGAGTGTTAGTAAAGGAAATGTTGAAAAAAAAAAATGTCCAAAAATAATAAAAACATAGAAAGAAATCAAAAAATATTTAAAAAGTCGAAATGTGAATGTCGATAGAAAATATTGAAAAATGTCGAACTTTGTTAAAGAATGAAAACAAATTTTGAATAATTCAAAAAATTTTGAAAGGGTCGAAAATAATGGGGAGTTTTAAAGTCGAAAATATATTGGAAAATGATGCAAAGCGTAACATAGAATAGTACAAAAATATTATAAAAACAAGAAATTTTTGTTTTCAAAAAGTCAAAAAATATTGAAAAATATTGACAAAGTCGCTAGAAGTTAAGATTTGATTGTTGGATTAATCTCCGGTTCAGACATTGCAACACACTTTCCTTGAAAATTGGGAGAGAGAGCAAGTAGTTTAATCAATACAAAAATCTGTAATGGAAAAATCCGTTAGTTTTAATATTATTTTTGACACAAAGTTACTTTACCAACAACGTTTTTTGGTAGCGTTTTATATATGTCACCGGCTAAACTAGTCCTTAGGATAAAATAGTTCTTCCTAGGCCAAACTAGTTAAATTGAAGGCCTAAAAGTATGCAATTTAATTCTAATGTAAAAGCACTGTGAATAGCGAAGCCAGTGTTGCATATATTATAGACTGAACCGCGGCGAAGCTGCTGTTGAACATATTAGAGGATGTAAATCCTGAACCGTGGCCATAGGCCGTCCAATTACCTTCACTTACCACATGCCAAGTATAAAATGAAATTGCCAAATTTTGTTGTCTGACTTTGCTGCTGTCTTAGACTTCACTAACCACAGTGCTCTTGCATTGAAATTTCATTGCACATCTTTAGGTTAGATTTCTTCGCACAATGAAGGTTTCTTCAAAAATAGCCAATGCAATGTAGTGAAAGTTTTTAAATTAAAATTTTGAACAAAGGATTGGTACCATTTGAACGTAAGTAGAAATGGAAATTGCCGATAAGTATGAGATAACTTCAAAAGTGAGTTTTTTGCAACTCCAAGGATATTTTAGAGCCTTAATGAGATATAACAAACAATTTTAGATTCTGGTTTATTAAATCGCTAGTTAAAAATCTGGTTTAGTTGCATCCAAAAAAAATTTTAATATTTTTGAAGACTAGTGTAATTACTTTTAATACATAATTTTGCATTATTTTTATTGAAGCAAAAGTGCAATTCTTCCTCTTTGATTTTTAACTGTACAATCTCTTACATATATCGCGCCCGTCATTCTTAATTCTTTCATTGTGCAATTAACTGCCGCAGGGATCAACGCAACCAAACAAAATTGCATAAGTACTGCCGCGTGCCCAAGAATTTCCCAGATTTTTATTGCTATATGTATATTTCCTAAGCAAAAGTAAAATAAACAAAAAAGAAGATCAGCAATCAACTGCTGCTGCAGGGGTATTAACCAAACGAAAAAGGATCAAATACAAGCAATTACTAGAAATCTTTTTTTTTCATACTCTGTACCAACAAGGATTATGGACTCTGACTGACTGTTCTTTGATTTTGAAAACATATTTTAATCCGATTAGCATTGTTTCGACTGTTGACTTTCACATGATAAAAATGACGAACAAGCTAGCGAGTGATATCTTGCATGTCCTTCAGGGGTGTGCAATATGTATTTGTTTGTCGTTTTTGCTGCTTAAACATAACATGGGCAGAATAGAACGTATTGCAGTTGTTGTCGATGATGATGATTATTTGAATGTTTTATTTGTTGTTTGTTTATTGTTTTTTTGTTCCACTGTCTCTCAGATCTTTGATGCTAAAATTATGTTATTAGCGCATTAGAGAAAGCAATGAAGTGTTGTTGTTGCTTTTGATGGTTGCCAGGATACCAACCCAACATCATGTTGTCAGATGACTGTGAGAAAGGTAAACAAAATGCGCTGCTGATGGTTGCATCCGATGTTGCTGAAGACGGTTTTGATAGTTGATGATGATTACGCTGATGGGCGTATTTACAAGAAGCTAATAACTGGTGACGCGTTAGTTTTATTAATTTTCATTGCGATGAAATTTGTTTTATTTTAATTTACATAATTTTTAAATTTTACACAAACAATATTGACTACAATTTACTCCGTTCTTGATATCTTTTGATTTGTGTTCACACGGCTGAAGGCGCGTGTGTAGTTTAATTAGCTTTTTATTTTTGAAAGCGAATTTTAATAGGTTGTTATTTATCATATTCATATACAAAAAAGTACCTGAAGAGTATTACTGTGGGAAAACATACTCACACATGAAATTTACATATTCCAGAAGCTGCTTCTTAGCTACGTAAGTACTACTTCTTTTTTCAAGTGTAATGTAAATAGAACTTGCCCAATTATGTCAACTAAACATGCTTATTATGGAGCAAAAGTAATCTTCCTCCTCATCGTCTGTTTCCATTATTAACAGATCAAAATGAAAATCGAGCAAAAGTGTCAATTAGCAAAACGCCAAACGTGTTCACGCGGCGACAACAGCCACAGCAGCAGCGGTGGCACAAATTTAAATTGCACAAATAAACCAAATTCAATAAATTTTCATGGAAAACCAAATGAAACGTATGGCTACGGCTATTTGCAAATTCGCAACTAACCGGGCTGGGCAATGAATACAAATGCCATGCAACACCCTACCTGGCAATGCAGTGCAACATGCTGCTCCACTATAGCAAGCAACATTTGAGGATGCTGCATTAAACTAACAAAGACATAGAGAATGTGAATCAATGAATATGCGCTGACGGTCGCACACTGTCTGCTCATCTGAATGTTGGACTATCCGTCTGTCCGCTTGTCTGTTTTTCCGTCCGCCTCGCTGTCTGCCGCTTGAAATGACATTGTTGAATTAATTTGTTTATAAGTCCATTTCGATGTCAGTCAGAAATTTCCACGAAATAAAATATCTTCACTTAAGATGCAACTGCTGCTGCTCGCAACATATGAGCAGTAACAGCAACAGCAACAGCAACAACACCAATAACAACAACAACAAAACCAAATAAAGTTTCCACATTGCAATTCTTGACAATGAGCAAAACTTTCAATGCACTGTCGTGCGGAAGCAGCAGCAGCAGCACCAGGAGCAATAGCATCAAACACGCCCCATTGCTGCTGCAAGCAGCCATGAACAACATTTTTCTTGTAGTTTTCAAGTTTTTCTTCTTAAGAGTGCAATTGAGACATCAATGTTGCGCACACTGTGTTTGGTAGAAAAAGGAAGCTGAGGAGTCTGCACGAAGTTGCTCAGAAATTAAGTTAAGAAACTTTTTGATTTCAATGCAAAAAGGAAGCAGACTCACTTGATTTTCCAGCGAGGCAACATTGTATGAATTTAAGTGCATACAGGTGTGGGCAAATATTAATCAATTGTTTTTTAGTTTAATAAGTTTGAGGGGTTTGATCAATGGACCAATTATTCCACCAGCCCATAATCCACACCAAAACATTGTTTTGTCTGGATGTAATGGCAGTTATTGAACCTTTTCGGGTTTCTGTCAGCCAAAATATGGCAATTTAGCTTATTGACGGAGCCATTAAGGCTTAATGATTAAGCCAGGCTTCATTGTTGAACAAAATTTTGGTCAATAGGAGTGAATGTTATCGATGCTTCCTCAGAGCCTAAAGACTGAAGCGGTGACATTTCGAATAGTCCGCCGCCTTGCACAAATGGAATTTTTTATGCTTTTAAGCCAAGATTTTACGTAGTACGCCAAGTTGTTGCTTTGAGAACGGCGCCGAATCGATTCATCGCGATCATCGCGTACACTCTCAGCTACAGCCGCTACATTTTTTTTTCACTACGTGCTGGATGTGGTTTATTTGGTTGTGAATTATCCAATAATGAAAATCGGGTTGAAAATTTTTCGATGGTAGAGAGAATTGTGCGTTCGGTTGGCCGATTTTGTGGACTATAAGTTTTTTTCAATTTCCCGAAACACATTCCTCATAGAACGCTGATTTTATTAATACAGCTGAATAATTTGTAGACGCTGTGCCAGGCTAAGATAAAATTTTTGATAAAATTTCAAACAATACTGAACAAAAATAATTTGAGGTAGATTTATAGTTGAAGTTTTTGGTAAAACAAAAAAGATCCTCTAGACTACTTGATAAAATTTTAACACTGAATCCACTTCAAAAATGGAAATACAAAATAGAAAAATTAGTTTCGCTGAAGCTTTTTGACAACAAACTCGGATTCAACACACTTTACATATAAATCTGCGATTATTTGGAACTTAATTTCCTGTGTCCTACTATGTCTTTTGTTTGATATTGCGATGCTTCAAAATTTCTGAATTTTGTGCCAATAATCACTAAAAAAACTGTGAACAAGTTTTTAAGGAAATTTCCTAACATGAGATCAAATTAATAAATAAAATAATTTCCAAATTCAGTGCCAATAACCCACCTCTGCATATCGGCCTCATATAGTGTGGACAAAATTAAACTCACTTGAGTATCAACAGCAACTTAAGCCATATTAAATATTCCTGGAAGACACATTGCCAGACATACGAGTACATACATACATACAATTCATGAGCATTAGCATATTTATGCTTTTTTATAAGTTGACACAGGTTTTTAAGGGCCACTATAAAGGATTTTCGATATATTACTTGGCGCTCAAAACCAAATTGACAAACAATTCAATTTCTGTCAACTACACCGATGAAGGTACCACTAAATTCATGGATGCATGTCTCTGTCGAGCTGCCATAATGCCTTGAAAAGCTACAGAAACTACATACAGCAATAGCACGATCATATTCCAAAGCGCTGATCGCAACAAATACAAAACCAATCAGAGTTTCTCACTCTTCAGAAGAGGCGCTGAACAAATAAACGATCACGGTGTACAAACAATGAATTGTATGTTTTTGCATGGTGAGACGAAGAAAGTGGATGGACGGGAAGAAAGGATCATCATAATGCTAGGATTAATGCTACAATACAAGAGTGTGTATGGAGGTGCTTTAAAGTATCACTGCTATTCGTTTTGTATTGATTGTGAATTTTTGGCTTTATTGTCTTTTGTCTTCTTCGTGTACGCGTAGCAGCAGCTTCGTTTTATGCTTCACTGGATCCGGGCCAAAACTGTTGCTGATCATTTGTTTATATATGCGCGTCTTCTACGTACGAGTGTCTCTCAACTTTGCCACGTTAAACAATTCAATTTATTTCCAGCATCAAAACCTCAACATCTCAAATATTTTAACGAACCAAATGTAGGAAGTACACTTAGGAAATTTTTATTTTCGTAAAAAACTAAAAGATACTTCTGTGTAAATGAAATCCAAAATTATTAAATAAAATGATAGAAAGTTATTGACTCTTTAAAATAGACGCCACCGCTTGTAACACAAATACGTCTGTGCTTGATCTAGTCCTCCATACATTTTTCGTAAGCTGATTGAGGAATAACCTTCAGATCCATCAGAAAATTCGAGTTTTTGGTTTTAACCGATTCAAAGCGCCTTCCTCGAAGTTTTAATTTTAACTTCGGGAATAGGAAAGAGTCAGAAGGTGTCATTTCAGGTTAATACGGAGCTTGGTCGATGACACTCGTTGAATTTTTTGGCTAAAAACTCTGGTACAATGTTGGCTTTGTGCGAAATTAGTTCTCTTTCCACAAATATGGTTTCGTCACGCATTTGATTAATGAAACAAAAAATTCAGAGTGCACCACACCGGCACTTTTTTGAGTCGCTTTTTCGAAGATTGAAGGCTAGTTTGCATGTAACACTCAACGTCCTTGTTTCATGGCCAAGGAGATGGGGTCCGTAAAAAGTAAAGAAATCATATCTTCGGCGGCCAGTTTAAGATTCTGTTTCTGGAAAAAATTGAGATCTTTTGGCACAATTCGAGCGGCGACATTTTTTATACCTAAAATATCAGAGAGAAAAATTGGAGCTGGCTTAGATGAAACGATATCATCTCGTCCAAGTCTCTTACACTCATGGGATTATCTTAAGTCACCAACTTTATGATTTTATCGATGTTATGTCGCTAGTAGTACCAGATTTCGGCCTATATATCATTCAATTGATTGAATCGCCACATTGATTTGAAGAAAAAAAATTTTTGTTTTTTGTTTTCAAGAAGAATTTACTATTTATTTTTTTCCGTGTATCGACTTTTAGAATAAACATGAAATTGCGAGAATTTTAACATTTCTGCAGAAACAAACAAGCGACACGATCCAATGTCGCAGAGTAAACGTTGCTTGGAGCTCAATTCTGAGACCATTACACCATAGACGTAAGGGCAGCATACAAATGAAGGATATAAAAATCTTAAATTAAAATTTTTGAAATTTTAAACAAACACACTGCCAGCTAACAACCACCACAACAACAACATCAATAAAAAGGCTAAGCGAAATGGTAATGGCAACGAAACAATGGTAAAAATGGTAAAGACCCCGACAAAATATAAAAATAAAAAAAAAATAAATGAAAATTGAGGAAAGTGCAGCGCTTCATTTGGTTTGTATTGTATGCTGCATGTTGCATGCTTTGTGCGACATTTATGGCAAGTTTAGTCCTTTTAAGTGAAAATGCGATTTGTACGCGAATTATTTAAACAGATGATGACGATTGCGATTCATGGAAGGAAAATATACTGCATTAAAATATTTTGGTCATGCATTATTTAAAAAAAATTGGTCATTGCATTGCTGGAATTCATGCGGCAAAGTATGGCAAATTAATAGAGGTCAACTAGTGTATAAAACTCCAAATTTAATTTATAAACTACTACAAGAAAGGTAATATAGTGGCGTTGTTCTGAAATAGAAGCGATATGATAATCTAATATTTAATGTCGGAGCTATAACCATAGCTATACTTTTGCCAAGAAGCGACATAGTTCATTTTCCATTTATGGATTTACTTTTCCTTTAATAATTCTAAATGTCGTTACGGTAATTTCGAGACCAATAAATTATCTTGGCACTCATTTATAAGAAATTTCGATATCCGATATCTTATTGAAGATATAAAGAGTCTGTTAAATCTGAAGCGTAAAAGCACATAACTTTCAAAATCTTTAAATGCATGTGTTTTTGTAAGGTGCACAGAATATTCGTTAACGCAACGGTCGACAGTTGCATAGCTAAATGACAGGTTTAATGAAAGAAAGGATTACTAACAGTATAAACTATATAACGAGTTCCAAGTCGGATTCCCGAAGAATAATTCCACAGAGGACAGTATCTTCAACTTTTTGTGTTTAATACATATTAAGGAATGGATGTTTACGATCACCTCTATGGAGTACTGACACAAATATAATTAAAGCAAGGCTCTCGCTTTATGTCGGTATTACTATGACTCTGGCAGACGATGTCGTAATTCTGCAGGAAATGCTACGCAGAATAGGGCATGGAAGTAAATTTGACGAAATCTGAAACGATGGTGGAAGAATAGCGGCAGAGGAGCTATAGTATATTACAAATAACCGTATGCTGGGGGGGGAGGGGGCATTTAAAGTTTCGCTGCTTAGGCTATGAGAAAATTGCCGGTTTTTTGTGAAGCGATTTGTAAGGAGCAAAAGTATTCATTCCCAACATTTTAAAATTGAGGAGTAAAAAAAATTCCCTCAATTTTGAACATTTAAATGTACACAAATTATATATGTATTTCATTAAGCCTTTTGTGAACATTTCCAAACGTGATGAAATTTTCAAATTGCATCACCCTTCCGAAGATAATGTGAACTAACAAGTCGGTATATGGCATAAAACTATTTCAACGTTTTCCGTAAAATGTGTTGTCATGGGAAGTAACAAAATACTTTCTTTAATTTGCACTAAGCTACATTATGCTACATGATAGTAGAATTCGTACAAGAGGACAAAGGACCACGAAAGTCTAGGCACTTTGAAGCAAGCCCGTGCGCAAGGTGGGGGATTTTGGGGGTTCTAACCCCCGCCCCCCAATAGAAATTTTTTTACATAGACATTTATTGGCAATATGTTCTTGCTTAAATGAAAAACCAAAAAGACTTGCGCCTCTTACGAAAAATTAAAATTTTTATGAAAATAAAAAAAGACTCACATACACATAGTACATAAGTATGTATAGAAAAAGGTATACTAAATGATACACCTAAAAATTTACTAAAGTACATATGTATATACTTTTCAAATGATGCCCAGTTTGTTGGGATCAGTTAAAAGGTTTGCAGCTTATACTCGTAGTAATTTTTAGAAAATTTATCCGCAACTTCCGATATTTCACAAACCAGATCCAAGCGAAAGTTGTCGTTTAAATATTCTGTTTTTTCATTAAAAAAAAACCTTATTTTGGGAGAAGAATAAGAAATTCAAAGTGTTGGTAAGGTTATCTTGCTTCAAAATTTTTCCCGACTAATACATCCTGAAATCTTTTTTGCAATTAATTTTTTGATTCACAAAAATGTTTCTCAAAAATTTGATATGTACTTTCATATTGAAATTCCCGCCATAATTTTGGAAAATGTGAGTTCTAATTGTATGAATTTTATGATATTTTCCAAAGTTATGTCGAGAATTTCGGTATGAAAGTACATGCGTTCTTAGGTTTGAATGAGAAATAACATATAAAAAAATCATAAAAAAAAGAAGATGTAATATTAAAGTTGTTTCGAGTAAAAATTTTTTTAAATAAAAACTAAATTAAATTAATGTTTCAACAAATTTATTTAAATCTTTTTAATTTTATATAAAGTTATAGTATTTCTTAACAAAAAAGATTCTATAATTTTTATCCTCTCTCCTATAG
This sequence comes from Meiosimyza platycephala, assembly GCA_963662105.1. Taxonomy (NCBI): domain Eukaryota; kingdom Metazoa; phylum Arthropoda; class Insecta; order Diptera; family Lauxaniidae; genus Meiosimyza; species Meiosimyza platycephala. The sequence goes on along the minus strand of OY759209.1, from coordinate 72,380,262 downwards.
TTTTTGAGATATTTCGTTTCAAAAAATGCTCAAAAAGGTAATAAAAAACAAAGTGTGCAGTTATTAAAAGTATGACCGATATACATATATAATATATTTATAAAACAATTTTTGTCTTTTTTTGTATGCTTTGTAGTCAAAAATACCTTTTTTAGAACTTTAAAAACTGACATGAAATATCCGAAAGAAAACCTCCCCATTGATGATTTCTGCGCACTGGTCTGCTTTGTAGGAGAGGATAAGCGGAGTAATGAAATTCCAGGACAATATCGACGAATCTGTTTTTTGGATAGTATGTAAGACCAAAACGAGAAAGTTGAGTAAATAGCCATCACAGTTTTATCTATTCATTTACATCATGAGCTCTGAGCAATTTTAAAGCAATAAGCCCCCACAACAACATAATGCGTTCTAGTTTTTCGAAAACATTAACTTTGTTTAAGAGATTAATTTTTCTAATTTACTGAAAAATAAATTTTCATTTTATGCTCTACTCCACACTAATGGCTCATAAATTACAAAACAATAATGAAGTTGGTTAACGTGCAGTTTAAAGTTTCGAGTAAATTTGCAGTAAACAAACTATGCTAAATTGACATTTATGCGCTTTATTACTTCAGCTGTTATTTTTTGCATGTTAAGCGTTTTTATTATGGAAAAAGCTGTTTATTTATGTTGACTTTTTCTTATATTGTGTTCCGTTGGCATTTGTATTTGGCTAATAGCAGCAGTTAGCTAGTTCAATTCTGAGCACAATTCCATGCTGGACATTTTGTTTGCTTTAACTGTCGGTCTGTCTGTCTGCATTTAAATTGGTTTTCTCGTTAGTTGGTTGGCTGGCTGTATTACTGTTGGCCAATTCAACATGTATTGGTCAGGCTAAAATAGAGCTGTTGTCGTTGTAGGCCAATCCACTGCGCCACTCCACCAATCTTTTAGAGACAGGCAACGCTCTGCATATCAGACCGCGCCTGTTAGCCATAAAAAGGGTGTAATGGACGCTGGAGCAGCAGTCAATGGTTGCCGCTTGTTTGTCTTTGCATTTATTCAGTCGTGTGGTTTTGGCACAAATTCAAAAGTCATAATAAAATAAATCCGCGCTCAATTTAGCTGCTCGTTTGTGGAAGTACTATGCTAGTGCTATGTATTATTTTATATTATTATTTTTAATATTTTAGAAAAAACAATCAGCATTTATTTAAATGACGTCCTTGTTGTACCTTTTTTGGAGAATATATCTATGTGTGCGTTTATAGAGCATTGATTGAATTTAAGAGGTAACACATATGCATCAGGAGATTTTATGCAGCCATTACGTATAACATGTGCCCAAAATCATGTTGAGTTTTCTGATCCATTTTTCATCTGTTCGACAACTATTTTTTATGTTGTGATATTTCTTATGAAAATTCGGAAACGATCTTTGTATAAAATGTTGTCTACCTACATGGTAATAACTGAAACTATGCATTTTATGGCTTACGAACTGTACATTAGGCCGGGTCGGTATCCATACAAAAAACTAAAGTTTGAAAAACCATCCCCTATTTAAAAACTTACATTGAGAGAGTTTAGAAAAATTTTTTTTTTTTGTTTTTGGACTACCCTAAAAATAGCCGCCAACTATTTTTCCCAGCACGTGATGTCCAATTAGTAAGTATTACATTTTTTTTCATGCTCTTTTGACGTGCGAAGTTATTTTCGACTAGCAAGACCCAGTTTCTCAGGTTCGCACCACCCTACATGCTATTTTTTTCTTTATAAAACTAAAACTTAAATCCTTCAAAACATATTTACTTTTTGCCCATAACGTGCTGTATTGATTTTCCAAACAAAGGAAAGCCCTTTACAAAAATATATAATTTCTAAACATAGGCCACCACCTGCCGAAAACTTTGCTCAATAGTTTGTTATCATATTGCAATAATATCACACTTTTAAGTGCTTGAAAAATAAATACTTTATTCACTTTTTAGAAAAGCTTACAAGTGTGCACAAAGTTGATCACAAACTTATACTTTTTCTTTAATAAGTTAAAAAATTAGCTGAAGTGGGCTTTTTTTGAACCATCTGACCGATTGCTAATATTTGCAAAAGCTCTAACCCTTATGGAATTACAATAATTCCATCGATTTGCTGATTATTATTTTTACAAGTTGTAATTATTTTCCCAAAGGCAGGGAAGTCGATCCACATTTTTCCGAAAGCCTACAGAGCGATTAGCTTCTCATTATTTCCACATTTCCACATTCCACATGTTAGCAGTACATTCAATATTGACATATTCAGCAATCCACATCAAGCCTAGTATAAAGATTGTTCCGAGAGGTGTATTCGTCTTACGAACGGATCAGTGACTTCAAGTAGTCCAGACTGTATGAGCACATAGAGTGATGTTACAATAAGACATTATAGTAAGTCTGTGGAGAGTATTAAAGATGTCATTAGAGGATATGGTAAACGTTCGTACGACAAAAGAGGATCTCTATATAAAAATAGATAACTGAATATTGGAACTTAGCAATTGGTAGCGGTGCGCCAAATCAGGATGCAGGGTCTCCAAATTGTTATAACTGACTCTGAACCGAACAATAACAAATTGAACATTAGCTGCAAGGATCTGTTAATCTAGCCGGAACGACCTGAGTAATTCCAAAAATAAGGAAGAAATGGAACGAGTGAATTAGTGACCTGCACTCCAGAATTAAAATGATTGTTATCTTGGTGACAGAACTTGAGGGACTTGGAAATGGAAGCAAATGCATTATTGCATAAGCATGCCAGATTCAATCGGAGCTCGTCTAGTTTTTTTTTTTTGGGATGAATGAAGCTATTTGTAATCAACCCGTAAAAAAACATGAAAAGCTGACTTACATTACTTTTCGGACATCACAATAAACTCTAAAGCTTCCAAGCGTTATGGCCTGCTTGAATCAACCTAAAAGTGGAGTCACAGACCACGCTTTGTCGCTTTATAGCGTTCTAGCTTTCTACGCGTCTATTTTTTGAGTTACATACTACGCTTCTTTGCGTCAAATCTTTCTCTGAAAACATTTGACAGTTGACAAATTTGTAAACAACGAAAATATGTTTCATGAATTGAAAAGTTTGTTTAATAAGATGACGCGTGAAGGCGTAGAAAAAGTTGGAAGTTGCTCAACTTTTTGCGTTATACGCTTTTTGGCTTTCTACGCGTTGTGCTTGTAACTCAATCCATACGAATGCAGGGAATCAACTTTTTCTGAGGGAAGCGTGTGAAGCGACAAAGCCACAGAGCGTGGTCTGTAACTCCGCTTTAAGTTATTTGTGAAAACCAAAATATATTGTCATACGTTGCCCCATAAATCTATTAAAGTCTCTACATTTTTATAAATAATTTTTCTTTTGTCTGCCAGTGCCAATATCCTTTTACACGTACCATATATATTTTGCATTCATTTTTATCTTCCTTTCTCCTTCTGTTTCCCTTCGCACATTGGTTTGCATTTTCACGTTCATGTCGCTTCATCCTGTCACAATTGTCAATATAAAATGTTTTTATTAAAAAAAATAATAATAAAATTTGTTATATTTTTTATTTGTATAGTTGTTGTTGTTCAATATTTTTGTGGCGCAGTTGTCAATTATTTTAAATTGAATCCTTTTGTTGTGGTGGCTGCTCAATCGTTCAATTGGCTGTATGTAGCAGTTGGTTCGCTTGTGTCTTTTTGTTCGTTTGTCCCTTCTGTTTGACACAGCATTCATCAAAAGTTCGCTTGTGTCCTTCCAACTGTCTGTTAGCAATTTTTATCATTGTATTCAGTGAAATAATTGGATGCTGTAGACAGACTTTTTTCATTATTTTTTTTTTTCCTACACTCCTCTCTGTTCAATAATTATTAAGATATAAATTACAAATTTAAATATTTCAATTTTATATATTATTTGAGAAAAACATAAAAAAGGGAAAAAGTATTATCAATATTTCAGGAATGAAAATATATGCTCGGGATGTATACCACCGATGATATTAAGAATTTTCATACCATTCCAAAACTTTTTCAAAACTTCGCTAAATATCAAATATTTACCACCATGGACACAATATTATATCAATATTTCTCACATCCAAAAATTCAACAAACAACAATATCGTTACTTTTATTACAACAACAACAAAAAGTAGAAGGAATATCATAACTACACCCAACATAACCATTATAACTAACAACCCAAAAGTCAGTGTAAGAAAACGTTTCATTTTTATATGCAATGAAAACAGAGTCTACTGGTATTGTGTGTCGTTGTGTGCAACATATCCTTTTGTATCCTGTCATGACTCCCTGAATGCGCAGCTCTCAGCTGGAGAATATGGAATATTATATGACGTTATTGCGGAATAGGCCGGATATTTGATCTTTGCGAGATTATGGCAGCATCTTCTGCCACTTTGTGTGCCGCAACTGCGTTCACAGCTAAAACTTTCAGCCAGGACCAACTAAAGTCGATAGCAAAGAAGAAAATTGGACGCCATTGTGTGAATGACGATGATGGTGCGATACGTGGTGTTAAGTGTGCGTGTGTTTGTGCAGAGCTCTATGTGTGTGCGGGCTTTATATGAATTGTTTGCATTTTTTAATATTAGTCGTATAAAAATTTGAATTGGTTATTTTTTCAAGTGGAAAACACTTTTGTTGCCGCTTATTATCCTTTATAGTGCCGAAGGATAATTTTGTAGTAAAGGAATTCGTTGCGTTATAGCAAATTATGCTGATGGTATTTGAAGTTTGAAGACGGTTATGAATAAAAAGTTAACTTGTTGAGAGGCTTTTTCTTTTTTTTACAATTTTTATGGCAATAATTCAAGATTCCTTTGGTTTACATAATAGGATAATAGTGTTTTTATGGTCTTATGTAAATTTACATATAATATAATATAATGTAGGAGAGCTTAAGAGTTTTATTAGCTAACTCCTGTTAAGTTTCTTAAATTTTTAAAAAAATCTCATACTTTTTATGTTTACTCAAAACATTTGGGTGTTTTTCTTGATAAAATGCCACAAAACTCAGGGCCACTGAGGATTTAATTTTAATGTACCTACACAGAAATGAAGAAACTATAGTAAATACTTAAAAACATGGAGCTAGATAGAAAATGAATAGTGAAATTAGTCCCAAAATTATAAGAAAATATTTTCCAAACAATATTTCAGTTCCTTCGTATCGAATAACAATAACGAATAACCGATCACAATTATTGCGAGCGCGGGAAAGGGGTGCAGTCGCCTTGGGCGCGGGATATTTGGATATTATTTTTTCTTTTCAAATGTCACTGTTTTAAGATACTTCTTGCTCACCCTTTGCACAATTTGGCATAGGGCCGACTCTGATACCCGTCATATAAAATTGCGTATGTGCACAGAATGTAATATTTTCAAAAATTCTAAAAATAGTCAAGAAAATTTGCGTCTAGAAAACTTTTTTTTTTCAAATTGTCTAAATACGTTTTTAGTTATCAAAAAACCTAGAAAAAAGTTTAATTTTAATGAACAACATAAATACAGGTGTATAACTAAGTAATGTCGTTGTTTTCTTTAAAAAAAAAAACACGTTTAATTCAAGAGTTAAAGGAAGAATAGTTTATTCAAAGTATGCTCCCTCGCTTTTCACAAATTGTTCCCATCTTTCAGGCAGTTTGTGAATTCCACGCCAATAGAATTCCTTGCGTTCTTCGGAAAACCAATTATCAAGCCAAATTTTCACATTTTCGTAGTAATCGAAGCGCTGCTCAGCGAGTGCGAATCCCATCGATGCGACCAAGTGGTAATCGGACGGGGCCTGGTCTGGTGAGTAGGCTGCATGCACGATCACTTCCCAATTGAGTGCTTCCAACGTATCGCGAACCGGTCTTGCCGTATGTGGTGGAGCGTTGTCATGGAAGAAAATGACTTTGTGTTGCCTTTTTTGATATTGCGACCGTTCTCTCTGCAGCGCTCAGATCAAATCGGTCAATTGTTCTTGGTAGCGTGCTATATTAACCGTTTCACCGGGTTTTAAAAGCTCATAATACAAAACGCCCTCCTGGTCTCACCAAACACAGAGCATCGTCTTCATCGCCAGTGACAATTCGATGCAGAAACGACTTTCTTTTGAACCGTGCGAGCAAAATTTCACATGTGTTTTGGCACCTTTCCATTTGCCTCTCGTTCAAGTCATGTGGCACCTATTTACCGACCTTTCGAATTTTTCCCATTTCTCGTCAACGTTTGGAAACGGCAGACTGGCTCACACTCAACTGCTCTACGAGTTTTTTTTGCGTTTGGGAATCGTCTTCGTCCAATAACGCTTGCATTTCGGCGTCTTCGTACCTTTTCGGAGCTCCAGAGTGTTCTTTGTCCTTGACATCACCACTTTTGAATCTTTGAAACCATCTTTCACACGTTTTAACAGTTGTCACTTGTTCATCGAAGGCTTCTACAAGCATTCGGTGCGATTCCGCGGCTGTTTTCTTCAAATGAAAACACAGAATAGACATTGTCCGCGATTGCTCTTTATTCGGCACGAAACTCGACATGTAGAATGCGCTGACGTAACACGTCAATGACGTTCGATTGGCGCGAAACTTTGGTAGTATGACAGTTAAGATTGACGCTTCACACTGTCAAAGTTTCATGACATTCGATAAATATTCAGGCTTGGGCGACATCTAAATGTTCGAACCGACATTACTTAGTTATACACCTTACATACATACAATATGTACACATGTACAGCAGCTATAGAAATGAAATATTTAATTTGTATGTTTTAGTTGGCGTTAATTTAAGGTCACCTACTTGTCATTCGATTATGATTCTGTATTTTAACTTTTTTAGGATCATCTTCCACGTTTGTTCGAATCCCCGGGATTTTCCTGTTTGACACAATCATGCTTTTTGTTAAGGAAATGTTATTTAGTATACATTCACACATACAATCACAAAATATATGACGTGCACACACATGTTTATAAAAAAAATCTCAAATATTTTCAGCCACCAAATATTTACCAGCAAATTAACCAATAACAACCACTTTTACACCACAAAAACTTAGCAACCTAGAAGAACCCCCAACAATGTACGCTCGTAATGCACATCTTTATGCACGCAACCTCAAATACCAACCTCGTCTCTCGATCCTGACAGGACGAGCTTATCTTTCTGCACACTTAATTACATTTAAACGTTTAACGTCGTCGATTGTCGCGCTTGCTCTTCTTTTAACCCAACCCAAGAACACTTGCCCCCTCCCCCATAATGTCTGCGGCTGTAAAACTCTTGGGTTACCAACCCCAAGTAGCTTTTGTAAAGAATTTTTGGGGAAAGATTGTTTGTATACGAATTACATTTTTTTACGCTCAAGGGTCGTTAAAGTGGTGCGTGTGTGAGTGCGTTTAACTTTTATGGCGCGTTGACAATCCATTTTTGTGCTTTTTCCTCCTCTGGGCTCTGTTTGATTTTGTTTTGCCAGTGTTTGTCTCTTAACGCCTGAGGTGAGAAAGCGTGACCTTAAATAAAAGTAATTAAGTCATACGAGTAAAAGTTGGCAACACTTGCATGCCATTTATTGCTTGTGCGCCATTTTTGTAAGCAATTTCGTTGCCAAATTGTGTGCTACATTAAATTAAGGCAGTAAGAAGTAGAAGAAGTTTGATGTTGTACATGCATGTGTATGTGTGTGCGTGTGTGTGTATGTTTGTATTAAACAAACAATTGGCAACGCGCACAATTAATTTCTCTGACGCTTTGTGTAGTGGAAACTTAAAACGGATTTTAAGGTAACCAGGCGCACGAAAACCATAGAGCTTGTAAGCCTCGTTGAGGAGGTTTTTGTTAAAAGATCAAAATTAGTTATTTGTTCCTTCTGTCATACCTGATCACGGTTTCCAAGACCTGCCAAATTTTTCACACCTGAAGGTTGTCTTACTGATAAAATCAACTACATACATACATATTAAATTTTGGACCAACAGCGATATTTCATGTTTGCCAGCGTGTAGCTAAAAACTGTAACAGTACAATTTTCTCTATTTATGTAACCGATTACAGCAACGCTGCATAAAAGCAATTTTGCTTTACGTTCTTTCGTCAACTGAGGAAGATGAAATTTTCACATGATTTGTAAATTTTGTGCAAATTTTCAAGGTCGATTTACGAGCTGTGTATTTTAGTTGTGTTGGGGATCAATGACGAAATAACGGTTCCCAACATTTCTCTTCAAGTTAATAACCTTAAAATCTTATTATCTCCTAGGGTAAAATTTTTTTTGAATATTTTCCAAAATTTTGTGCTGGGCGTGTACCTTGGACCAATGCATGGATTTTACCTTGAACCTATCCTAATTACATAATTTTTCTGTGCCGTGAAATGTATTCTGAATGTAATTCAGAAATATTCCTCGGAGCAAAAATGATGGTAAAGGTTAAGGTAAAGTAGGCTATTTAAAATGGTTTAAGGGTTAGATCTGCTGCTAAAAAGGACAACTTTGATTACCTGGAAGCACTATATTGATATATCAGTCCAAAATTGATCATAATAACTATTTAGTACAGAAGAAAGAAAAATTTAGGTAAACTTAGTCTCATGTTCCAAGGTACAATGCCTGATTGTACCTTGGACCACTTTGGCATTCTAAAGAAAATTGTTTTTTACGTGGGTTAGGAAAAAAGACTGCGGCTTTTTGTATTCATGCCATTATAGCTAAAATATCAGTTTAAAATATAGAGGCGTCAGAGAAAAAAAAGCAGCCGTAGTTTGGAGTCAGCAAACGATTTACTCAAAATCGGTCCAAGGTACACGCACTTCCCCTACCTATTTACCTACCTAGACATTGGATATTTGAAATCAAATTTCAGTATCGTCAAAAATAAATTCTCTTAGGGACTTCAAACAGCAGCTGATTTTGGGTAATAGAATTTGTGCTATTTTTACAAACATCTGGTCACCTTAATATTTAGTAGCACGTTTATTTTTATTATCCATTAATTCCCCTCCCCCCCCCTCCCCAGTCACTGTTGCTGGGATTGAAATATCAACCTATAGCATGGTGTTTGCATTGTTTTCTCCCAGGCTGTTTGCCTTTTCCGTTCTGTCCTTCCACCCCCCAAATTTGCTAACAGAGGGCAGCACTGGCAGTCCAACGGTGTTTCAAAAAATTAATGAGGTGTTAAAGTTAATTGCCAGATCGTTGCGTTTACTGATGAGATTTTATTTTATTTTCCATTTTCACGCTTTTTGTTTTTGTAAGCTGTCGTTTACTGCTGCTGCTGCTGCTGCTGCTTCTGTTGCTGTTGCTGGTGGCAAAAATTAAACAAGCACGAAATGGTTTTTAATTATTATTTATTGCATGCGCCGCCATTTTTATTGTTATTGTTGTTGCTTTTGCTGTTGCTGCTGTTATTGCTGCTGCTGCTACGGTACCGTGTTAAAACAAAGCAATTATACAGCGGAAATGTCAACGTGCAGACATCTTTTTTTGCTTTTTTTTCTGCTGGCTGCTCTTGTTTCCATTTTAATTAAATTTTAAATTAGTAAAATTTTGTTAGTTTGTAATTTAAAATGAATTGCCTTACGTTTATTGTTCACCAGTGTTGCCAATTTTCTTTCATTATCTTAAGGATTCTTCTTCATCGGCTTTGTATTTGCCAAAATCTAATAAATAATTTATTTCTACAGTAGATAAGCGTCTCTTTCAAACGCGTGCCATCATCGTTGTCGACTTTTTAGCTGATAATTTCAAACGATTACTTCATTTCCGGCATTTTTTGGCACTTACAGCCAAGAATTCAGCTTGTGGTGGTGACAATCCCCAGAAGGCAATTACTTGTAGATACATTCACATTGAAGACAGTAGCTGAAAATGAACGAATTTATTTATCTTAATGGCTTCCGGCTGAGTTTTATTGAAATATAATGATGCTAAGGCAAGTTTTGGTAAAAGGAAATTATAGGGATAAGAAAAGTTTAACATGAATAGGACTTTTTGAATTGACGATGGTGGGGAATGGATGACTTATGTATTTATATGCAGTACTTAGAGGTTTTTGTGCTTAAATTGATAAAATTTGTGAATTGCAGTGAATTCAAGAAAAATATTTTATGTTGAAGCTGAAGATTCATCACTCAATGGGCTATGTGACAATTTAAAATAACTTTAGAAATTTTAGATATCGTGGATCAGAAATATTTGTTTCCCTTAACTTCACCTTGTTAAATAAAAAGTGTTAGAAAATAATTAGTGCAAAGTAATAATATGAAGGTATAATTATTGACGCAGTATGATGAAAATCTTTGACGTTTTGCGTAAAATAAAAATATTTGCATTCCTTCTCTTAAAACGAAATCTACAAAAAATTATTTATTTGCCTTTGATTTCTTAAGAAATCGTAAATTTTATTTATTTATTTAAGTTGATTCCTTGAATGGAATTGAAAAAGATTATTTCAAGTTTGAAGGCCTTGTGATGTTTATAATTTAAAATTTAATTAATTCCAAATTTTGAAAATTAATGATTTCGTTTTGATATTGAAATGAAATGTGCAATTTTGATTCCTTGAATGAAATTAGAAAGTTCTAAATTCCAATTCTTTACAAAAGAATACAAATTTTTCACTTACAAATTTTAATTGCACGAATTTAATTGAAAACTATCGACGAATCCTTTTGCAATGGACAATCGATTCAAATTTCCTACATCCTGAAATTGAAAATGAATAATTTCATTGTCCGTCGTGTTAATTGGAATTTGTAAAAAACTACAAATTTTAATTTTCTAAAATTATTAAAGTTTACCACTTCATGATTGCAGGTCTGCTGCTCTTGTACGATAATTCAGTTGCACTCTCGCTAACAAAATTTTGCTCTGGACTACTTATAACAGGTTCACTAAAAATAGAGCTAATAGCCCTGCTCGCGAATTCGGGAACTAAATTTCGAGGTATTGCTAGTGCAAACAAAAATATTATATTAGTATGAACTTATGCCTAATTACAAGTATATATTTTGTATTACACCCACTAGTTCCAGAAATGAGTCAAATAAATCACCAGATGTTCTCATAAAGTAACAAGAGAAATTTGCAGACATCAAAAATACAACTTCTACAAATATCCTCCTACGAGATCTAAACAAACGAACATCACTTGAGCAAATAAACAATCAAAATGAAGTTTTAAGTGAAAAAATCAAAAAAGATTAATGTGAAAAATATGATATTAACACCTAAGCAAGAAAACAAACAAAATCTGAATGCAAAATTGATGAGGTCCCCTGGACATGCATGCGGAACAAAACCAATACAAAAGAAACATGAATTTCAAAATAACAAAAGCGATTTAAAATTTGGTAAAAACACAAATGGGATAAACGATTGTTTGTCAATTCGAATGAGAATTAAAATTGAAATTGATACCCGTACTTATGTACTCGCACTCGTTAGTGTACTATGTTGAGAGGGGAAAAAATTTAAAAAGGATCAAGCAAACGTATGTAGGATTCTGTTAAGAAATTGCAATAAGTCAAACAGGCGCACAATTGACGTTTGACAGATTGCATGCGTGTGTTCGTGTGCCATATAATTCGATGGTTCGTTTGTGTGAAATTCATGAAATGTCAATTGACGAGAAAGCAATGCATAGAAATTTAATCCGATTTGCTGATTTAAGACTTTTTTTTTTATTTTGCCATACAAGGGTCTTAATCTAAACCGACGATTTAGAAAATGTGGGAATGTATGGCTAAGTGTTGCGTTTTTATTTAAAATGAAATTGTTCACATTTTTAAGACTTACACACGTTAATCTCTTCGTTCTTTTCAGCATAACATTTTTTTTTTAAATCTATCAGATACATATTATGTATTGTAATTTTAAGTGGTTTCAAACGTTTATTATCTTAAATACCTGCTTACCATGAGAAACTGCTTCACTTTTGACTCTGTGGTTTTTCTCATAGTTTTTCTTATTAATTCATCATTATTTTGTTGTCAACATCGAATCATTTGACATTTCACTGTTCGTCATGCTGGTCTTCATGTTGATACAAATGCACATGGCTTGGTTAAGTCTTTGTGTTCCATCGTTTTTGATGCCCAAGACAGATTACATACAATTGGTTGTTTTTGTATGAATTTTTTTTTTGACAATTTAATTGAAATGATCCGGTTGACAACAGTTGTTTATACGACAGACTGCCATCATAAGTAAACGCTTTGCTGTAATTCGCTTCAGAGCATAATTTTCATCGCATTGAAAAAGAAAATGGATCTTTAGGCATAAATTTTCGACCATCTGGATAAAGTTTACGTAGCCTATTCAGGAATAAAAATTTAATATAAATATAGCGTTTGGACGACTAGAAAAAATGCTTGGCTTAACTTACGATTTTTATGTTCTCAGTTTAATACGCTGTCCTGCTGTTTTTAAAAAGATGTAACAGCAGGCATCAATATAACTATTATTGCTCCAACATTAACGAATGCATATTTTGCAAAATATGCCACGAAGCTTACACAATCGACTTTTCTTTCGTATGTCTAATTTTCGGAGCGTATAGGATTATGAAATACAATTCACCTTCGAACTAATTTTTTTTTTTGCGAATTCATATATGAAATAAGATGCAACTGTGTCACGGTACTTATTCATATTTGGACAACGTTGGTTTCTAGGGTCGCTGAATACGAATCCAAGGTCAGAAATATAAAATTCAAGGCGGCGGACTTAATATGGCGGAAACTCCATCATATCGCGGACGTATTGTTTAAAACTCAACCGATTAGCACATCTGGCAAAGGTAATTATATACTTTTTGACCCCATTGTCACAGGGGGTGGGGGTTGCAGGGGAAGTCCACAAGGAGTACTCTGAACATAATTCCGTTGGATTTAGACGTCGGTCACCCCTTGAAAAATTTTTGTTATTCAAATTAAAATGTGAAATTATTTTTTTTTTGTTTTTATTGTGGTTGTTGTTATAAGCATTTGAAATTCGGGGACCAAATTTTTTCAAAACCTTATAACTTTTGAACAGATACGACGATTTTTATAAAATTAACGTATGCGATTCGTATTCAAATAGAGTATACACGAAACTTTTTTCAATTTTAAATAATTTATTTTTCAATGTTTAAGATATGTTTATTTATTTAATGCGTATTCGTTCAAAAGTTATAAGGTTTTGAAAAAATTTGGTCCCCAAACTTCAATTGCCTATAACAACAAAAACAAACAAAAAATCAATTCACATTTTAATTTCTAGCACATACCACAATCTAAATATCAAAGTTTCATTAAAAAATTATCATTTTGGGCTTAGAAGTGGCCCACTTGAGAAATTTAAGAATTTTTTCAAAAGGTGAGCTGATCCGATTTCAAGTAAAGTGATTTCGGTCACTAGTGATGCCGAAGAACAGTTTCCAGGCGGTATCTGTTGTCGTCATTTTTGGCAAACCTGTTCAGTCTTCCTGAACACTGTGTGAAATAAATTTCAATTTACAATGTTTCGGAGAAAATAAAGTATATCGATATATTTGAAAATAGGGTCCGATGGGATAAGATATTTAAAGCTTTACAACTGTAACTGTAGTTACTTTTCTGACACACGGATACCTTCCGTACATTCGATATCGTCCACCATATGAACTTAATACTTAATACGTAGATATCTAGTTTGAATGGTCTCATATTCACGATCTTAACGGGAACTGGGACGAGCTGCCGGCCTTAGGAGGGCGCCATATGCTATGTTGCTGCCAGTGCTAGATTGAGGTAGGGCTAGGGGACTATGGCTGTGGGTTCCGAGCACAAGTAGTGGGTATCGTCGTGTTTTTTGGAAATGGAGGGCTTAGTTTCTTATTTGGCTTACCGTCAGTTAATATCTTCCCTACTGGGAGCTCACTTTGATACTGCCATTTTTAGCAAATTATTTTAAGGAAATGATAAACGTTTCTTGGAACTTGGTCACCATTGCAATATATATTTTTTTTTATGAAAAAAGGGCCGTTGTCAATTGAATTGATTACGGCGCTCCTATAAGCATATTTGCTATTTTTATTTTAAGTGAAATGGTTGCTATTAATAGGTTGTTTAGTTTGTTTCATTAGGAAAAAGTTTATTCTATTTGGTGCTGCACGCAAAGAAAGAGAACTCAAATTAATATTTAAATAACAATATTTCATTGCAAAAATTTAAATATTTCACAAAATTTAATTTATAGGAGCTTCGTAAAGTATTGCCATCTTGGCCCACAAAGCTATTCCTACGCCACTGCTCATATTATTTTATTCCATTGTCCTTTGATTGCCTTTTTTTTGAACATTATTGCTTAATTAAATAATTTTTTAATTACGGTTAATAATGTTCTAATTGTAGAATTTCCTGTCAACACATACACACACTGACACAATCATGAACACACAATTACGCACAAACGAAACGTTTACCAAAATATATGTATGTTAAATTGTAAATACATACATATGTACGATATACTATACTGTATATAGCTTATCTGTCTGTGCAATACATAAAAAACAATTATACACTTTTTTCATATTATGTATCCCAAAATACATATTTATGTATATAAATTGAAAATGGCAACACTGACACATGGGTGCTGGGTCAAGCAAGTGGAGTAGAGAGTAAGCAATTGGCGCATATAAACGTCAAACTGGCTGTAACTAAACCAAAAGCTCCAAATAAACTAACAAGTTGTCAACAAAAAATTTGAAAGTGGACAAGAAGCCAGAGAATGTAAAAGTTGCTAGACTGAATATACATAAAAATTCGCTACGTTTTTATATCTATATGTATGTATGTATGTGTAAACATAATCTATATTTTTATACATAAAATAAGAAAAGAAAAACGTTTACATAGCGGAGAATAAGCGCAGAGGCACAAGAAAAAAAATCAATAAACTTCCCCTTAAAAGCAAAGAAAATTCAACAAAAATCATGCAAACATAGAGCATTTCGGGGATTTTTCAGAAAAATACATCAAGGACATGCGCACTCCCAGTGCTAAAAAATTTTTAGAAAGCGGAAAAAGGATGACACTACACCACTCTCAGAAAGATGATACATATAAAAACTCTCATAGTTTTGCTCTATCTGCGCTCCCTCTTTTTTACGTCACATTGAAAACTGCACTTAACAATGGCGTCAGGGTGTTTTGAATACGGTGGACCGACTAATACGGAGGCTGCATTGCTGAAAACCATATCAATATGTCCAATTGTGGAAAATAATTACAATGTAACAAATTTCCTCTCACTTAAAGAAGAGAAAAAAATTTATTTATTTTGTGTGCAGTAAGCGACCAAGTACTATCGGCCCTCAACACCAGCCTCTACCCAAATCCCTGTTATTGTCGTAATGGCGTAAATAATGGCTAACATTCAGGGCAGCAATAGGTGGTGGGCGGGTTGCTCAAAGAGTTGCCACGATGTTTTCGCACAACAATAAAATAAGGTAGAAAAGAAAAAATGAGAGAAGAAAAACAAGTGCAGAAATAATAAAAATTGCAAATATGAAAGACAGGAAATGCGAGAAATGGGGTTTCTATTCAGAATTTTGCAGCGCACAATGGCAGTATACAAAATGCAGTGTTTCTTGCGGGGCTATGGTGTTGCTAAATGGGTTCCGAATAGTGCGCGGTGCAGGAAGTTGCTCAAGTGCTATAGATAGTGAAAAGAATTACTCGTGCCAGAGATGCCGTATTAGCACGTTAATGAAAAACAAAATATCGATTTCATCCACGAGCAGCTTGCAATTAAAGAGCAGTTGAAACTCAGTCTACTTTAGAGTATAAAATTCAAAGAACTCAGTAATATATGTACATATAAGCTAAAAATGTTTTGAAGATCGTATCTCAACTATACGTTTCTTCGGTTTCTCAACATTAAGCGTTTAGGCCAGCTACTATAACTCTAATATACTATAGAATTATGGAACTGAGAATAAGTGCTTTCATTGAACTAAGCATCAAAATGATAGCAACCATTTTACTTCAAATATTAAATTTCTTTGAAAAGGCTCCTAAAACCGGCCTCCTTACGATGGCAGTGGACTTAATGGTAATCGAGCAAATAGAACATTCGTTCAATGTTTTGAAACAATTATCTGAAACAAATGCAGACGAACCCTTTTTCAAGTTAAGCCCCAAAAATTTTAAACGTTTTCAGAAAGGCACCACCACCCTAGTGTGAGAAGAAAGCTTAATTGAATCAAAATGTCCACGAAAACTGACTACGCAGTCATGTTCCTCTTAGTTTAGAGACTAATAAACCGTTTCAAATAAAATCAAAATAATATTGTTGTCTTTAGAGAATTCTATCAATGATTTTCCAAAAATTTAATAATTTTGGGTGAGGGAAAAAATTTTCCTTGCGATCTTAATGTGCTTGAATCGATTTATTGAAGAAGCTTCTCCTGGCAACTCTAGCATTTGGCACAAAAGCTATACTGCCATTATGTATTTTTTATTATTTTATTTGACTTCCATGCCCCAAAAAGGATCGAGTAAAGACATCAAGTAATACATTTCAATTTTTCGCCACCACAAAAGCTATTTGCAGTTGGCTGAGCACGTATTGGTGCCATATAAGGATATCATCTCCTTTTGCCACACACTCATCCTTTACCAAATTACTCTTTCTCGAAAAACCATAGAAAATCCTTTTGTTAGTCGTAAATAATAGCAACACACACACACACGCATACAATCATACATTTACCCTACTACGTGTTGTTACCAATTTAACTGCAACTTGGCAAAGTTCAAAATGGCGTCCGCTGGTTGAAATACCATGGCAAACAGCCAGGCATGGGAATCATAGCAACCACAGCAGAGCAGCAGCAGTCAAGCGCAATTAAAAAGTACTTGAACTGCTTATAACAAAACGCAAATTGCCTTGATGAGGGGCAAAAAAGGCAGCAACAAAAATTAGTGGGCCACATCTAGACAGAGAGAGGGAGAGGAGTTATTTTGATAATAACGACCTAACATAGTTTCTATGTAAAGTCATTACGTAGCAGCAATTGCTAGGGTGTATCGAAAATAAGTTAAACATAATTTGAAAATTAATTCATGGAATATTTGCAGATTATGGTACCTATGTACTTAAAATCGGAGAGGAGGTGAATTTTCTGGTATACTACATCTTTTAATTGAAATTTTGAAGTACTTGGTGTAAAGTCTAAAATTTAAAAATCCATTAAGCTCTGTTTGATTATGATATATCAGTATCTGTTAGCAATCAATCGATTTTCAGCCACCATACACATACACATATCATTGATCATAACTCGGCTTAAATCTATTTGAATATACATATTTTTTAACCTATTATATTTGATTAAAAACATATTTTCTAAGTAAATCGTCATAACCTTAAAAATATTTTATTTAAAAAAAAGAGACGATAACAATACCTACTAAGAACAACTTTAAGACATTTTTAATCTGAAATCAAATACAGAGGTAATATCTTCAGATCGCTACAGCAAATATTTCCCCTCTGGGAACTGCTGATTTTTTGAGAATATAAGTTTAAATTGAAATTTTTTTTTTACACTCACCCTTATCAGTTTCTCATTCCAGTGTTGTCAACACCTACCTACCATATTTTGTGCCAGGACAATATCGTTGTTATTTGAAATGAAATTTCATGGTTCTCTTGGTTGCAGCGCCGTCGGCTACAATGTGCAAAAGGTTACTGTTTGCGAAAAGTTTGGGGGGTAGGGGGATTTATATAAAGTTTGTATGAAAAATTAATATATCTAAAGCTGTTTTTCTGTTTATTTCTTCTTATACAGAGCCATATATTCGTATGCTTGTATGTGAGCTTTGATTGCAAAAGGATGCTATTTTGATAGTGTTGAGCATTGGCGTGGGCTATTGGTATTGTTGCTATCATTGTCGGGATGTAATGGTAGGTATCAGCGATGGTATTTCCAGTAAAATTGTACTTTTTTTCACTACATTCGGGCACTGAATAATACGAAAAGTACAATGGATTGATTTTAAACAATCGGAGAATTTCCAGCACATTTTCAATATATTGAACTTGTTTTTTTTTTTGTTAAATTTGCTTATATTGAATATTTCTAATACAGAAGATATGTTAAAAAAAACCATTTCCCAATTTTATTTAAGTTCGTGAAAGTATCATTTCTTTTGCGGCTAGATAATTTTCAGAAAAATTGAGTAAAAAGTACGCTTGATCTCCAAAAAATACATTCCGATTGTAAGTTCAGTACATTCGCGAAAAGTACTAGTGCCATAATCATCATTTGACTTCCACCAACACAATGCCAGAAGAAAATTAATTTTCATTGATTTTTGTTTGAGTTGTTGTTGTTTGTGTAAGGTTTTGTGTGAAAATTGTTTTGTAAGTGAAACTCGTTCATAAAATTATACAATTTGCAAAATGAAATTGTTCATTAGGGCCGATTTCGATAAGAAGAAGTTTGAAAAGAGGATTGGAGTTCAAATGTCGTTATAAATAAATAATAATAAGAAGAAAAAAATCTCCTAAAGATACTATAAGTGATGGTAGAATAAAACTTGCTTTAGTTCTTTTACTAAGAAAATGTATTGAAATTCTTATATATTCTATGAACTTGTCAATTAGAGCAGCATCAATATATCTCGAAATATTTATATTTCCTTAAAGATTCCAATATATTCCTATGTTTGACTAACCCATATTATTCAGCACTCAGGAATGCACTAAGCAATAAAACTTAAAATTTCCCAAGAATTTGAACTAAACTAAGTTTTCAAAAGAAATTAATTCTTAAAAAGAGAACGTGCACTGACAATCAAAATATTTCACGAAAAAAAACCAAATTAAGGGGCACGCAAAATTTTCGCACTATTTTCACTTTTCATGCGAACAATTTCAAGGAATCGCGCATATCAAGCGCGTCGGCACGCTCCGTTTCGGCTCACAATTAATTTCGTTGAAATAAAATGCAACCGTGAGCGGAAGAAAAGGTGAAGCGAAGTGTATGGGGGGATGCACAACAAAATGCCACAAATAAATAAATTAAATAAACACATCTCAACTACAAAAACAACAACAGCGATAACACATTCGCTGTAAAACTCAATTTTCATTTTTAATTCATACGAATTCATGCAAAATGGGAAAAATTTGTCTGTAGATTTTTATCTCAGATTGAGCAAAAGAAGACTATCCGCCAGGAGATACTGGTGAAGTGGCGAATTATATTGAATTTTCTACACATGTTTTATTCAACGTATTCTACACATGTAACAAATGGAAAACATTTTTGTTACTAATAAGCGATCGAACGACTAAAACGCAAACCCTTTAATATCTCAAGGGCTTGTGCACTCGAAAAGTATACCTACCTTTAATCGAAAAATCATGAAGCTCAAAGTTTTAGAGTAAAAAAATAAAAACAAATCGATTTCTTGTCTGTGCCTTCTGATCGTTTCCAAATTTCCCTGAAAATCAAAAGTCGTTTTTTCTATTCCAAAATCACAGTTTCTTCAACTGATTCAACGTTGTTCGTCAGAGAACAAAAAACAGAGTAGGAACATAGCAGAAACTTGAGGAACTCCAGCGATCTCTAGATATGACCCAGTGTAAAGCAACATGAATTTATCGACCACTGACGAAATTCTGCAATTTATTGGCAAGCGAACATCAATCATTTTGGACATGATCTAAAAATTTGGCGAAGCGCACGCTCAGACCTCCTTCAAATTTATTTTGAGCTTGAAAATTGCATTATTTACGTAACTATGAAAAATTACTGTACACGAAAAAAACGAAACTTGAAATTTTTGTAAATATTAATCAAAATTTAAGAAAAATTAGTAGGTAATTTAGTAATTTAGAAACGGTTCGAGTATCTACTAAAAATTACTAAGCGTAATATAAAAATTGCATCAAGCAGGCATTAATTTTTCGAATGCAATTTTTTAATTTTTACAAAGTAGTTTTTAAAATTTCTGCAATAATTTATTATATTTTAAAAGGACTGTACTATTTTTTAAAAAGTACATTATAAAGTTTTTATGATGAAATAATAATAACTGAAATTTATTTTTAAATTTTTTGGTGTGTTGAACAAAATTAGGGCAGCCAGCGAGTTTCCGTTGCCGCTTTCCCGACCCCGTCCCAATTCTGTTCAACACATTACTTCAAAGCCAATTAGTAAGAGTTTGGCAAGCCTTATATATTTATTTTTTTGCATGAACATGTTGAGAACTCAAACAGAGTACAAATTAAACACAAAAGAGAAATAAAATTCAATATAATAAAAATTAATAATCTTGAAATAATTTTTCTATAACTACTTTTTAAAAATTATAATCATATCAATTCATATTACAAAATGAAATATATAAAAATTCTTATGTGGCAATTTATTAAAATTTAATAAATTCTTTGTAAAATTTCAAAAGTTTTAGGTGATAAATAAAATGAAGAATATAATTTTTAATATGCACTTATTAAAAAATGTAAAATGAAAATATTTACAAACTAGAATAGAATTTTTAATAAGAGTTTTCTATTTATTACTATAAAAAAGTAATATTTGTTTTCAGATTTTAATTTTTATAATCTCCTATTAATTTTTAATAAAATTTGAGTTGGTGTTTTTTCCGTGTAGTTAGCTCAAAAAAAAGTGTGTAAGAGGTCCGAACTCGCTCTTTCTCCACATATAACCTTAAAATAACATATTTCTAGATCAGGTCCAAAATGATATTATATGGCGTCGATTGCTCGTAGTCAGGCCCGGACTTAGAAATTTTCCGCCCTTAGGCCACTAACAAATTGTCGCCCTTCTTCACTGTAGTTCTTCACCGAGAACCGATAAATATCGTTCTCGTTATCGTTATCGGGACCGAGAACGAGAACGATAACGAGACGATATTGAAAAAATTTTTTCTCGTAGGACCGAGGCCGAGAACGAAAAAGGTCTGACCGATATCTCGTTCTCGGCGATAATGTAGTGTTTATCATACGATAAACACTTGATTATCGTCCGACAACCATTTAGAACGTTGAACGCGCATATACCATACACGTGTGCGTAATTTGCACTATATTTTTAATAAGCACATGTACATACATATGTGCATACACCGACGTTAATATTTTTTTTCTGAAAACGAACAAAAAAGTTCGTAAAAACATAAAAACAAAATCAAAACAAAATTTGAGGATTCACATCACATTTGACCGTGGTAGCAAATAATACTTCTTCGACTTCATTTTTGAGTTAACTTCTTTGAGTTAAATTCTTGTTATGTTATGCGATAGAGCCACTTTTACGGCGTTGGATAATGGGTCTTTCCTTCTCCAATACAAGCAAACTCTTTATTCTTGGTACTTATACCAATTTTAGAAATTCGATCCATGGACCCAATTGTCTGCAGTAAGGACTGCGTAAAGCGTAAGAGGGGTGGAAAAACGGGTAGTCCGCAGGTAAAGCTACTGGTCCAGCTAGTATTAAGTGTATAAATGTAAACGATATTAACCGAGAAATATCGGCGATAACCAGACGAGAACGATACGATAACGATAACGATACAGGTCAAAAAATTATAGAACGAGAACGAGTACGAGACGATAAGCTCCACTACGAGGACGATACGATAATTTTTGAATTATCGTATCGTTCTCGTCTCGGTGAAGCACTACTTCACTGGCGAAAATGGAAAAAAAAGTTTTTTAATATTTTTTTTTTTGCTTGTCAACATTTTTGTAGGCAGTATAACTCTCACCATCACCAATGAATTACCACTAAAAAAATTAAAAAAAACCAAAGTTCCCAATATTTGACGTCCCTAAAATCTTGCCGCCCTAGGCACTGGCCTAGTGTGTCTTTAAGGTAAATCCGGGCCTGTTCGTAGTGGTCGATCTATTCATGTTGCTCTACACCGGGTCATATCTGGAGAACGCTGTAATTCCTCAAGGGCCGGTTCCGTTTCCCCTAACTCAGAAAATTACCAAAAAATTACACATTTCAAATCAAGGTCATCTGTGACGTGCACAGTTTTCCGAATAATTACCAACATATTTTTGATTTGGGCAATATGCCCTCTTATTTGGCATCTAATGACTTCTTTTTGTTGCCAACCATCAAAAATAAACAACATGATCTGCGATTTTTGACGCTTGAAGAAGCGATTGATTGATAAGTCAATTGGGATGGGAAAAATAATACAACAATTGGATTTACTGTTCGCAAAAGTGTATCGATCGACCATCGCGGAAAATACTTTGAAATACAATATGGTATAGGTATTCATTTTTAATGAAAACAGAATGTTTTTCTTTATGAGTCCGACTACTCAAATAGCAACAATACTCAATAAGTCTCAAAACCCAAACAGACAGTGGCTTCGAAGAACTGTCGTTTGCTAAGTAGAGGTACATTATCCGTTTTTTATAAGTTACTTATTCAGATTAAGTACTTCTTCTCTACACGTAAATTTCAATTTCCTAAAATGTATACAACTTGTTCCCAACTCTATTGCTGTATTGCATATCACGAGTAACAAACGCGAGTTGAAGATTTGAATGACAAAACATTATGATGTTGTTTTTCCTTTTTTTTTTTTTTTTTTTTGTAACAAGTTACAAGACAATTCACTTTTGTGCGAAATTAAGTAGCAACAAAACAAATAATTGAAAAAAAAAAATTGCATCACATAGGAGGCCTGAACTTCTGATCCGCAGTTACTTCACTACATTCACTGCATCCCCGATTTGAGTTTACTTGAACTCATACATTTTTTTTTCGCTCGCTGAGGCAATAACTAATTACATTCGCAATTATTTCATGTTTTGGCCAATTTAGTGGGACAAATTTATCTGAGTGGTGTCATCTACTTAGAATTGATGGCAACACTGGCGTACACAGACTCGACCCACACACCACCGGCAGCGAACAGTGAGAAATGCAATTTTCCGTTTTTCTTTTTGTTGCATTTTGCATTTCGATTCACAATGGTGCTCCTTGTCACATTTGTTGCTGGTGTAGTTGTTGTTAATTTTGTTGTTACTAAAATAGTCATTACAAAAGCGACTACAACAGCAACAACAACAACATTAATGACAGCAAATGTAAAAATCATGCTCTGCTTGGGCGCAGAATTGGAACAATTAAGATTTCGTAATTTGATTGAGAAAAAAATTTATAACATGAAGGAACATTACACAGCATTCGAAAGCTAAGTAAAATATTGCATTTACTGAATTGAATTTCAATGAAACTTTTGAGGAAGTTGATATAGTTACGAATTGTAAGCTTAAATTTCACAAATATAGTGCTATTGCTATCAGTCTAAAAGCGTAATTACGGAGAAAGAGGACGGAGCTAGTCGTCGTCCCGAGCGCAAAAGCTTGTATGCAACAAAATAGAAAAATTTAAATTTTTGTGGATATATGGCCAAAAATACTTTTTGATCGCTATCAGTTGATGCCTAAATGCGCCCTCCACTTTTCTATATTGTATTCGCCTATCATGAAATTACGGCTAGTGTCGGTTAGGCCAATGAACATGATTTTGGTTTTATTTGTATTGATTTTTAAAGCAATGTTTCTTGCTCTGATAAATGCCTTCTTTGGCAAGCGTTCTCATAAAAATTTTCCTTTTTTTACGAAGTTTTCATTTGTTATGAAACATATGTAGAAGGGCCACGCAACGACAAATACTTACCTTCAAACCTCGAATCGGCCACAAAAAGTCATTGAATCTAGAGTAACGTGACCATATGATCCGCGCAGTACCGTCTTTAGCATAAGAGCACACAGGGCCCGTGCCCAGAGCCCCCCTTCCCAGGGAGCCCCGAAGGAACGACAATTTCTGTCACGTTTATTTTCAAAACATTTTTGTCGGGCACAGTAACAGTGTGCACCAGGGTCGAAAATAAAACTTACTTTTGTCTTATTTATAGTATTTATATACTAGAATAACGAGAAGACCTCGGGCCTCCCAAGTATCAGGTGCAAATAGAGTCCTGAAGTCTCTTTCGGAAACTAGATGGTCTGCACTTGCCAATGCTATTAATGCTTTTCAAAATGGTTACTTAAATATTTCTGAAGCATAGGTCTCAATCGCAAGTGACATCAATCAACAGGAGACACTAGAAACAAATCCGAGGGCCTGCAAAAAAAATGGCAAAATTTGAGACCTGCTTGCATTCAGCATTCTTTTTTTACCATTATTTTCGTAATAACATTTTATCGTAGGAAATATATAAAAATCTTGTACGCACATATAGCTTTTTCGCTGACAAAGTCAAGCAAACAAAACATTCAAAACCCACAGTACAGTCAGCGAAATAGCTATATTGGCGTACAATGTTTTTATATATTTCCCATGATAAAATGTTATTACGAAAATAACGGTAAAAAAAAGTATAAAGAATGCAAGCAGGATTTGCAGAAAATAATTTGAAATGTTGCTGTTGTTATTTGCTTTGAAAATAGTACCACAGAGTGGCTTGGCAATGATGAAAAAAAAATTGAGATTTTGATTTTAGGGAAAGAAATCTCCTGACCTCAAATGTATTTTAACAAGCATTAAACTCATGTCATTTCTCTCTTATATTAATACAAATCCACAATAAAATATTAAGCGTAAAAAAAAATTGGGATTTTTGAGAAAATCAGTCTAAGTTTTTTTTTAATAAAAAGCGCTATATTTCCACCAATTGTCTTGCTTACCCCTAAGGCCACCAATGACTATGATATTCGTTGAGGTACCATTTTCCGATTTCTCCATTTGAACACTTTACATGATGAAAGATATCCGGAACGAGGCAAGTCTGCAATTTCCTTTTGTCCTTAAACGAATGTTTTGTAAAATCCATATGTTTCTTCCATAATTTGGAATCATTCAGTACATTAAATTATACTGAATATAAAGTTTAGGCAAAATCTGTGGACCCATATTTAAAATAACAAAATTCACTGCAGACCGACAAATGAAACTCTTCTTGTGATTGAGCATAGTTGCGTTTTCTACTACCCAGGGTTCCCTTCCAATGCGTGGAAGTTGATAAAGCTTAAATGTATCGAAACTAATCGTAATCTCAGTTCCTTATAATTATAATTAACATAATGTATAATTTTTATCATTTGATCCCTTCTGCACATAGCTTGGAGCCTTTACGAACTTCGGCTTTTAGTAAAGCATTATATGTGAGCAAAACAGATTGGACAGTAAAGTGATTTGATAGTTGATATATAAAGGCACTGTTGTAAACTGAAACTGAAATGCTTCATTTTAAGCGCCCACTGCTTATTAAATACTTAATTTTATTAATAAAATCAAATTTAATTATCACCAAAAAGTTTTTCTCGTCAGAAAAAAAGTTTCATATCAATTAAGAGATTTTATTTTTCATAACTTTGAATTAATTGCCTTTCTGAAATCGCAGCATTACCTACACATTTTTCTTCTTTTAATTCATAAAACTAAATGTAAATAATTTTTTAGTACCGGGAATAAATTGCGGTAATTGGGTAATAAAAATATTGTTTTCACCTCATTATTCAGAAAAGCAAAAACAAAAACAAAAGGCCAAACAGACCTGCCACACGCACTTGGCACAGACGTACACTTGAAGATATAAAAAAACTTCCCATTAAACGGAATCAAACTGAACCAAATTCGTGCAACCACCTGACTAAGCGGGCAATTAAAAAATATTTCTTTTGAAATATGAAAATAATTTTCTTTGTTTTTGTTTTTGCATTTTAATTTTTTCTGAATTAAACCAATTGCCACTGGTTACATAAAACCAATAAACAAATTCAGAAGAAGAAATGTACCTACTCGCTAAATGCTAGGTACAGGTAAGCCTCGTGGAAGAAAATAATATCCGATTTTATTTAGTCCTAATATCTTTAATAAGATGAGCTATGTTTAATGATGTAAGCAAAAACAAAGGTTATCAGTTTTTACAAATGGAAATTATAAAGTACTTTGATCTAGAAAAAATACATTTTGTATAGTGGACTTCGAACCTTCGTTTTCTTATCAATCACGATTTTTATTGGGCCAAACGACATTTTAAAATGACAGTTTCAATTAATTTCATATATATCCGAAAATAAATAACACTTTCGATAGCTTAAATACTGGGAGTAGATGGTCTAGTTACCATGCTAAAGTCCATTTGAAAAAAAAAACTGCAAAACGTTACTACGCATTATATGAGTGTCACCTGTACTATAATTTTAACTTTACCAGCAAACATAATCAAATATTGGCCAGAGTTATTTTGACATGGCCAACATACGCACATTGCATGGTTTATCAGGGAGACTAGGGTGAGATAGAGTGCAACCAACCACTATGTATTAAACCGCAATCAGACGCGTCATCGTACTCGTACGTCCCGAGAACGTTATGCAAATGATTAATTTTCCATGGAATTTTCAAGTCAATTAAATTTTCATTTCGTACGAAAACTTTTACGGTACAAAATGCAAGAAATTGAAAATAAAATTTAAATGAAAATGAAAACAACAACAAAAACTAATCCCATTCACATAATTCATAATTAGAAGATACGCAATTTTAATTCTTCTTTCATCATTTCATATGAAGTACAAAGTAGGTAGGTCTAGTGGAGTGGAGTGTTTCAACATGAAGGGCATAAATTTCCTACTCCGTTCGTGGTAAGAGCTGCTCAGCTTTGTAATTTTTTTTTATCTCATTTTCACATAAAGTACGCTTTTCGGTATAATTGGCCTATTTGGAGTATTTTTAATGAGTTGTGAAGGTGAAATATTTTGTTGCTAATGTCTGTGCGTAGTCGTACAAAATTTTCTACATCAATTTTACATTTTTTTTTTAATTCGTGAAATTCGTGGAAAAATTAATAAACGTATCCGAAATGATATGAAATTAAATTGGTGTTGCTGGGAATTTAATTCAATTTCATTTTGGAGTAATGATTTTGGTTTTTTTTTTCATTATAATTTCACAAATTTTTTTGGTTTGCATAAATTTTGTTTTAATGACAGTTAATGAGTACTTAATGAAGTTTTTATGTTTGAGGTTTTTATGAGGTTATCTCTGCTGCAAATTTTTAAACCGATAATTAAATATCTCCCACATTTAAATATTTTAGAAAAAAACTTTTTTTATATGTGGAAGGAATTTATTTTTCTTTTTTTTTGAAAATCGTGAATCACAAGAAATGATAAATTTAATGCTGAACACTGGCAAAATATATAAGATTCCTTAGTAGATACTTAAAATTAAACTTGGAAAATTTTGACTCTAATGCCTTGGAACTTGCAAGCTATGTTAAAACATGATTCACGTCAAAATGCTGCTATTTCTAACATTAAGACTAACATATGAGCACGTATATATGTATATTTGACCTTTTTAGCTTGCACCTTTTTTTAAATCAATATCTTCGATAATGAGTAGGCAACTTAAAACAGGCGGTGGCAATCCAGCTTTCAAAATTGATGAAAGCCCTTATGGGTTGTTTTGTCTAGACAAAAAGTTTTTATTTGGAACCGCTCTAATGTAGGTATTATGAAACGCGAACAGCGAAAGATAAGTCCGCAAATTTATTCTGAGTTAAATGAACTTCCAAGTTCATATAATCCCTATATCAAAAGGCATTTGTGCAGAGTGAATTAGTATTAAGTTCCAGGCCAAAGTCCTTTACCTATCTATGTACATACTTAGAAAATTACTTCTTTTAGAAGCAACCCTACATTTAATATGGAATTTTTCGGAATTGAAGTCTCAAGAAGACACGACTTACAATATAGAGAATAGTACTAACAATCATTAGGAGTAATTTACGGGCTCAATTTTGCATGTTTAGAATCAGTAAGCAAAGTTGATATAAATTGAAACTTTTGTTTCACCAGGACAAACCACAAGTCTGGCATCTGCGTTAGAGTTACGCTTCTCTTGATTTACAAGACACTTTTGACTGTTTGTTGGAGTGAGTTTGAATCTTTCTGTGCAGCTATTTTGGGAGACTAATCTAGTAAGTTGAATTTTTCCATGGAGAGCATAAATATTTGCATACGATTGATGACTATTGCAAAGTATTTGGGTCCAAATCTAAAAGAAATTCAGAAGCACCATAACCGTTTTGAAGGTTCCTCTTTCTGAAAAAAAAATCCACAATTTTACATTGAGTAATTGTGTCCAAAGTCATATATAATTTTTAGGAAAAAACATTGGATTATTTTCTCACAGCTTAATATTTTAAAATAATAATGTAAACAAAACATTTTCTTTAAAAATCATTAGCCACATAGAATCAAAATTAAATTCTTATCAATAAGCAAAATAATAGCAAGTGCATCCACAGACCGTTTCGAGACACTTATCTCACTACAGGATAAAAAAACGTAACATTAATCTTGTTTTCTCCCTTCGCTATGTAACACTTCATTTTGTATATATGCATCTTAAATTATGTTTTATATAATAAATTATTATATTTTGAAAATTGAGTTTCCCAACTGGAAATGTTTTTTTCAAAAAGTTAAATGCGATGGCTACATTTATGAAACTAGACGCGTTCACTTACTTTCGATATAAACAAAAGTCCAATACAAAAAAATATTAATGATATCTAATATATGAACTCCCTTAAAGTTCCTAACTTAGGCCTTCTGGGCTGTGCCTTAAGACCAGTCCTGTCCAGAAGACTTCCAAATAGCATTAAAAATGGAGCATATTTTCACTTTCCTACACAAAGTTGTTGTTACCTACATATGTATCAAAATTAAAAAAGCATAATATCTCGATTTAAGTCAAAAAGGTGTAAACAAAATGCACCTTTACAAAATTTGTAAAAGGTGCACTTATATTAAAATTGATATGATAGAAAAAAGTTCTGACTTAATAGCAGTCTTCAAACAAAGAACAAATAATTGTCATCATTCTTTTGGCGCCTGAACCCCATTGTTAATATACCAAATGATCTTCTTAATTACCAGCTAATTTTTCAATCTCACTGATCACAGCTCAAGTCTTGAACTTTCAATAAAACCGATGTCAAATTAATTTTATAATTATAATAAAAATGCCGCGCTGATTGCTTGCTCAATTAATAAAATATATAAAATTATTAAAATTCAACTGGGCAACACCAAAGTAAAAATTAAAATCTCACTGAAAAAATTAATTATATCATATGGTTCTAGGCAACGCATATTTACCACGGGTGGTAATCATTTTCATACCAAGTGAGACAATATTTTCGAAAAAGAATGACCAACGCAATGTGGTCAAAAATAATCAAAATAATCAAATAACGTCCACACGGAATACATAAAGAAAATCAACAAACAACTAAAGATAACAACAAGCAGAGCAGAGTAGAGCAACAAAATCAAGAAACGCCTCCCTGTGGCGTGTTTGGGAAGCAATTATGCGATATTTCCGCTTAATGGGCCAAGGCGCCGCTTGTGTCCTATCGCTAAGATTTGTTTTCTTCATTTACTCGTTACAACGGCTGCGACTACGACGGTGATGATGACGACACGATGTGCGTTTCATCAGCATCATCATCATCATCAGCAGCCAACAACATAGGCAACATTGGTCAAAGCAACAGCGACATCCCCTTAAGATAACATCACCGCCGCAATGGCTAAAATGGTCAATGCATCGAGTTCCCGACGCCTAATCAAATGTAGTTAAATTCAAAACGTAGTGACTGTAAGTCGCAACGGGTTGCCAACGCCCCCAACTGTGAGGATGGCTTAAATTAAGCGAGCTTTACCACTACAAGGCAACGACGCTCACGGGGAGTGAGCCAGTGTAGCGCGCGCGACTTTATGTTAACATAAGCGACAATGAAAAGTCAGTGGGAAATAAGTAACAGCGAATCGATGAAGTCAATTCAGAGTGATGTTGTTGTATTTTGGGCTGAGGGGGTTGGAGCGGTAGCGACTGAACTTTGAATTCAATTATTCAATTTTTTTACTTAATGAGCGACTGATTGGAGTCCACATGAAAAATGAATTGAGTGAAGAGTTAAAATTATTGTACCATAAATAAGACTAGAAATTAAATAGCGAATATGAAAAATACAGGGTCTGTCAGTTTGCTGCTAAGCTCTAGAGCTAGTTTTGAAGCAAAGGAAATATTCATGAAAGAAAAGGATTGACATTTTGCCTTGAAAATATTCCCATACAATACAACTTTGCATGGAGCATTTTATGATAATGTGAGTACAGCATACTCCATTGAGCAAAATTTATATAATTTATACATAAATTCAATTAAAACAATTTTTCAAAAATGCTGATTGAAAATGTTGATTTTTTGTTTTGTTTCTTAATTGAAGTTACAACAGAATTTTCTGCGACAACAACAATTTATTATGATCGCACAATAATAAATAATGCATAGGTACTCACACATATACAGTGGTTTCATTCTGAAGAAAAATATCGTGAAGCGCTTTAAGAACCGCAATCTTTTAGTTTACCAAGTCTGCGATCATGAAGTTCTTCGTTACATACAAATCAGCTGTATAATCCTTGATCTTGTTATTCTTTGCAGTTTGTTATTGAACTGTAAAGATACAACAAATACAATAACAACGATGATTACAAGCAACTACAGCAAGATGGTTGATTTAATGTCTCAATCAGCTGCAAACCATGAACAATTGAATAATAAATTGACGAACTGAAATGAAGAAACAATCTCCACAAGTCGTTAAAATAGATGATCGCGCTCCACCGATCAACGCTTGGAGAATGAAAATTTCTTATATGAACGTTTAAAATTTTACATGAAATCATGGAGGATATACATACATATGTATAGTAGCGAGACTACCGAAAATAACATTTTTTCCTTAGACTAAATTATAATAGCAATATGGCCAACACTAGCAACAAACATATCTGCATATAAAATTTATTTGAGTTTAACAAAATTTGGTAGCATTTAACAAATACTCATTTACCGCCACCTCTAATCGAAGATTTCTCGGAAAAAATTTATATACACGCGGTAAATAAGTATGTTAATTTTGTCTGTGCCTTTTGTCCAGGCGCTGATCCAGGGCCACATTTTGGGGGGAAAATTGGTTATACATATTAAATTTATGTCCAAAAAATTTTACTATAAATATACACCTAATTCTGTTTTTACGCGAATTTATTATACGCGAATTTGATTTAACGCGATTCAAAACAAGTGTTGCGTTCTGTTTTTGCGCGAATTGATTTGATTCAACGCGATTTAACAATACATGAGCTTGAAAATTAAGTTGAAATTCTGAGTGATGACAATGACATTCAAGTTTCTCAAAAAAATACGAGTTTTATCAGAAAATAATACCGATTAAATAATGATTTACAATATTTTTTACCAGTTTTTTTTTATTAAAATGAATTGGTTTTTTTTTTTTTTTTTTGTTGTTTTCTTATATGTTGTATGAATTTAATTTTTGATTTATTAATATTTTTATTGCATTTTTTTCTTTTTTCTATGTAATTTATTAATAAACATATATATATTATAAACATGACCACAAAGTCTGGACACAGGAAGATTGGATTGGTGTTTCTGAATCTTCTTCTGGGGATGCCAATAACATTGCTTTCAATCATATTGATAACGGTAAATTTTCGTTTCGTCACTCCAGGTTACACACGTGTTTCCAATCTTCCTGGGTTCAGTTGAACAACTTTAGATGGCTACTAACATTTGTATGTGACAAAGCTGGTTCTTTTTTCTTATCAAGTGCGATACTTACTTACAGCTTATGTAATAGCATTTCCAGCTTTTTCTAGTATTCCGACACTTTTAGAACGCATTAAATGTTCCATGAAACGCGCCTTGCCATTGGAAAGCATTCTTAGCCGTCCTTCTGACTTCCCTGATTAACTGAATTTTCTGTTTATTCCAATTGAATTTATCGTAGTTTTGCAAATACTAAATTTTTCTGCTTTTTCACGGCGTGAAAGTCATTTTTCAATTAGATTTATGACGTTTTTTTCAATATCTACCGGACCTTCTCTCATTTTTTATTGATTCAGAAATTTTTACAACGTAGGCTCACCAAAGTTTAAAATTTTAAGCCTAACTAATTTATCAATGCATATGAAAGAAAAAATCAAGTAGCCAAAAATATTCAAATTAATAATGGAACAAGTAGTGGTACTACCTCTCGCTCAAATCATAAGAGAGCAAAACTGTCCGCATGGGCTATGAATTATGTTTTGAGTTTTTTTTTATGGAATTTAGAATTTAATTTTTTTTTATATAGTTTTTGAAATTAGGTAAAGAGCATACAAACACACAGAAAAAAAAATTTTAAAACTTTCAACCGTTTTCGTTACGAAGCTATTAATCTAAAAATGTAAAACATCCGGACAGTTTTGCTTCCCACTGTAAGTACCATATCCAATCCGAGGTCTGAATTTTCCCAATGGTTTTGGTTTCCGAGATATTCTAATCTAAAAATGCCAATATCACAGTCTTACCAGGTATTTGTGGTTATATTACATTGACCGATAATTTTAATTTGTGAAACTAATCTTTATCTTCAAAATGCACTTTGAATTAAATCGATATATTCTTTCCTCTCAAAAATTTTTATTACAAGTGAATTTTTGTCCAATTAGTATTTAATGAGTATTTGTGAGTGAATAGTTCCAGAGGCCACATAATAGTTTTTTGATAGAAAAATTATGGAAATCAATTTAAAAATTTCATAAACACAAATAAATCCCCAGACTCTAAAGTCTCTAAGACTCTAAAGTTTTCTAGTGTATTGTTGAGGCCGTTGGGGGGGGGGGATTTCCCCTATTTCCCCCCGTAGATCCGCTCTTGCTTTTGTCTGTGAAAGCTCCCAGCACATCATGTTTTTTTTAAGTAATTTCGTTAAATTGTTTCTTACGCATTTTAGCGACCCAGGCAAAAGAGAAAAAAATATATAAATATTATTTTTTTAATCATATGTTTGGGAATCGA
The DNA here is from genome assembly GCA_963662105.1 of Meiosimyza platycephala. Taxonomy (NCBI): domain Eukaryota; kingdom Metazoa; phylum Arthropoda; class Insecta; order Diptera; family Lauxaniidae; genus Meiosimyza; species Meiosimyza platycephala. The sequence continues at coordinate 72,347,258 of OY759209.1, read as the reverse complement.
CTTCCTCCAATGTTCGCATTCCAGAATTTGTTTTTGGAATCGATTTTTTCAATTCAATGGACAAGGGAAAACACTTAGAGCATCTGAATATATAACGCTCCTCCAGAAAAATATTAGCGGCTCTAGCTCTAAGTGCATATGATTCTATCACATAAATAATTTCAATTTGAGAGTTGAATTTTTAAACTGTAGTACCTACATACGTAGGTATATCGTTTAAGTAGCCAAATATAAAATTAAAAGAATACAATTAAAAACTATATATATACATATTCTGCAATAAAAAATTATTTTCTAATGCCACTTCTGTTGTTTACGGAAATTGAAATTCAACGCGCATGTAAATAATCGAAATAAAGTTATTGTAACGTGATAATTAAATTAAAAAATAAAAAAAAAAATAAACAATACATTCAAAAAATAACAAAAATACAAAATCAACTTAACCTAATAAACTTTTTAAGCGCAGGCAATGATTGGTGCTGTCATTGCTTTCTATTCAATTCATCACTGTGACAATTTTATGTTATCAGCAAAATGTTAAAAATAAATGAAATTTGTTTCAATCATTGGACTTGTGCGATTTGCATGAAAAGTGCTATGGCCATTAGTAATTAAATTAATTGAGTTTTAATTTCAGCTGATAATTTCAATGAGAAGTCCAGCAACAACAACAACAACAACAACAACATTAATTTATGACTGATTTAAAAACTTGGACTTATACTCGCAATCGTGTCAGCCAGACACACAGCAATTAAAATCATTATCGTAAATAGAAGTGATGAATATTGTGTTGTGTGTTGCGTTATTGAACTTACAGTTGACACTGAGGCGCGTGAAACAATTTGAGAGAAAAATAAAAATAAAAATCAAAAATATTTACTTACCTATTTGTTTGCTTTAATTTGATTTTTATATTACATGAAAAATAACCAAAAATGACTTCGAAGAAAAATTATTCGTTAAGTTTGAAGAACACATTTGTTCACCAACAATTTACCATGCCGAATGCTTAAAACTTGGTACCTAGCCCAGGAATATCGCCTATATCGCATTTCCTAACGTTAGCAAATAGCCAAAGACCCCACTGTAGAAAAGTCGATTGTATAAGATTACAGGATGGAATGTATAGGAAAGTTAGTGATGCATTTTGGTGAAGCTAGCCAACCATGGTTACCTTGTCAAAGCCCGTCCCGATGCCAATAAATGCTCGATAATTTTTATTTTTTATTTAAAATTATGTTAGATTATAGCTTGAAATTTATGCGAAATGGTAGAACTCGAAAAACCTATATAGAATATACAGGGTTGCCTTCTTGAATCCTGTCACAAACTCTTTTTTTTTGCCAATTTTTCTAAAGAAAAACAGTCGAAATGTGCTAAAGGGTCTGATGTGTTTTATTGGTGTTGAACAGGATTATATTTTATACAACAACAAAGTAAAAAACTTCATTAGTTCTAAATAGTTCTGGCTTAGAAAAAGCATATTTTGTACAAGTCAACACCCAACCTTCTTAATTTCTGGAAGTCGGCTGTTAAAACTAAAATTTTCTTTGGTAAATTAGAGTAATAAAAACAATATCCCAAAACTTTTATATTTTTCTTTAAAAATTTTTATTTTGTTTTTTATTTTTTTGCAATTTTCTCTTTAATATACTTTGCATTCATATATGTTATCTTTGTTTTTTATTATTTTTAAATAAAAATAATAACTTATATATAACGCTTAATTAAATTGTATTATGTGATAATTTATTTATTTGCAATTATTTTATTAACTTTATATGTCAAACTATTGCTATTTAATTTATATGACAATACTTTAAATTTATATTACACAAAATTTATGCTAAATTCTAGTTATAGAAATAATAAAATTATATGTTTAAGCTCAATAGAAATATTTAATTCATGAAGATATCGCTATCAATTAATATATGCAGTTCGTTTAAGTATATAATAAAACTATATACTTAATTTAAAAAGTTTTATACAAATGAATATAGTACATAAATTTGAAAATAAAGAATGAAATTATTAACACATTTAGTTTTTTAAAAGTAAAAAATTTAGCGAAAATTATTTGGTAAAATTATGTAGTTTACAAATGCAAAAAAAGCTTTTAGTTTAGTTTTAAGAGAAGACATAATTTTGTATTTTTCATGTTTGTAAATTTACACTTTTTCTGTATACAACATTATTTTATATGGAACCGTTACAACCGATTTAAGTTTTTGACATTATTATATGTACGAACTCTTAGCATAAAAAAATGTGTTTGGTATAAGATCTGTAGATACTCGTAAATATCAAAATTTAAAAAGTGAAAAGCAAAATTTTCTATTTGTATGGTAACAGCACGGAAGTCATAAAGAAATTGGAAGATATGATATGGCTTTAAGCCAATATTTGATTTATGAAACATATAAATTTTTATACAAGTTATTATACTGGAAAATAATATCTTGTATTATTGACTGCACAACGAACGAAAGCTCAATAAATTTAAAAATTTTATTTAACACCCAGCTATATTAAAACTTTTATTATAGCGGTAAGCTTTTAAGATATCGATCACATTTTGCAAAACCAATTGATTTTGGTATTAAGAAGTCATACAGATTCAACATTTCATCGGCAAGCTGCCTGCTTAATCTAACCTATCTTACTGTCTTCAAATCTTTTGTTGAAGATGTGGTTTGAGAGGAACTATTTTTTGCAGTTAATTTCTTTTTAAAGAAAACAGGTTTCACATGATAAAATTGCGGAGAAAATAGCTTATTCTTCAAACATTTGTTAAAAGACTTAAAACAGAAACATTATTGTGATAGAAACATTTTTTTATGCATGCGGTGCCACGTTTTTACTAAAAATGTTCAACAAAAATTGTTTTAATTTCCTTTTTTTTATTTTCAAAAGTTATAAATGTTAATACTGGCTGTTTCGTTTCAATTTTAATGCTTAAATATCTTCAGGCATGATATTAATAAATACTTACAAAAATTTTATCCTAAAGCAACGTGGCTGTTCGCAGTAGTTTATGATTATGAAATCAAAAGTGACGGAGGCACCAAATACCGGATATAAATCCTTCGAGAGCTTCGAATATATCTTTTCTAAATATCATTTTAAGTTGGTGAACCTTCAGATGATTTCTGAAACTGGGATGCATATCACATGAAATATAATGTAAAGCACAATTATGATCCAAGCTTAAAAACAGATAGATTTTAGGATTTCTCTGAAGTTTTGAAATTTTTTTTTTTTTTTTGAAATATGTAGTTTTTTCGATAACTTGTATCATTCACATTTTGCTAACATATTGTGAAATACCAATTTCTTTTTGTTTAAGATGTAACTTTTTACTCAAATCTCGATTCAGGTGTTTTTGAATTTTAGTTTATGCATAAGAATAACATCGACAATCTAAAAACCTCCCATATCGATTTCAGTAACATTGATATAAGACGTAGGATAATTTTAAAATTTATAAAATTATTTTTTTTAACAGTTTTCAGAATAAATTTTGATATGGCTGTATCTCCGATATTACTTTTGATTCCATAGTCGTTACAACCATTAAAGTTCACGTCAGGGAAAAAGGGTTTAATAAAAATGGATCGAAGTGGCTAAAGCCTAATTGTAGCAAACAATAAAATTTCAAGTCGTTGAGTGGGAAAAGTACGAAATCAAAATTTTTTTCATGGACAATATTACGCATATTTTGGCAATGTTTTAAGAAACCGAAATTTGAAAAGAACCGTTTTTATGACCCATCTTAATGTACATATATATGAACGCGCTGATGTCAAATTTGAAGTCTGCAATGGGATTAATAATTCGAAAATACTTAAAAGTTTGAACTTAAATTTAGAATCGATTCAATGGACTACAGTTTAACGAAAAGATTTTGTATGAGAATAAATACTAAAAATAAAAAAAAATTTAAGAATCTTGCGAATTTTCGTTACAGGACCTTAAAAATTTCTTAAAAATGTTTTTCCCACTCAAACCAATATCTTGGAATGTCGAGTCCCTGCGCTTCAGTTTTTTGCTTCTATGGCACAGTACCATACTATATACGCTAAAATAAATTAAAACGAAACAATGAATAATGAAATGAGCTGAATTTTTAACTAAACCTACCGTAAAAATTAGACGGGCTCGAAACGTTTTCTATTTCAGAAGCCGAGCTCAGTTTCATCGCTTCAAACCCGCTTTATTTAACATGGACTTAGTTGTCTTTATTAAAGGATAAGGTACTAAAAGAATTAAACTCTCGTTGACGGTTTATAGAGTCAGTAAAATATGACCGATATCATAAATTTTTATTTATGAATTTTAGCTTTGTGAAAAATTTGAAAATAAATTGCAAATATATTTGAAATATATTGTGCCTTTGAAATTTAATACTTTTGCAACATTTCAATAGTTTTATAGTAGGTAATGATTTTACTTAATTCTTACTGGATTTGTGTAGTAGTATTTTCTAGATCATCTTTTATACAAATATTTAATAAATTATTATTTACATTATAACACAAAATTATAGAAAACATGCGCTAGCATCACAGCAACTTGGGTTAATGTTTCAAAAATGAAAAAAAGGATATGCTTAAGTAACTAAGGAAACTCTGAGGAGTACTACATATTTCGTAGCATCTTTCCATTTACAACGACTCTCTTGCACGGCAGGTAAATTCATATTCAGTTTTTGCTTTGGTTTTATTGCCACATACATATAGTGGTGGTGGTGGTGGTCACAACTTATCCCAAATGCATTAGGCTCGGATGGAAATAACCAGCCATCGCCCATTGTGCACCCGGTGCGCCACGTCCCAATGCGGCCATTTTGATTTTTTCGATTTCCGCCTCCTGTAAACGTTTCGCTTTGGCGCGTCGATTTTGAAACCATATCTTGACTTGTGTCTCGGTCAGACGTAGCGATGATGAGAACTCTGCACGTTCTGCAATGCTCAGGTACTGCTTTTCACGAAATTTCTTCTCGAGCGACAGCAGCTGTTGGGTGGTAAAAGGCGTACGTGGCTTGCGATTGGGTTTATGTTTGCGTAGATTGCACTTGATGCGTGGTGGCTCGTTGTTGTCTATTGAGAAGAAAAATAAATTGAAAAAATTTCGTTAAAAATGTGCAATGAAAAATAGCATAAAAAAAGTCTACACAAAAACTGTGCAGATATGACCCTCATAAGTAATACTTTAAGTTTTTAATTTTTCTATTCGAACATCAAAAGAAATCATTATCAAAGTGCAATTTTTGTTCATATCTCAATTTCAAAGTGATGTGTTTGGATTTTTCTTTTTCCTCCACAAAAATCACTTGTCAATCCCATGTGAAAGCAACATAAATTTTCTCCACACGCATTTACAAAATATTTTCTTGTTTTTCCTCATTTTAAATGCCAAAAACTGCTGCTTAATATTCAACTAATGACTTCATTAGTTCAACTGACACTTTTATCATTAGCTGCCACGATCACGTTGCTCTTCTTTCAGTAAATAACTTTCACTCCCCTAACACAAGTCGCGTCCCCTCTTTGAAAAACCAAAAACTTAGCTAAATTAAGTGTTAATAATTTTCCTTGTATTTTCCACATTTTCTCGCTTTTAAAAATGCATAAATAAAATAGCGCCGCTGCTGCCACATTTTAAGTATAAAAATGGCATTTCAGAAATGCTACATAAATCTTCCAACATACCAACGTTTGTATATATGTATGTACATGGGTCATATGCTGCGAATGAAATGCGATCATGGAAAACCCACAAAACAAACAAATAAACATTTAGACAAAACCAACAAGAGAATAGACAATGCAGCATTTGTTTAAAGCGTAGATAATCAGCACCAAACAGTAGACAAAACTTCGTATGTTACATTTTTCGGCTGCATTTAAAAAAGAAGATGATGTCTTCTTGAACACTGGTCTTGGCATTAACAAGCTCATCAAATGAGGGGAAACATTCCACAAAATTTAGGCTGTGAAAATTTATGCATTCGTTGTGCCACTGTGCTAGCGACCATCAGCATTAAGTTTAAAATATACGATATATTATATCGAAAAAGCAGCCTTTAATGAGTTAAATTGTGAATCACTTTATATGGCTGTGTCATGCATGATTAGGTAAACTAAATGATGTGGAAAGTGTTAATTGAAAATGTAAACAGTAGAAATCGATTACAAATGAAGCCATGATAATGTTGCGTTTTGATGCATCTTAGTACATACCATATATACATTAATTGTATTTTAGGAACATTGTTGAAGTTAGAGGTTTTAAATATGTCATTAAAATATATCAAAAAGGCGTAGCTCATCCAGTGAGGAACAATATTCAAGACTCTATATAAAGAATACAATTTCAACAAACCCAACCAAATTCGGTATGCAAATTTTTTCTGTCACGAGCAAGATACTAAAACAAAGCACAATCAATATTGCTTGATTGATTTTCTGTGAAATACTGTAACGAAAATATGCAACACTTCTGAAAAAATGGCTTGTACAAGCAAACCAGATGCAGTTTTTTTTTTATCGCTGAAGGGTAATTTCAGTCGTCGAGATGATGGTTTCGACTGCATTAGAGCAATTATGATATCAAGCATAAGTTTATTCGGTAGAAACTGTCCGAGGGTAGCGAGTCACTAAAGATACTCGCAATTAAATCATAAAAAAAGTATTCAATGATTATTGTTGAAAACGATCTAAATTTATTTATTTGCACCATTGCATTCGGAATTATTTTTTCATTTTATTTACTTAATTTGCGTACATTTCAATGGTTGTTCGATTTAGTGACATTCAATAATATATAATTTAAAATGGTTACACAAAACTACACTGCACTAAACTTAACATTGAAACAGAGAACCATCCTGGCAACATTTTCATTGTTCTATACTTCTTATCATACATATATTTACGTATAATTTTGTGTACCTAAAAGTTAAAATATATGATATATAACAATCTGCCCATAATGTAAATTAATTTTTGTAGAAAAGTATCAAAATAGTAGCCTGGAAGATAATAGACTTAAAATTATATGAACTGATTTGTTCATACTTGCGAACTAATGTGAGCAATAAACAAAGCATTTTTTTTTTGGCATCTAAAAGTATTTTTTATTACATACTACACTATTCAGTGATGGCGTTGAAATTAATAACGGTTGTTGGCTTAGAAAAAAAATTTCGTATGGATATGAGCATCATAAGAAGCATAAAGAAACAAAAATTTTCATACGAACTTTTCAAAAAGATTCACACGATTCACAGATTTACTATGATTAAAGATGCGTCACCGGAATCATGACTCTCTCCGAAATTCAGATCAATGAACAGAGTGTTTTAGGTCTCAAAATGTTTGTTAAGTAATAGTCTTTCGAATGCTATTTATTTTGGCATCATAGACAGGCCCGGATTTAGAAATTTGCCACGCCTAGGCAGTTGAAAAATTGACGCCCCTGCTACCTCAAAATTCTTCAATGGTGAAATAATTTTGAACGAAAAGTTTTTTAATCAATAAAATGCACCTTTTATTGATTTCCTACTTATGTTATGAGATTTTTTTAATGATTTCTGCGTAAGAGCTAGATTTATATTTCAATGCAATATATGGTACATATATTATTCATTATAAATTTATGATCAATTTGATAAGACGGCAACCTATTCGAATAAAAAAAAATTTTCAAAGTTTCCGCCAATATTTGCCGCGCTTTAATACTTGCCGCCCTAGGCACGTGCCAGCTCTGCCTGTATGGTAAATCCGGGCCTGATTATAGATAATAAAAATTGTTACATTTAAAAAAAAAAATATTTTTCTGAATATTTTGGCAAATTTTAAAAACTTTTTACTCAGCACGATTCTTACAGAATGTTGATAGCCTTACCGGAAAAAAGTGATAAAAGGTAAAATTTTGAACTGTTATTATGTTCCGAAAAACTTTAAAGTTAAGGAATACTCATATAAGCCTTTAAAGTTTTTTTTTTATTTACTTTTATATAGGTACACAAATTTTACCTGACTCATAGTCTCATTGTGTCCTAAAATTGAGTTAAATTTTATTTATGCACAGCTGTTTTTAAAAATGTTTTATTTTGATTGTAAAAGCAAAGTTATTTCCAAAATTGGCCCCAAAAGGTCGCCGTTAACTCTGTTAGCCTTGATCACAGTAATTTTTTTCTTAATTCCTCAATATGATTTTGAAATTTTTTATATCTCACTTAAATACGCTCATTTCACTATAACCACAACAAAAACAAACGAATCAATAAAAAATATTCAATTGCAAACAAATTTCACATTTTATTGTTATACAAAAAAAGAATAAAGAAAACACAACAAAAAATTGTATCAAACAAGAAAACCAGTTGATAACCGCTTACCCCTCAAGAATCACAAAAAAAAAAAAAAAAACTCGACAGCATTTAGGTTTCTCGTTTTGTTTTTATTAAAATTAATTGAGTATAAAACTTGGGAAAACATAACGTCAACGTAACTTTGACTTGTCACACTAATTACTAAATGATGCTGCTGATGCACCAGGCTGATGCTGCTGGAGCAACGTCTTAGCCTTTTTGGTAGTCAAGTTTTTGTTGTTGTTGTTGTTGTTGTGTATATGTAGTATTTAGTTAGTTACCCACAACGTAATTAAGCCACGTTTTTGTGTTTCGTTTTTTAAGCTGCTGTTTGTTGGCTTTGTTTAGCACAGCAATTAAAATGTATACGAGCGAGTGTAGGTATGAAAATCAAGAAAACAAAATTAAAGTTTATGTTTGGGTGCTGCTGCAATTCTCAGAATTTTGGTAACAGCAGGCACATGTTGTTGCCTTGCTGTTTTTTTTTTTTTTTTTTTTGTAAATTTTCATTGATATCACAGTCATTTCAAGTTAAGTGCGAAGCATGTGACAAATAATGTGAGAATTAAGTCAAATTTATAATATTATGAATTTTTGTGCTCACAATCTTATTGGTTTTAAAAATTTGAAAGATAGAAAAAAAATTGTTGCCTTTACTTCTTTGATGTTTTTAAATTTCAGCGTTTTTCGCAAATTTTATCTGTCTCAAAATTATTTAGACAAATTATGTCCACTTTGCTCATGTGATTTTTTTCAAACAAAGAGAATTTCTGTACAATAATAGAAAATTCGTTAACTCATCACAATTAGCGATTTACTCAAGCAAAAACTATTTAAATTGAAAAATACTTAAGATTCCGGCACATGTTTCAACATATTTAGCCCAAAAAAAAAAAAAACACAAAATCCGCTTGCAAAAAGTTTGATTTTTTTTTTTTGCTAATAAAACGAAACAAAAAATTTTGTTTCGCCTAACAAATGAGCTCAGTCAACACCTTTTGAGTTGCTTCAAGTGAAAGAAAAATAATTGTTTTAGACAGACGTACATACATTCAATAAGAAACACTTGCGATTAAATGCCCTAACCAAATTAAAAACACCAACATTTAATTTGTAGTTCGAGGTTAAATAGAAATATCGTACAATGAAAAAGAAAGAGGTAAAAAATTTGCATACAATTGAAAATCAATTAAAAGATCGATGACATTAGCGCTGACAAATCAAAGAAAACTCCACACGCAATTGCATACTTTTTGGCGCACAACAAATAGACGTTGCTCCATCGCTTGGCTGCAACAACAAACAAAACAAAATTGTTGGTAATTATCTAAGTGGCCAATAAATTCGCTGTCTCAACTATTTGTCAGACACACAATGAAAGAAAGAAAAATACAAAAATAAAAAAGGAAACGCAACGAAACCTGTAGAGACGGCTGTCAAATGCAGCTAGTGAGTGAGCAAGCGACGGCGAAACGATCGCACGTCTGTGATCGCGTCCAAATGACGCTTGAATGGAATAGCAGCTGAAGAGGCGCGCGCGTGTTCAACAGCAACAACTACAGAGATAAATTGTACACTGCTATTAATTTCTTTAACTAAAATTTTTGGTTTTTTTATTTTTGAACTGAACTAAATCTGAGGGAGCTTTTGCGAAATATAACTAAAAGAAAGATTTTTTCTTCTCTAAGTTACAAACAGAGTTCGGACAGGGCGAAATACATGTTTTGCTTTTCTGTTTCCATTCTGTTATTGGCAACATATTCATGGCAGCATGCCCACGAGAGCTGATCAAAAGACTCAGCATTGTCCCGCGCCTGATTAAATGAGTCAAAGTTTAGTTTGAAAAACCGATTTTCTTTGCGCATGCGCTCCATGTTCTACTGCTGTATATCTCTGGGTATATAAGATGAGAAGTTACTCAGTTTTTTTTTTGTTAGACTCATTGGCAGCATTAGCATTAAACAAATTGTATATGTACATTTATGTAAATTGTATTCAGTCTTAGTGATACAATTGTATATTTGCTTGGAAGCTTTTATCAGCCACGTAGTTTCATTCAAGAGCTGTCATGTTTGACTGTTGCTATAATCTTTGACTGAATAATGTTACGGTTTAATATTGGGCAAGCAAATCTTTCAATTAATAATTACCAATCTACTGCACAATTTCTGCTTAATCTTTAAGACTTCCGCTTTTGTAATGCTTCCGATTAGAAACTAGCTCTTATCTTCATTTACATATTAGAGTTATAGGTTCGGAAAGTTATGTCCCATCACTTTGGTGGCTTTTCAATCTTCGCGTAGTATTCGGATGTTGATTCTGAACACATAGCAGAAGAAAAAGAAGTCTTTAGCGTTACAAGGCTTTCAGATTCTTGTAGCCTCTCTGTATCCATCAGTATTCTGGGAAATTCCGAGTATCGTGTTTGCAATGCCAAGTCAAAACTCATATATTACTGCGCACCTTTTTTTGCACAGGTAGAAAGAGGAGTACTGTTGTGAATTTGGCTTACCATGCGTATTGATTTGCCTGTTCGTTTTTTACGTAGGCTCTAGTAGTTTACATAATTTTCATGACTTTAGGACCGCTGGTAAGAGAATGTGCCACAGAGCCTTGGTATGATGTATTTTGTTTTCATGTGTGCCAAAATAATGCACTAAATCAGCGATGGGCAAGTACAGGCACTTTCAGCCCTCATGTCCCTTTCCGTTATTCGACACTCGACGCACAAACAAGCATCCAAAATTTCGCAAAATTTCAACGCTATTGGCGCACAGCGTTGAGTTGAATTCTTATAAAAACAAAAACAACACACACAGACGTTAGCGACGGTGCTGCATTGTGTTTCGACGAATGTAGCAATTGTTTTTGTTTACTTATAGTGCAATTTGGTTTTTTTTGTGCTGTTGGCGAATTTGGAAATGAAAGCAAAAAAACTTTAAAATTTAGTTTGTTGTTGCTTGATGTTGTTGCTGTGCCCTTTTGCTAGATTTCCGTGGTGCCCACCATTGCACTGAATTATCGAAAAAAGTTGTTTTTTTATGACTTCATTTTTTTGTTGTTGTCAGGATTTTGGTATTTGTGTATATTTAATTAATTATTTAAACATTACCTTTTCGCCGTGTAATGAGCAACATAAATGTATATGTATTCGTCAGCAGCTAAGGCAGGTTTTTTGCACAAATTTAGCAATAAAATGCACATGTGTGAGTGACAAAAATCAGCGAAATCAGTTGGCATAGATTAATGCTGAAAGTATTCACTTGTATCTACATGTTAAATTAAAAGCTGGATGAAACTGGCAGCTGATTAAAGTCAGTGAAATTTCCAAAAAATCAAAAAAAAAAAAAAAACTAATTTTCATGTCACAACTTTTGGCTGACAATAAGATCAAGTGAAATGCAGCGAATGACATTGATTACGCGTCATGTATTTAAGGTATTTGCTATTGCTGTAGTTGAGAGACAATCAACAGCAGCAGCAGCAACATGATGAGCAATGAATGTGATGCTAATGAAGCCGTCGTTGCAGATGATCAGCTGGCTGATTGGTGGATACCCAGCACTTCGAAACCGCAAAATCTAAAATGCTGATGGTATTTTAAATGTTGCCATTAAATGGGGTCAGACGAAGATCGCTTAATTTATTGGGTGGTTTGTTTGCATTGGAGAAGTTGTTTCATTCATTCTTTGTTTGGTTTTTATTTCGTTAATTTATTTCCTTTTATTTTTATTTTTTTATCGTGTTTATTTTTCAGATGATAAAACAGTTGAGCAACAGTGCTAAAGTACAAGTAAATAAATCAAGCAAATAAATAAGCAAATGAAAAACGACCTAAAATAAAATTTCGTTTAATTTTAATTTTTTGCACAATTTCACAAATTGAGAATGATGCATGACAATATGGGGAAAAAACACAAAAAAATTAAAATTAAATAAAAATGTAAGATAAACTGAAAATACTCGTAAGTTTAAGGCAGAAAACAAACAATGGCTGCATTTGCGCGCTCAATCTCTACAAGCGCAATTATTTTGGGAATTTATTTTAAACGAGCCGTGGAATTGAGTGGGGAAAAGAAGAAGAAGAAGAATGCGCTGCAGTTTTGTGTCATGGTATGTGGATTTTTAGTTAGTAGAATTTTAAACATCTTTGAAATGAATAAAATTAAGATTTAAGAGAAACAAAAAAATAAAACATTTTATTTCTGCGAGCTGTATGTACAATTACAGAAAATTAGAAAATTTTATTTCACATCAAATAATAATTTTAGCATTTGAAAAATTTGTACAATTGTACAATCAAGCCTGATTTTTCAATTCCCTCTAAAGTGAGCTACAAGGCTACTCGAATTGTTAACCGGAAAGTCATTATAAAGTTGAAAAAATGCACATTAACCAAGTTCCATGGTTCGACAAGTACATGAATATATCTGTTTGAAATGTGAATAACTTTACGCCACTTTTCAGTAAAGTAATACTAATGTTGAAATGTTTGAAAAAAATTAAATTTTAACTTGTCAATTTTATAGCATTTGCTGTTCAATATTTTTGCAAATTACCTTTCATGTTAATAGTTTCTTTAAACATTTGTATATCTAACCGAAACATGTGTATCTTTATCAAAACCTAAAAGGCGCTCTTAAAAAAATTGTTGAGCCTGTACGAGTTCATATTATTTTACTTTAGATAATATCATTTATGGACTAATGTTATGCAATGCAACTTCATCAGGTGATTTCTTGCAAAAAAAAAACCATATTTTAATAAAAATGACTCATAAGGCTCCAAAAAAGTTAGAAACAAATAGTTTTTCATTTACACAGTTGATTATATACATGAAACCAAAATCATTCAAAGCTGGTTGACTCAATATGTGTCAACATATTTTGCATGAAATATTACACTAGTTTACACAAAAAAAGATCTGGTTTCTCATAAAATTTTTACGATGTATTTCGAGGCGTAGATTCTAAAATGCTAACCATTTTTTTTTTTTCTTAAGAACCGTTTTCGAGATATCCCCAAAAAACCCACTTTTTAGCACTTTTTTCATTTATTTGCCCATATCTCCATCAAATTCTTTTATACTCAAATATAATGTACACCCATTGCAAAGATATTTTTGTCCTCTTTCTAATGATAAGCTGCTTGAGTAAATCGAATAAGATTTTCCGGAGTTAAAAGCGATCAAAATTTAAAAAAAGTAACTTTTTTGGTCTTTTTTAAAAGTCACAAAATTTCAATTGCTCCGTTTGAATACAAAAAAATTAGCTTAAATTTTTTTTAAGATTTAAAATGAAAGACTATTCTTTTACAAATATTTTAAGTGTAATTTGGTTCAAGTCGTTCAAAAACTGTGAGTGCTATTTCAAAATCAATGAAAATAGGTAATTTTCATATTTTCATGCATTCCCGTATATAACCCATTGAGAATGTAATTAAATAACGAACTGATTCGTTAGAGATATTGTATTGTCTTATATGCTCAATTGTACCCTATAAAAGATAAATCCAAAAGTACTTACTATTAAATTTAAGCTTGGACTTTTGAGGACGGTGCATATTTGTCCCATTTTTATTTTTTTAATTATAACTCAGAAACTATACATTTTGGATAGATACAGATTACCAGATTTTTTGTAGGGAATAAAATTTCCTATCGAAATGACACTTTATAAAGTCAAAAAATTTATTTTTTCACCAAAATAACTTCAAAAAACTATTTTAAAAGAACCGAAAAAATTTAATTTTTTGAATTTTTTTTTAAATTTTTGTGTACCTATAACTGTTTTATGAGTGAATTTAGGTAGAGTCATTAGTTCACAAAAAAGAAAGGTGACGTATGTAGTTTCCGTCAAAATAATTTTTGATAAAAATTGGCTGAGATATGGTCGTTCAAAGTTATCTACTAATGATTTTACCAACTTTTTACCTTTTGTTAGTTTTAATTTTTACACACAAAAACAATGTTCAGTCAATAAAAAAGTTATTTTCAGTCTATCAATGATATTTTATCGAATAAACACTATTTTTGTGTGCAAAAATTATCTAAAACTAAAAAAAAAATCGAAATTCGAAAATTTCGGGACAGGTCTAATGTACATAAATATAGAGCACAAACTAAACTGAGTGTAAATTTTACCTTTCGGAGAAATAATATATCTTTACTTAAATTAACTTGCCATTCCAAGTAACTAGCTTGGGTAGGTATGTTGCAACTTTCCATTTAATCGCCATTTTTAATTAACTAAAAAAGAGCTGTGAAAAAATAATATTTGCACAAAATTCTCTATCCACACATTTTTGCACACTCAACGTCATGGGCGAGCATGCGTTAAGTTATTTGCTAACGTTTAATTTAAACTTAGCCTTTAGATGGCGCGTAACTTTAACATTATTTACGAGTATCTCGGAAATAACTAGCTACTACTCATAATAATAAGTGAGCAGCAACGTACGACAGCGGTTATTTATGATGTTGAGCCCCCATAGAACAATTATAAAAATTAGTTTCTATTCAAATGCTTAACAAATAAACAGCGTTAGCGAATAGACAAACAAACAAACAAACAATTTAATTCGCAAAATTGCATTGCATTTGTCCCGCTAGAGTGCGCTGTGCGATGCGACGCGACGCGACGCTACTGTGCGCACAAGTTTGCGTGTGAGTTTGTTACACGTTCGTTTAGTAGAAAAGAACGAAAAAAAAGGTGTGTCTGCTGTTACCCACCCACAAAGCACGCAATAATTCTTGTCTACTGTAGCACATTGTATGTTGGCACTTTTTGCAAAAATTATTTGTCTACAGTTTATTTGTTTTAAAATGTGTGTGTTTTTTTTTATTTTGCCACTCACCACTGAGTTTGTGCATGCATTTTAACACCATTTTGAGGTTCAGCAGCCCAGCATTTTCTTGGCTTAAATGCAGCTGATAGCATGTCTAACTTTGGCTAATAATATTTGCAGCAAGCACGCTAACCAACCAACATTCACTTACGTTCCACAAACCGCCATGACAACGACGGTGACGGCGACAACGAAAACGGCGACGAATGATTAATGTTAAAGTAACAAAATTTATTTGCATTAAATTTTCAAATAACCTACGGATGTCCATAAAAATGTGGTTAGTCTCGCAAGCCGATGATGTTGAGGAAATGGAAAAGGGGAACTTTGAGTTGGCAGTGTGAGGGCAAAATAGTTGTGTTTATTATTTGCTAGATATTTGTAGACAATTGCTATTTAGCTAATTTGGCTTAAAACGCCAAGTGTTGAAGTGTTAAATAGAAACGAAATAAAATAACATAATGCACAGCAGTATGTAGCAAACAAAAAAAGAAAGGGAGCAAATAAAGGTTGTGTTATTGATAGGTGTACGTACCAGTGACAAAAGTAACAATTTTGTGATGAAAATGTAAAATTTTACGCTAATATAACGCTAATGAGATTTCATGTTTGGCGGCATTTAACAATAACAAAATGTATAATCAATTATTCGGCATTATTTGTGTACCGATGCCAATATTAGCAATTTTCTAATAATTTTTTTGTTAAGTGTCAATTTAAAAAATTCACGTTCCACAAGCTGTAGTTTGAAAAGTAAGCACTAGAAATTAACGCTGATGATGCAGTTTTTGTTACATTTACATACAGTGCGGTCGCGGTAACGTGAACTAATTAAAACCAAGGTTGTTCACGGCAGCGAGATTGTTCACGTTAGCGAATATGTAAATTTGAACCAAAATTTATGCACCGAAGTCGCTGTAACGTATTTTGCATCAAATTTTTATTCTTCATATCATTTGTAACAACAAGAACTTTAAAAGAAACAAAATTCTTCTTCAGAAACTAATAATAAATGAAAATAAAATACATAAACAGCCTTTTGCGTATTGCATGGTTGAGTTATGTCTTGCTACAAGGTAGTTAATGCAAAATTTATTTCGTTCACTTTACCGCGTGGTTCACGTTAAACGGTGGTCACGTTACCGCGACTGAACTGTATATACTTTTTTTAAGCAATTTAATTATTGTTAAAAAAAAATAAAATTACCACAGTAATGGTGAGAGCAACAGAACAAGGATGTTTTTTTTCATTGATATCGACAAGCGGTCCCATCTCTTGATGAAGACTTCGTCTGTATTGAACAAGCTCTCAAGTCTCTAGCGCGATCGATAACATTTGCCATTCAACGATTTTATAATTGTCAGCAATAACATTTTTATATTTCTTGGTGTGAATTCAGGATTCCATGCGGTCCGACGGTTTCTTTTAGATTTTAGATCTACGTTGGCCACACATGGCGATCAATGTTCTAAAGCAATCAATGCAGTTCATACTCCATCATTTGACTCTGGAGTCAAACTGATATAGCATCAATTTATCTCCATATACGCAAATTTATGACCATTAATACAGCAAAAAAATTGGGTACGATATAATGATCACTTTCGATATCTCGATAAAACGAGTCAAAACTAGTGAAAAAATCACCTATGAATACGCCAATATATAGCAATGAGAACAATATAAGTAAACTGAATTTGAGAGATGCCTAGCTAATCCGGACTTATTGAGTTTAATTGTCTACAAGGACCAGAAGTGTTTAATGTGAAGAACTTTATAAGAGCTTGTGAATTATCATAATATATAAATATGTAAATCAGCAATTTTATAAACATACGTTTTTCATTGCAACTTAATTCTGCAATCGAATTCAGACTTAAATATTGGGCCTGTGAAAAACAAAATTAGTTGCAATTAAAAAGCAAAAGAAAACTTATGACCATTTTTTCAAATATTAGAAGCTAATTACCTCATTGAAACATAAAGACTATATCGTAATTAAATATATGATTTTCGATAAAAACATGCATTTGATAGCTTGTATAGCATGTAGTCATTGATAGCAGCTTCCTTATTCATTCGATCAACATAGCCAACAGAAACTACTCTTTTTTTTCTCATTTATTGTTGCTGCAACATTTTTTCACTTTAAAACTTACGAGTTTAACACGCAACGAATTAATTTTCAACAGCAGTTATCGCCGTTGTCGTTAGTTTCCTCCTTCTACTGCTGCATAGCTACAGTACTACACGAGATATGGCAAAGTATTTAGCCTCACTTTGTACTCAGCAATATAGCAACAACAATAACGAACAACGACGACAGCACAATAAAAACGCATTAAAATTCAAGAAAACTGCAACAGTAACAACAACAACAATTCTGCACGTTTCTATATTTTCTATTGCCACATTATTATAACCAATAATCCATTTTTTACAATCCACAACAAACAACAACAATAAAACCGGCAACAGCACAACAAAAAAAGAAAAAAAAACAAGAGCTACGCGTGTAAAAACGTTTATATGCTACAACTGACAGCATAAGCGCAGCATTGCACAGCACAGCACAGCGTAGGATGCGCTACTTCAGCCAACGCACGCATTAAGTTATACTGCTGCTGCTGCTGCGTTGCGTTGCGTTGGTTATGTGCGTTATTTCTACGTCTAAATGCGTAAATACGTTATCTCTGTGGCATAGCCATTGGCGATTAAAAATGCACTTCATTGCAGATACAAAACTTTGTAGGTTTTTTCCCCACGCTATTGATGTTGCAGTTTGCTCTTGCTGCTGGAGACATGCGATGCGATGCGGTGTAAAAAGTTGCCAGTGAAAATAAAATATGGCAGTTATATGAGAAACTGCAACACAACTTCAGGAGAGCAGAAAAAAAAAATTGCAAAATACGTTTTGGTATTTAATTTTTGTTAATGCTACGACCAATTAAGTTGGTTAATTAATGTAGCAGTGGGGTGATATTATTTAATTTGCTATGTTAAGAGCGTTGTTTTAATTTAATTTCGCAAAAGAAAAAATATGACATTTCTTGAACTAACATTCCACACGTTGTGATAAAGGAAGTAAATAACATATGTTTGTTTTGTGCTAATCACGTAAAAGATATTTCAATGAATTGTTTCTTGTAGCAATAGAACAAATTATGCTGGCAGAAAGACGTTCTGAAGATGAGTTAAGATCAATTTTCTATTAGTTCTGGGCGAAAAATACTTCACTCCTACCTATTACTATACAATATATTAGATATCTATTACTATATAATTAGTAGGAGTGGCAGTCAGCCTCACTTAGACCAAATGTTGATCCATTGTGATAAACCTAATATATGTATAATAGCTTCCGCCATTTTTGTGATTTGGAAATTTTTTCGAGTACATATATGACCACATTGATCCTGTAGATACCCCGAAAAAAAACCCCAAATACCATTACAGTTCTACGTGGAAAATAAAATTTCATATTAACAACTTATTTCTCAAAGTAGTAGAGGAAACAAAATGTGCCAGAAACGCCACAGCTTGGCAACTTATACGTATTGGTCTTCGTCAATTTTAATAGAAAATGTTATCCTTTTTCGTAACCTTTATAAATTTTGGAAATATTTTTTTAATGTTTAATTTTTGGTGTATTTTTATTGTTTTTCTTTTGGTTTTATTCGAATTTTTAGTTCGATAAAGACTCAACTTCCCAAGTTAATTTTCAGCAATTCTGCCTATTCAGCAATTCACTTCAACAATTGCAATTTTTTTTTTTAATCAAATGTTATTAAACAAAACAAAAACGAAAAAACATTTAAATTTGTCGATAATTAGACGTTCTGCGAAAAAACTAATACGTAAATTCTATAACCCGATAAATAAAATTAAAAAACTCTTATGGTGAAATTTTTCAAGCAATTGTAAATTAGCACGAATGTATTTTTTGCATAAAAGACCCTGCCATCAAATTTTTATTTTCAAGGGAATACAGTGAAAACACTACACCCACTTGACGCATGAAAAAACAAAAATAAAAACAAAAACCTCACTTATATCGTTATGTCTTTGTTATGCAAAACCGATCCGTTGCGACTAATTTCTTGCCACATAAATTTTTAAATAAATTAATTTCAACAATAATTTATGATAATTTTTATATTTTTCACTATTAAATTAAGCGCTTTTTGTTTTGCGCGCTCAGCTCTATAACTATTTGTTATAAGCCAATAATTTAAATAAAAATGCAATTAATTTGCTATAAAACAGAAACCAAATTAAAAGCCAGACGACAAATTCGTATTATTAAATTAATTAGCAAGAAACAAGCAAGCAAACGTACATACATACATACCTACACATAAGAAGAGTAGTATTTTATGGTGGTAGTGTTGAGTAACTTTCCTTTTTGCAACGCAGTGTTTTAATTGTTCATTTTTACTATTTTTACCAAACTTGCTCCCAACCATAAGTTGCTAGAATACCCCAGCATTTATTGCAACATTAAATTCCACGCTTTTTTTTTCTTCACCAGCGTTTTTATTGCAAAATTAATTGCTCATTTGTTACTAATTGCTGGTATTGGTTACCACAAACATATATTTATATAAATATACATATATATCACTGTAACCATATATATCAGATGTTTTACCTTTAATGGCCAAATGGAAAAAGTGACAAAACGTCTATTGAATGCATGATGCATTCCAAAGCCGTCAATTGTGACATTTTGCCTATATTTGTTTGGATTTTTCAATTAATTTGTGTTCTCCAGTGTATTGTTGGAAAAAAAAAGAAACGTTGGCAAAATGTTAGACAAACAATGACAGCAGCATAGTGCAATAGCTGCTTGTGGAACATAGGTTGAGAGTACTTGTAAATTGTTTGCAATTAGTTTTTAATTTAAGTATTTTTATAGGGGGGCACAAAAAAAAAATCGATATATCGAAACTATGCTGTTAACCATTTTTGAAGGCATATCTGCAAACACACGTCTTATAGGTAATGGCAACAACAACATGTTCTTGCTTTTTTGTGCTGCAATTTAACGCTACGTAAGGATAGCGCGCTAAACGTTATAATGCGTTTAGATTTTGATACCAGCCATAAAGATTTCATAACATTTTATGGGCAAAACGACCAGTTTACAATTTTAATTAGCGCCAAATTTGACAAATATTGAGTATCGAACAAAATACAAAACAAGTGTTGCCAATAATAAAAAAGTCGTTAAATTGTTGCTTTTTTTTTTGCGAATTCACTAACAATTTAAGTTTCACTGCATGGGTCGATTTTTGTTTGTACAGGGCAGTGGCGTCAATTCGGTAGGGCTGGGGAGGGCATTGGGTCCCCCCAAGGATCTGATACTAGGTATTATTCAATACAAAAATTCAATAAAACCATCGAATAGTGGTGGAATTATAATTCAGGCCCCCCCAATGTTTTGGTGAAGTGACGCTCCTGGTACAGGGTATGAAAATTTATATTTAATTATTTCACAGAATATATTATATCTCTTGCCTTCTCTATCGAGTTTCACTTTGAATTTTATTAAACCATTTTTTAATGACTATGAATTTTTTGAAAACTCAGACAACAATACAATGAAAAATTTTCATGCAATTTTTGGAATAATTATCCAAAAACTAGAATACATATAAAAATTGTAGAAAAGTTTAAGAAATATAATAAAGTGATCAGTGATATTTTTTCACTTTTGTTTTGGGGCGAATTTCTATAAGCAAAAGTGGCTAAAAATGTTAAAAGAAATATTAACAATAAAGTCTTTTGAAGAAACGTCAAAAATATCATATCGCTTTCATATGCATATATCCGACGTATTAGATCACCGTCTTAGACGTGCACCACACAAATAGTTTTCACCGCATAATTTGTTTTACATTGCTGAAATTACTTTTCAAGACTTCCTTTGAAAAAATTTTCAAAAACTTCAGATAAGAAATATCAAGAAAAACTTAGTTCCCCAAGTTCTTAGTCATTCTTTGGAAGACTCTTAGTCCTTTATTTGTTCTTTATTACTATTTCTTTGAGCCTATTAATTCGTGTAATTTTATAAACACCTATATGCAGCACTATGGTGTTATAGCATCAAGCCCAACAAAAATTTTTAATCGCGATAGAGTCATATGTACATATGTGCACGCGAGCGTCGCCAGTGATTCGCAAAGTAAAAGTTCATTCGCGTAAAACTCTGCTAGAAGAGCTATAAATTAATCGTCATAAATGTGGATACCTTAAAAGTCTGCCAAATCTTGGATGGGAGCTATATATATAGACTTTTTACTATGCTTAAAAACAAAACTGATAGGTGGTCCTGCTAATCAGCAGTCAATCGCATTTTGGGGTGGCTTATGATAAAAGGCGATAAAAAAAAAGAGTTCAAGAAAAAAACAAAAAACTCATTTGCCATAATTAACACAAGGTTTATACAGTAAAATGTTGGAACTATAAAAATGTATATTCGGTTTGCTGGAATGTCATAATGCGTTAATAGCTTTTTCCTTTTTTTTACCTTTTTATCATTGAGTGTTAATTTATAATTAGCTTATCTTATCTGGGCTTGGTGTTAGCTCTGAATGTTAGCTTATATTAAATTAACATATTAAATGCTTCATTAAACATTTTTGTAACAAAACATTTTAAGAAAAAATATCAAAAGACAACAATAAAAATCATGCCAGCCACATGTAAATAATAAACAAAGTTGTCACAAGCAAAAGCTATAAAAATCAATTGGTTAACAAGCAGTGTTGCTATAAAAATTTAGTATGAACCAAAAAAATAACACACACACGCAAATGCACAAGCAACTGTCATTTTGGCAGCACCAATACAAGCCAACAAACATTTTGTTATTGTTTTAATTTTGTTTTCTTGACTATCTATAGCTTTTTTGGTTGTATTTTTATTCAATATGTTTGATATGTGTACACTGGAAATAATAACTTTTCTTTTAAAGAAATTGACATTTTTAATTCTTATCATCGGAAAATTTTATTTTATTTTGCTACTTGTCAGAACAATTTTTAGTGCTTGTTTGAAGTACTTAGATGATTTAATTGAATGTTAAATGAAAGTTCAACTTTATTCGGTTATTAGTTTTATTATTACAATTGTCCTGGAATCAGTATATATGTATCATGATAAAAACTTTAGTGTGCGCTGGACGCAAGCTTCTCCCTTCCGACGTCATTTTGTAACGATAAGTTACTTTGGAACATTACATGAGAGAGCAACCAGAGGCGTGCCGTGCATTTTTGGCGCCTGGGGCGAAAACTTCGACCAAAAAAAATTTTATGACAAGCAAAAAGAAAAAAAAGTTCTCATTTATTTTTTACTAATACTGTGAAAGTTTTTGACTCCACATTAAAAAAAAAACAAAGGTCCTCATTTTTGACTTTCAAAAACCCTACCAAATCGAAATATATTTCACGACCATTTTGCCGCCCCTTCAAACCTTGCGTCCGCACCCTTGGCACCACCACCACTAGCTACGCAACTGAGGGCCACACGTTATTGCTGCTATAAAATTGGTAATTTTTGGACAAAGAAATTTTTAAATTTTTTACCACACTCAATCGCAAAATTTTTCAATTAACAATTACATAAATAAAAATATTACAGTTTTTGAAAGAAATACATAAAGTGTTTAATTCAAAAACTTTGTGTGTAATGAGGTTGCAGTGAAATTTTTTCAATTTTAGTATGGACCAAATCCATTTCAAACCATGCGTCGGATTGACTTCAAATTGCGGAATTGGTTGCCGATTAAATATGTTGTTTTTCAAAGGAAATAAGGGAACATGATTTTTCGCTCACTGTACTTCTATGGGTTTTGAATGTTTTGTTGGCTTGACTTTGTCAACGAAAAAGTTAAATGTGCGTACAATGTTTTTATGTATTACCCATGATGAAAAGTTAGTACGAAATAACGGTAAGACAAAA
Organism: Meiosimyza platycephala; assembly: GCA_963662105.1. Lineage (NCBI taxonomy): Eukaryota > Metazoa > Arthropoda > Insecta > Diptera > Lauxaniidae > Meiosimyza > Meiosimyza platycephala. Next base: position 72,324,060 of record OY759209.1, on the reverse strand, counting down.
GTATGAAGAATGCAAGCACAATCTGCAGAAAGTAATTTAGAATGTTGCTTTTGTTATTTGCTTTGAAAATAGCAATAGCTAAAAATTTTCGATTTTGGAAAAAAAATCTCCTGACCTTAAATGTGTTTTAACAAGCATTAAACTCATATCGTTTCTCTCTCATATTAATACAAATCCACAATAATATTTTAAGCGTAAAAATATTGGATTTTCTGCCTTGTTTTTTTTTCATAAAAAGCGCTATAACTCCGCCAATTTTCAAAATTTCTTAAAGATTCTGACAGAAAATCAGAAGTTCTATTAGAATCAAAAATTATTTTTTTTGATTTGGAAGAAAATGCAAAGTTTTCAGCGGTTTTTCAAGTTTTGATTCTAAAACTTTAAATGGGCAAAGCTTCGTAAAAAATGTTTTTTTCAAACAAATCGGGGGTATGTGCGTTTCCTTCTTTCCTTTGAAAAACAACATATTTAATCGACAACCAATTCCGCAATTTGAAGTCAGTCCAACTGCATGGTTTGAAATGGATTTGGTCTATGTATGTTCCATTTTCGTTTTTCTTTGTTTTATCTTATACATATATTCTCTTTTCTTAAGTTCTTTATTTTGTCAACAGTTAATTTATTTAATTTTGATTTCCCAACTAAATAAAAGTCAATTTATGTTTTCTGCTTATAACAATAAACAAAAAAAATGTGTTGCTGTTATTAAATGCGTTTTCTCTGGTTCCTATAATTTTTTCTCTTATTGTTAGTTTTTTTTAAGATGTGATAATCCCCAAACGCTTCTGTTTTAAATCGCTTGGGTTTTGTCTTATACTTATGTATGTATTATTTTTATTTTGATAAGCATTGGATCAATAAAGTTTTATGATAAACTTAATTAGTTAACAAAAAATGAGCTGTGTTGATAGGACGTTCGTTTGGATTTTATTTTCTTTTGTTACATTAATTTGTTGGTAGTTTGCTTTGTTCAGTCATTTTTGTTTCAAAAATATTATCTTTTATAGTGTGGTGCTGTTTTGTATAATCGGTTTCATTGAATTTGTGTAATAATCCGAACAGAATATAAACATATTTTAAATACAATTTAAGAGATATTTCGGGCTGACATATTTGCATGGTTTTTCAACTAATAACGTTTGCAATAACTGCATTTAATATATGTAATTGTAATTTTTAACTACTTATGTCAAATAACAAGACATTAAAATGTATTATAAGAGTCTGCATAAAATTAATTGTATACCATATACGAAATGGCATATATCAGATTTTAATACTCAAAAACAATTTTCAAAAATATATTAATTTGTTAAAATCACATAGCAAATGTCATTAGCTCAGTTATGCCTTGTGGATTGTAAAAAAATTAAGCTGCATTTATGCCAAATTTCGCCAAATAGCTACATATTTTCAATTTGTATTTGATAACTTAGTTAATACTCTAGCAAAAATACATCTTGGTTCAATATAAGCGAGCATATTTCAAAAATACCAGCTTGTGGATTGTAAGTGTAAAATATTTAATATACCGATAAGCCTCATCAGTCATTTAATTGCAAACAAAATGAGTTGACTTTAGCCAAATAATAGGCTTCAGCTGCATTATTTGACAAGAACAAGAAATAAAATAAAACAATAAGAGTAGGGTAAAAACAACCCCTCAACAATATTTGAACAAAAATGGCGGCATTGTATTGTTGCCCTATCAAACAAAAGCCACATTTTTATTCTCATTAGCTGATACTGCTACTTTAAATGCTATTGTTGTTGTTATCGCTTATCCCGAGCGTTTTGTGTTTTATTTGGGTTTTTTTGAACCCGACTGTCTGCAGCGCGTGTGTGTTCTGCAGTTAAGTAAATATATTTTTCTAAAAAATTAAATGTTATTTTACTTTTATATTCTTAAAACAGCAGTACAAAAATCCAACATCATTAAATTAAAATTTTGATAAAGAATTACTGCCAATTCAATACTTAATTTGACTTAATTAAGCGAGTGACATGCTTGTGATAACAATTTGGGACAATAGCCCAAAATCTTTTTCAAACAAAAAATCACCTGCAACAAAGTCCGGCCAAATGTAGCAACACAATACTAATCTTATCTTAACTGAAAATCGCTGTAATAATGTGTGTGATGCGGCGGCCTAACTAAAGATGTTCTAAGTACCTGACACCATGTAAGCGGCGCAGCATAAATGACAAAATGACAAAGGCTGTCAGAGAGCTGTCAAAGAGACAACATGCTGTGCGTAAACGCATGAGAGAATGGACAAAACTAATAAGAAAATAAGGACGGACGGACGGTGTACGAACCAATGGATATCAGAGTTATTTTCAAGAGCCCCGCCAACGACAAGCAGCAATAGCGGTAGCAGTAAAAACGTTGACAATTTGGTATGGTAGTTGACAGCAAAAGTACGCATACTTGGTCGTGCACCTGTGCGTAGTGTGGCGGCAGGTTTTGTTTAAAGTTTAATACTCTTGATATTCAAATGTGTGCAGTTAATTTACGGCTAATCGTGCAATTTTCAAATTGTCTTGGGATTAAGTCATTGGGGGAAAAAATTCAGCTTAACCCATCTCTGAAAGTTTTTTTTACATGATTCTTTTGTGCCTCGTTCTGAGGCAAACAATAATGATAACAGCAATAACGACGAAAACGACAAAGATGACAACTTTAATAGCAAAGACGCAGACAAACGACTCAAAGGCCCCAAGATCGATATGTCTACCTAACATCGACACAAAACAACAACGAAGACATAGACGACAAATACGACAATGGCGATATAAACGATGAATGACGACAGAGAAAAGACAATCACGACAAGTAGAACAACGACAAAAATAAGGATAAAAACCACAAAGACGAAATAGACGACTGATACACAAAAATTTTAAAGATAATACCGACGATATAGACGAAAAAATACACTATAGGGAAGACAAATATGACTAAAACGACAGTAACAAAAAAGCGCGACAAGAACGACGCAAACGACAAATGCGCCAAGAACACAGAATATAAGAAGCAGCATCAGAAAAAGTCAAACGAGGTTTTTCAAAAACTTAATTCTAAAAAGAAAGGATATTCAGCTTTAGAAAATTAAAAAAAAAATTAGACAATAACATTCTTTAGCACAAATATGTTGTTCTAAAAAAGAAATTATTAAAATCGTTGCAGTATATTTTGCGCCAAAGCGTTACAAACCATTTCCTTATAAACAATTTTATATAAACAGTATAGATGTACTTTCATTTCATTAAATTTTTTTTCTAAATATATTCAGTTTTGTAAAAAATATTTATTCCAAAATTTTTCATTAAACCAACTACCGTTTAACATGGGTTAATCAATTATTGGATTATAAGACAAAGCACAGGAATAGAAGTGACATACCAAACCTTGGAACGTACATTTTTTCCAACGTCATTGATATGTCAACGGACTATTTGCGACAAACAAAACAAATTAGCATGTTAAAAAAACAAGAGACCTGGCTTAATACGGACATAACAAAATCGGCGGCCAACAACTGATGGTTGGTTAGCCAAAGGACAAGCAAAATACAAAAAAAAAAAATCTGAAATTAATTTAATTTGTCAACACTATAAACAACAGCGGCAGCAACAACAACAAAAACAGCAGTATAGTAATACCAAAAAAAGGGAAGCTCAAACTCTTGCCGACTGACTTCACTCACTCACTAAAGTTATTTGTGGGGAACATGACAAAAACATAACAGCAATAAAAAGATCCAAAAAAACATCAGCTAAAGACAATAAAAAGCTAAACATGATAAAAAATTTCTTTATTTTTTATAATAATGTGGCATACTTTTAATATCTTCCCATGACTGACTTTGATTTAGAGATGCGACATTTACATTTTGTAAAGTTTAACGATATTGATTACTTTATTAGCTGCACAAAATGTATTGTAGCTTTGACTCCAGCTAAAGTTTGAAATGTTATATGTATTCAAATGAAGTGCATATGAAACGCATACAGTGATTTGTGGGTAAACAAAAAATAAACAAATTATATGGGTTTGAATTTTTTAAGAAACACTCTCAGAGATCAAGTCTTTTGATGAAAACGAATCAATAATTTATTACTTTAACGAAAAGTTCTTACGACCAAATATTTAATACCGAGACAGGGTCATCTTTAGCAAAGTGAAGCCGTTTAGCACTTCAAAGTAAGACACTGCGACAGTGCATCTTTTATGAATACACTGCACTTTTAGAAAAAAATTTCTCAAAAGTAATCTAGCAAAAAATTTTCAAATTATAAATTCTTACAATTACTCCTGGATTATTAACGTTTTGGAGTTGACAACACAGAATTTTTACATAATTTTACTGTAACATTAATGGCATTTCATGAGCTTTTGACATTTTGTTTTAACTTTTCACTGCTTTTTATGCAAGCAATGAACGAGGCCCGTTCAACGTTCAAAGCTAATAAGAATAAATATTAGAGATCCTGTTTTGAAAGCGGTTCAATTGTTAAATCCGGTTTCGCTAGGCAAAAATTTGTTGCTACTGATTCTGATTTTTTCTAACCTGGTAAATAATGATGACATACTATAGATGATGTCGAAGCCAGATGAAAAAAATTTGGAAGAATTTTGGCATGTGGAATTTTTTTCATTAAAAAACGCTTTAGGCGAAACTTGGTATCCTGGCTTAAAAAAATTTTTTGGCGCACTATTATGCATCACCTTTTTCACTTAAAAATCAAATAAAAAATCCCACTCGGAATTCTCTGAAAGTGAAGGCGGTTAATACATACATATATGAAACGGTTCCAAATGAAGGCTTTAAAAATTGTGTGCCTTCAAAATAATTACTAGCAAAATACAACCAATGGCTAGGTTAGGTTAGAGTGGTGGCTTAGCAAATAAGCTTGAAGCCTTAAGTAGCACCGATTGTGCCGTTTTGATACTACATTACGTGACCCGGCGAATTGATGGATCTTAAAATAGCTACATATATCCAGTAAGCTTTATTAAGGTAGTAGAGCAGATATCCGATTTCAACTTCAGCAAATTTGCAGAGGTCATTGAAAAAATGTTTGCCAAGACATCTTAGCCTGATTCTTGCTAGAGCTGGACAGCTGCAAAGAAAGTGCTCAAGTGATTCAATCTCGCTTGTGTTCAAACAACTGCGGCAGGAAGAATTGAATGGAATACCTAACCTTTCAGCGAGCTTGCCGATTGCCCAGTGTCCAGCGCAGGTCGCTGTGATTCTTGCGATGTCAGACTGGCTCCTAGACAGTAAGTAGGCTGTTAAATAGCTATAGAAAGAAAATGCGAGAAAATCCTCTTCTTAACTAAACCGAGAGGAGTGAAAACATGTCCCGGTGCGGTTTCATTAAGAAAGGAACCAGGCCTTGCTGGTTTATCAGCCCTTTCATTTCCCTCAATGTTGCTGTGACCTGGAACCCATATGAGAGTAATATCAAAACGATGTTCTTTTTTGCATTGTTCTACTAGCTTCAATTTTATATGTGCCGATCTCAACGCTGTGATTGCGGCTTAGCTATCGAAGAGAATTGCTATCTTTTTCTCTGAATTAATGCAGTCCACTAATCTACAGGCTACAGGAATGGCAAAAACTTCAACCTGGAAAACGCTAGCTGAAGCAGGTAAATGGAGATATTGAGAGATATCTGAGTCTTTTGAGTAGACTCCTGCGCGTACCCCACAGTCCATCTTTGACCCATCGGTGAATATAGTGGTTTCAAAATTTAAGTTGAGAGTGCCCTCTTCCCAGTTAACTCGCTCCGGAATTTTTACCTGAAAATTTTTTTATTTATAATTTATCGAAAAAATGTGCTTTTTTTATATGTTACTGAAAAAATAGTCGAATATAACTTTTTCTTATAACACTGCGAAATTCACTGCACTTTTGTTTTTAAAACACTGCAAACACTTCACTTTCCCAGAATTTTCCGGAATTTTCACTGCCGTCAAAAATTCCAAAACGACAGCCCTGATGGAGACCTCTATGTATATGCAAAGTGAAGGTATATTCCTCTGATCATTTTTGCAATTTTTGAAAATTTTTAGCAACTGAACATGTGCCGTTCCGTTTGCACACTTTTGGCACTATTTGCCAAAACGAAAAAAGTACGGCTTGAGCCCTCTGCATAAGAGGAACAATATTTGGAAGTACATATGTATGTTAGTTGGTATTTCAGAAGAAAATTTAATTTTTATCTTGAATTGCATGAATGATATTTTGAACTACTGCCCTAAGTTAAGTCTGGTCGGACATCTAAAATACTGTTCGAGTACCATGGTCAAATGTTAATAATACGTTAAATTAACGTGTCATTAAATCTGTCAATGTTTTTATATCGTTTATCAAATGATGTCAGATGAAGCTGCACTAATTTAAATAATAAATAATTTTAAATATAACAAATTTCGCAAAAGCCTTTAAAGTTATTATGGGACTAAAAACCCCCACTAAACAAATCGTATTCAAATTGTAACTGCTGTAAAAGAAAGATGTATTCACTACAACAACGGAAGTTTAAGCCTTCAAGACTTGTCAAGTTTTAGCTGCCAGTTAGTATTTTTTGTATGCAATAATACGCTTGTTTCCGCTGGTCTACTGGCCGTAAGCCATAAGCTGAAAGCTGCTTTTTTTTTTCATAGATTGCTTGACTGCATTGGCAAACGCTTGACAAAGTGTTGCTGCGCGAAGCAAAAGTTTTTTACTCAGAAAAAACTAGTGCGAAATGTTTGTTGTTATTTTCACCAAAAGGGAGGCTTTTTGCATATACACTTTTGAAGTTTAGGCAAAAAACAAAAATATAGTGGAAACTGGTGGCATCACTAACTGACGCGTTGCATGCATAATTTGCAACTTATTATGCTGTTGCTTTGCTGTTGTTGCGCTGTAAGGCATTAGAAGTTGCTTCGTGTAAAAAAAGTGCATAATTTAAAAGTGTGAATTGTGCATTTGTGCTATGGCAGATAGTCATCTTTATGCCTATCAAATGCCAGAAAATGTATGTAAATTTGAATTTCGACGTTTTTTTTCTTAAGAAAAAGTACGTGATAAATTGCATATAAAAGCAATGCAACAATTGCATTATAATGCAGCGTAAAATATAATAGAAAGTTATATAATTAAAATTAATTTAAGGGAAAAATGCAATTTTTATGCACATTAGAAGAAATTTATTTTTCTTGCAATTTCATGGAAAAATTTTGTTTTTGTTGTTATAATCACAAGTTAATTATCAAGTCGTTTGTTAGAACTATTGCCATTTGATCGCTTTAATTCATGAGACATTTGAAAATTAAATTTCTTACAGTTGGGTTCTATATACTACACACTTATAAATAATTTATTTTCTAAATGAAATCAATTAGAAAATGTTACGAAAACCAAGGAGTGTTTTATTGAAACCCTTAAACAAACTTAACAAAAATCTACTGAAACTATGTTTATTTACCTACGTTTTAAATAGACAGCAAATTCTCATATACATTTTTAAAAATTATAATTAGTAGTCATTTATTGCTACACTTGAGCTTTATTTTGCAATATCATCAAGTTAAATAAAATGTATTTCCGATTTAACAACCCATTGGCTGAATGATTCTAAAAAGCAGGACCGGGCTAACACTTTTCTGAAGTGTAGGTCATTATTATTTACCGTCTTTTTGAGTAGAACCTTAGTTGCTTTTATATTATCTTGATGCGTATACGGTTCGTAAAAAAATAATAAATGTAAATACAATTAAGAGGTATGGGAGGGGCTATATATAGCCATCGGTGATATAAATAGCCATTGAAAATATTTATAAATTGGAGACTGTTGCGTTATTTTTGAGATGTGATGCATTTTCTAAAATTTTGATTTTTAAGAAAGGTCACGTGTTTGTTTTGCATGATCTTTCAATAAATTTTTTCAGCTGCGCCGTGGCATAAGATTTAATAAAAATTATATATATTTTTCTTACGAAAAATTACGCTGCACAAGAGATTATAATATTGTTGATGTTCAGCTAACCTGTTGCCGACGTTTTCTATAACAACAAAATTGTTCTAACGTTCGTTATTTAATAAAAACATAGAAATGTAGGATGTCCACTTTCAACGAATAGCTATATTGATAAATCATGGAGGAGTATATGTTTATATATATCTCCTATTACATTAAACGAGCAATAATTGTATGTACTTATATAAAAATATAAATATGTATATAAATATACAGTGCAGTCGCGGTAACGTGAACTAATTAAAACCAAGGTTGTTCACGGTAACGAAATTGTTCACGTTAGCGAATATGAAAATTTAAACCAAAATTTATGCAGCGCAGTCGCTGTAACATATTTTGTATAAAATTTTTACCTTCATATCATTTGAAACAACAAAATCTTTAAAATAAACAAAAACCTTTTTCATAAACTAAAAATAAATGGTTGAGTTATGTCTTGCTAAATGGTAGTCAATGCAAAATTTATTTCGTTCACGTTACCGCGTTGTTCACGTTAGACGGTGGTCACGTTGGCGCGACTGCACTGTATAAATAAATATATATATGGCTGAACCTTATTTCGAAAACGGCTGCAGCGATTTTGATAAAATTTAGGGATTAGGTGCACATGTAAACAAAATTAAGATCGAGGTAGGTTTTAAGTTTTTAACGACTATAACAGGGGCGTGACACAACCCTAAACTTTATTTGTTATAAATCATAATCATAAATATCTTCAATTTTGCAAAAAGTGGGCGGAATCGGAAAAGTTCGCGTGACACTTTTCAATAATTGAAAATTTTGATTCAATATAACGCGAAAACGGCATCGACGATTTTCATAAAAATTCTATAGATAATACCACTAAAATCAGTGATCATAACATGCTATGCCACTATACTGGCAAAACTCGTTGAAGGGCGTGGCACAGCCCACAATATTTATAAACGTTATAATAAGAGAACTACTAATGCGGTTGTTATAGAAATTAACATGGTGGATGTACTCGCTATAAGGAACTTTATGACCGAAATTGGGTGCATTAGAACGTGTTGGCGTGGCACCTCCCACACAAACAAAAAACGTTAAAAGTAATATTTAGTGTGCTATGAGAGTAATCTTTTTAAAATTTGGTGCTAAGATGTCGGTTTCTATATGCTTTGAAATTAAATGTATTTCGACGGGATTGCATTAGTGGGCGTGGCACCTCCCATACAAGTAAAAAACGTTTTGTGTTATATTTAGTGTACTATGGAAGGTATTTTCTTTAAATTTGGTGTAGAGGTGTCAATTATTATAACCTTTGAAATTATATGGATTTCAACGGGATTGCGTAAGTGGGCGTGGCACCTCCTTTACGTACGAAAAACGTTAAATATTATATTTATTTAGTGTACTATGGGAGTAATGTTTTTTTTAATTTTTTGTTCCAATCGATAGAGAAAGCACGAAAAATAAAATTTTTTTTTTGTTCCAATAGACTTTTCATTACAGTGGTGTAGTGTTAATGTTGTAGTGGTCATTTTTAATATTTGACCACTTAGTGCGTCCTGAGCGATTTGCGGAATTTGTTGCTGTAAAAACATTTCCCTTGTCCTTTAGAGTATCCCGGAGGTAGTCACTCCATAAGTGACTACTCATCGAGGTGGTTCACTTCAAGTCACTTTGGGTCACTTGGAGTCACCGAGGTGAGTGAAAATCGTGATTTTGTGGAATTGGTCTATAACACCTATAGGCCAGGTTGGTGCAAACACTTATCGCACCTAATTATGTTTTGCGATGCGTGCAATTTTTTGGATATTATTGCTGTAAGGATATTATCTTCGAGGCGGTTCACTCCGAGTCACTTTGGGTCACTTGGAGTCACCGAGGTGAGTGAAAATCGCGATTTTGTGGTTTGCGTGCGATTTTTGTAGAATGGGTCTATAACACCTATAGGTCACGTAATCCAAAGAACCAGGAAAATATCTATACAGCAACAAATTCCGCAAATCGTTCAGGACACACAAAGTGGTTAAATATTAAAAATGACCACTACAATCGTAGCAGGACACCACTGTAGTTAAAAGTCTATTGGGACAAAAAAAACTGTCGCGAAAATAGGACAACAAAAGTACTTTTCATTCGAACATTTGGTAAAATTTAATTAGTAGGAGTGGCTCTTCGCATTGTAGCAAACAATTTATATATGTACATATATTTCCCAGCAAAATGTAATGAACAAGTACCTATAAAACTAAAAATTATAAATAAAGCTAAGTTTTACAGTAAATAAAATATTTTGACAAATTTTTATTTAAATTTATGACCGATCAGTGGTCGGTCTCTAGGTACTTGGTATTATATGGGGGCATTTAAACATTTCCGGCTTTTTTTCAGAGTTTTGGAGATGGATTTTATTTTTTGTTTTTGCCTACATTTTAGCTTGAGGAATAAAATTAGTTTTCCCAATATTTGAGCTTCCTAGCACAAACCTGTAAGCGGCGCGGACAGAGTGTATGTCCGATTTTGTTGAAATTTTACGAAAAAATCGACTTGCTAAAACGTAGAAAAAGTCTGCCTTAGGTGCGAAGATATAGTGTATAAGTGTTTTATTTGTATGGGAGATGCCACCCAATGTTGTCAAACCACATCCACATTATTCATGTAGCTGAAAATCCGGAGAAGGGGATTTTTTTTTTAAATTGTACATATTTAGCATTTTGAAAGGTTTTAAATTGGAATTATAATTTTATGCCCTTGTTACTGTCACAATTTTGCAAAAAACAAAAACAAACGTCAAAAAATGTAAACATACACTTTTTTATAATACATGCGGATAGGTTCCACAAACATTTATTGCCATACAAATATATTTCTACTTTCTAAATTTCTACTCAAATGCGAGCTTTTTATACGTTTTATATTGGGGTAAAGTACAAATTTTAATAACATCAATTTAAACTACATTTTCATGCGGAAATTTGTCTAGCCTAACAATTGTCAACCGGAAAAAGGGTGTTCGTGCGATTATGTGATACAAAAACAAACTTAATATTAACACCCCCTAAATAGCTTTACAACATAATCATACATTACAGCAAAAACTACAACAACTCAGTATCTAATTAAAACAATAAACAATGCTGGCAGTGCAACATCATCAGCAATAAAGACAACAACAAATAATTGAAATTGTACTCAACAATCAAAAACCATTTTAAATTTAATACGATAATTGCACGCATTTCATCTACAAACTGCGTTTTTATTGTTATTTACAGTTCAACTAAACTACAGTGGTGGACATTTTATTAATAAGAGTCGGTGAGTGTAACAAGTGCGCCCACTGATTCAAATTATCACAAAAGAAATGCTATGTATTTATTATAATTGCAGCGATTAACCCCACATTAACTACTAAATGCAGTTACAATCCACAATATGTACTAAATCCATTCAAAATTACAGTGGAATTGCAGCGCAAATGGCAATATTTGTCACATTTTATGAACATTTTAGTTTAGTGTACATTTTATTGAGTCAATGACAGTTAAAAAAATCTTACATACCCTATGTGGATGCTAAGGGGTACACATAAATAGATTGACTGAAACTTTTTGCTCCCTCCAATTGAGCATCATGTTACAATTAAAGTGGCGGTGTTGTGGACAAACAATTTATATTTACTGAGCCTAAATTTGAAACCATGGATTGTGTGAAAAACAGGGCCGTACCGTAAGGCTTCGAGGCCCTGATGAACATTTTGTTTTAGATTTTTGGTAATTTTATTTGGTGAACCTATTTTCTATCCCAGCGTTTTTAAATTGATTAGCAAACAGAAGGGGGTCTCTACTTTTCAATAGCTCTCTAGATGCGTGGCGCCCCCTCAACAGCGCAAGACCAGGAGTTGTTTTCTTACTCGCCACACACATGGTACGGTCATGGTGTCTATGGTTCATAGCATGATGTGGTTGGTTTTTTCGTTAATGCTCGTTAATCAATTGATAAATGACAGTAATTATGGGGTGAATGGATGACTTTGTGTATGAGCAGCACAATTGTTTTGATTGGCTTTAAGTTGTTGAAAATTTCAAATATGGCGAAAAAAATAAAAGTAAATTACAAATTGAGCAATTTATCTTATTAAATGAGCATATAAATGAGTAATACGTTCTACAATACATCATTAAGCGAATTTTACACATATAAAGTATATCTGCTTTGTTTAATTCATTTGATATTGGTGAAAACAGCCTTTTAAATAAACAATCTTTGAAGTTAACCATTAGAACAAATAATCATCTAAACATAATCATACGAAGTGTACAGAAATTGATTAGTGTTATAGGTATAGATACTTAAAAAATAATAAGAAATATGATGTGGCCGTACAAAGACTTCTTCCCCCTTATAAGAGTTTCTCTCTTGGACGAAAATAATAACCCCGGAATCGGGACTGTAGCGTCCCAACTAAGCGTTACAGTGAAGCAAATACAAGCATTTTTGATTTTAGTTAAAAACATTTTGATAAAGTTTGATTTTACTTAAAGAACTGTGAAGAAACTTATAATATTAGGAAAAACTGATTACAATAAAAGAAGGTTTTCTACAAACTTTGCTTTTTCCTTATGCTAGTGAAAAATGTGGCAAGGAAAAGTCTCACAAAACAAAATTTTGCCAACTTTCAGCTTGAATAAAATATCTCAATTGGAAAATTGAGCAACTAACAATATTGTAATCACGCTTATTGAATGCATTATGTGTATGGTGACCATCCGTCCCGTATTCGCCGGTTCCAGTCCTGAATTTCAGTATGCTGTCCCGGTTTTTTTTTTTTTGAAGAAATACGGGACGTACAGATGTTCCGTATTTAATTTTTAGTTGGATATTAATGTTTTTTTGTCAAGGTTGAAATGATGCCATGCAAAGAGTTTTTTCAATAAGGAGCAGCTTAATTATTTCTATATGTACTAAGTTCCTGAAAAAATAAATTAAAAGGTCGTCAACTAAAGAAATTTGGCTGTGAACTTTTTCCCAAACTCAACGAATTTTGGTTTTGTCCCAAGCTTAACTCCTATAAATATGGACACTGTAATTATGTGTAAATTTATCTATTTGTATCACAATCGAATTTTGATTAAAATCAAAAATGTTTTAATGCAAATTTCTACTGAAAGTAAATTTTTGATATGTTTTTTATTTAAGTTCATAGAATATATTTTATTAGAAACTCACTTTAATTAGATATTTCTATTCAAAAATTTTTAAATTGAATGGAAATTGAAAGCATTTCATATAGAATTTATTTAGTAAATAATCAATAATTGAAATTAGTGTATTATTAGTGCATTTCTCTGTACTCTGCTTTACAAAGAAAAGCTCAGCCTAGTTGAATGGCAAAGTTTACTTCGGGGGAACATTTTCTTATGATTCGCCAACTTTCTAATATGGTTTTGAAAAACAAATAGTTATTCTAAAAGTGATACAAGTTTTTATTTAATTTCGGTTAATTTTGGACTCATCAACAGTTTGTAAAAATGTTAATTATTGATCACATAAATTAAATTAAATTATATATCATTCAAATAGCGTTATTTCAATTAAAATCTATTTCTGCTTCTGTTTCAATGAAAATGAAGAAAGTTACGTGCTCCTTGAGCATTAGGGTGGAGTGATCAAAAGGAAAAGAAAAACATCTTGCCCAGTTCGAAAATATAACCAAAAATGCTATAAAATTTTATATGTGATAACTATATTTTTATAGATTATGCTAATAGTCCGGGAGGCAGCCAGGGCCGGTTTACGAAAATTGCCGCACCTTATAAGGAAGAATTGGTCGTAATAGTTACCAAAAAAAAATAAATTTTCACAAGCAAAAAAAAAAAAAGGTTCCCATTTATGAGTTTCAAAACCCTAGCATATTAAGATATATTTCGATTTGCCGCCCCTACGGCACGGCGATGTTGGCATAGGCCGTAATATGGCCCTGGAGGCAGCGTCACATTTCTCTTAATTTTGTTTGCAATTGATAGTTTAAGTAAGGCTGATAATGGATTATAAGCTTCAGGTGCCAGAATCGAGGCGAAAACTAAGTCATATACAGTGGCGTAGCTAGGGTGGTGCGGCCGCACCAAGCGCAAGGCTTTGGGGGCGACAAAATGGTCGTAAAATATATCTCATTTCTAGGATTTTTTTGTAATTCAAAAATGAGTACCTTTTTTTTAGTGAATGAAAGAATCTATGTGGGGAAGTTTTAAGGATACATATCTAATTTTGCTAATTGTGTTTTTCAAAGTGAAAGGTGACTACCTTTTTTTATTTTTTGCTCGTCGAAACTTAGGAGGGGGGCCGGCATTCCAAGTGTTCGCATCACTCGCCAAAAATGCTCGCTACGCCACTAGCCACATGTAGAAAAATATGTTGAGACCAGTGCTGTAGAGCAGATGAAACCACATCGTTTCCATACGATAAGATTTGACCCGATTTTGACTGTGTTGAAGTTTCCAATATATGTATGTAATTTATTTTGGGCGAAAAATATGGTTTTCAGTTTTGATCGAGTAATGCTAATGCTAAAACAAACATCTTTTTTTTCGAAAATGGAAATGGTCATAAAAAATTTTAAGGCTATGAAAAGTGGGTCAAATCTTGTCATGTCGAAATTTTTTAGGCATAAAATCGATTTGTTTTCATCTGCTCTACAACATTGGTTAAAACATAATTTTCTACTTGTGCTTTAGTTTTCAAGTTATTGAGTGCAACTTTTTCCGTCGGCCTCTCGCAATCAGACCCACCACGATTCTGGCGACTGACGCATATTTCCATTATCAGCCTTACTTAAACTATCAATTGCAAAAAAAATTAAGCGGGAGGAAATGACCTTGAAAAATATGACGCTGCCTCCTGGACTATAGTGGTGAGTGATATGATTTTATGTATGAAAGATTAAATTAAATTTATGTCATAGTTCTCCTTTAAGTTAGCTGACCGATCGGCTATGATTTTTCATATGAAATACATATAATTTTACTGTTCTCCTTAAAATTATTTGAGAATTTTCATAAGAATGTCTTTTGTAAATCTGTTAATGTTGCTATTTGTCTAAGCCTCCACTCATACCGAATTCAGTGGCGACGCTAGGGTGTCACTCAGGGCGAAGAAGTTGGTATCACCCGAAGGAAAACAACAACTTGCATAGAAAGAAATAATTGTGGAAGTATTAAAATAAAAATTTTAAATCACCGTCTAGCAGTTTCCACATACAAAGCGTTCGAAACAAATACCGTCGGTAAAACACTGCAACTGCACTTTTTTGAAACAATCAAAATAACGTAATTACGACTTACCTCCAACACCAAAACCTTGTCCAGGAAATAAACCGGGTGGACCAAACGGTGGCATCTGCCTCGCACCCGGCCATGGCACACCGCCACCGATACCGCCCCATGCTACTGCCGCAGCAGCCAAGGCGCTAAACGGCGTTGGCCTAATCGGCACGTGTCCCGAGGCAGCAAGTGCGGCAGGCGATAAAATATGCGGTGATGACGGCATCGATGATGAATGACCCGCGGTGTCCGGTGACTTGCTGCTGTCGAGACCATCAGGTGTCGAACGCGGTGAATCGTCTGCATTCATGTCCTCAATGTCAACAATTGAATCCTCCTCCTCATCGTCACCACAACCATGTGGATCATGCATATCGTCATCATAGTCACCCAGATCGGAATCCGCTGAGCTGCCAGTGGGCGTGTGACGCTCATGTTTGGCTAACAAACTGGCGGCGGAGGGAGGCGTCGTCGTTAGCAACGTTGCAGACGCTGTTGTTGATATCGCTACCGGTGTCGTTGACGGTGTAGAGTTGCCAGAAGCAGGTGGTGTTGTTGGTGCCGCTGAATGTGCACCGGCGTTAATGCTCAATGGCGATAAACTTGGATGGCGAATTTGATGACTGCCAGGCGGCAAATGATGCGCGGACGCAGCAGCAGCAGCCATAGCGGCGGCATGTTGTTGTTGCGCGTGGGCAGCAGCGGCAGCAGCATGAGCGGCATGCAGTAGATGTGCATGGTGCGCAACTGCGGCTGAATGAAACGCTGGATGATGATGTTGATGTTGATGCTGATGCTGATGCATAGAAGCGACAGGTGGAGAGGCGGGCGATGAACCTTGTGAAACCGTGGGAGAGGTTGTCGAGGAGGGCGTTGAGGAAGAGAGATTTGTGGGCGCCTGTTGTTGTAATTCGGGTGTATGGGCGGGTGAGCGTGTAGGCGTAGGTGGTGGCGGTCTTGTGTCTGCTAGCAGAGATGCGACGCTGAAGTTGCTTAGACGTGAGCTGGACTTGTGAAGTTGCTGATGTTGATGCGGATGATTCGCATGTGGATGTGAAAGGTGTGAATGATGTAGATGTTGTTGTTGCTGCTGCTGTAAGTGCTGTTGTAGCTGATGTTGATGATGCGCCAGCAGTAGCGCTGAAGGTGATGTTGGTGTTATGGTGGTGTTCCCGTTGTTGTTGTTGTTGTGTAGATGTTGCTGCTGTTGAATGGTAATGCCGGACCCAATACTGCCGCCGCCGCCCCCATTGGGACTAACGACAATAGTTGTGGTGGCGGTCATAGCGGTAGCAGTTTGCGGCGGTACCGTCGGCGATGTCATAGCAGTGCGTAAACCAGTGACAGTCATTCCTGTAGACAGTTTTAACATATAGAATATGTTACGGTGTGGGGGGCAAAAGGGGAAAAGGGGTTCGATCAAAGGTAGTTAATGCCAGTTAGATACTGGGAATGCTGCGTTGAATGGAGAACGATTGAAAGTACACTGTTATTTTCGTTGTAGTTGGTTGTTGTTTTTAAGTAATTCAATCAATTCTTGAACTTTATTTTAATTTCTTTTAACATTGCACAAAATTTATTAATTTTTTTTATAACAAAAATTAAATTTATCTGAACACTTTTATCCTTTTACAAATATTCATGTTTTTTTCATAAAAATTATCTAAAAAAAACCACTTATTTATTTAAATCCGCCTAAGTTTTTGTTTTTTATTATTTATGAGCAATTTGCAATTTTCTTAATTTCCCTATTGCTCTCAATTAATTTTAATTGTTTTCAAATATGAATATCTTAATTTTCTTGTAAGTTTTCTAGTTCTCAAATTTCATTTCCGACGTCGCGTACGCACGTTAACTCACAAACTTAGACTCACACGTCCTCTCGAGATCACGACTGTTGTACAACTGCTGTTGTGCTGTGAGCGCCGGCCGTGTGTTGTGTGGATCTCGGTCGGTTCAATTGCACACACGCGCACACACACATAAACATAGTGGCACTCATACGACAAGCTGGTGCTCTTTCACAGCGATTTGCTGTTTGCTAGAAATGATTCTGTTTCTTCATACTCCTGCTCTGGTTGTTGGTGTGTTAAACCAGTTTAAAGACTTTCATTCAAATTGTAACTGTAGTGTAAGAGAGAGCCGGCTATAAATAGTGTGCTGTTATTCTTACTCACAGAGATCTACCGTTGTGAGACACCATTTTTATTTAATTCCCTTTTTATGCTTATTTTCACTGTGATATTTTGGGTTGCTTTCACAAAAGCAGCTGTTTCGCTCGCACCTAAAAAGCATATTGGCCAATCCTAAAACTCAATTATTGGGATATTTTTGTTCTCTCATTTTTATCTCTTTTTATCTTTTATGGTAGTTGTGTATAAAAACAGGTTTTGTTCCGTCTACGCCTACTTTTTACGCATGTGGTGGAAAATTAAGTTGGTTCTCACTCACTTCAGCAATTGTGAAGTGTGGTGAGTATATAGCTTAACTAATTCAGACCTGAGCGGAGAAAAACACAATCACTGTTGAATTGTGTACCCCATGTTAGATATTGGTATATAGGCGAATACCACGCCTATATGCATTTTTTCTCTATTTCTTGCTGTTGGCTTATTGCACCAGTTTTGTGCTGAAATGCGTGCAGTGTTGCCACTTGCATGAAACATACATTTTCAAAAACTGTATGTGTTTACGGGACTAATTTTGGTTTGAAAGGACTAATTTTTGCACGACTACTGAGGCAATAACTATATTTATTTTCTTCTTCTTACTCCTTCAACTTTCATATATCGCCTATCGGTCAACTTTTTAAACATACGGTAGGTACTTGTTTCATTTTACCATGTCTCATTACCATGGGCGTCGCAACGAAATTTTTCACGGGGGGGAAAACTCAAATAAAAAATGTCTACAAATTTTTGTGAAAAAAAAAACATTTATTCTGTACTAGAGAACAAGACATAAAGAGAATTAATTAAAGATAAGTCTTTAACCGTCGCAAAGCGCTAAATGACCTTTCACAAGAAGCTGCTGAACCTGGCACTGTCATTATTAAATTCACGAGTCGATATGCTTGATTTAGAAGGTGTTTTGTTGTGTCAGATGATTTCCGAAGTTTGTCTGCAGATTCAGCGCAGTACGTTGGTTTGTTGCCAGGCATGTTTTTCAATATTTGGAGCTGATGACGGAAGTTGGTCAGATCAAAATCCTCTGAGAAAATTCCCAGTTTTGACTACAAAATTTCTTCAGTTGGTACATTTCCTTTGTATGCACCAAGAAGTATATTTTCTAATGACTCTAAAGTCAGCAATAATGGAAAAAAATGGCGCGCCATGTGCATCGTTTATTATATCGCGGAAATTTCAATCAGCTCATTTTGGATTTCAGCGCTTACATAATTGTGCGTTCGTACAAGCCAGTGTTTCAGTTCCGGCACATCCGCCGTCCGTTCTTCCAGGAGTTGCATAAGGTTTCCCTCGTCATGCTCATCACCACGGATAGCCAGTCCAGCACGCATCAAATATCTAAGAGAACTAATTATTGTCATCAAACACTTTTGTGCATTATGTTGCTCTATCGATTTAGCAGTTTCTAATTGAAGATTAATGGCCGGCATGTGCTCTCGATGATAAAGGAATGCAACATTTTTACAGTGAAAAATGCTTTTTCCATGCTCTTTAAATGTTTTGGATCTTTTTTCCAATTCCGAAAACCAGTATAAAAAAGTAGGTGATACGCCAGAAAAGTGTTGGATTTTTCAACCATCAATGAGGGTTTAATACACAAATGGCAGAGTATACAATCATCTTCTTCATTATAATGCAACCAATCGAATTTGGAAAACCATGTTGCTTTGCATTTTCGACCATCTTTCGCAGGAAATGGAAAGGTATTCGGAGGTTGGTTTGGCTTGACAATGATAGAGATTTCATCGAAATGGAAAACTTCTTTACTTGGTACTTAAATTGGCTGACGTTCCTCCGCATTGTTCTCATTTTCCGTAACAACTGAAATATGAAATCCTCAATTAATATTCAAAGTTTTCGATTTCTTTGATCTTGACATGCCGACACAAGACTTAGTCATCATTTTGTACTCAAAGCTCAGTTCATATACTCTTTTTAAACGTTCATTTTGTCACATTTCGATAGATACAAGATGTGAGATAATCACATTAATAAAAAGTAGGGGGAAAAATGAGTATTCTGCCTCCTGCCAAAATTACTGGGGGGAAATTTCCCCCCCCTGCCCCCCGGTACCGACGCCCCTGCTCATTACGTTATTTTTCGTCAAGTTGTGCTTTTCGCTGTAAGTGAATTATCAGATTATTACTTAACCACAAAGCGACGATGTAACTAAGGCACATTTATCAGTGGCGCATGTTGACCATAGTGACTCATGCGACTCCCAAACATGTGACTTCTATCGTATGAAAAAAGTGATTTCGAGAGAAACACGTTAAAAGTTTTTATATTGAGACAAAGAGCGGGCTCAAATAAGGTTGAAAAAAATAAACTTAGAGAGTTCAAATCTTTATGAAATTTCAACACGATGTTTTTGAAACAGTCTTATTTCGAAATCCGTAAAAAAAGATTGAAACATCAGATCAGGTTGGACCTTAAACATTTAAGTTTTAAAGCTCTTCATGTGCCTTTTTTTCACTTTCATATATATTTGACATGTCAGATCGCCATAAAAAAATGGAAATATCTCAAAATGGCGCAGTTTAGCCAAAACTCTTTTTTTTATAGAGTGTTACTTATAATTTCAGGCTTTATGAAAATTGAAACATTTTGATCCCACCTCACCTACCTCGCAACTTTATTCCTATGTATATAGTCAAAATTCACTTATTTTTGGTCTTATAAACAAAAAACGAATTAAAATATTTCTAAACTTTTTTTCACAAAAAAAAATTAATTTGTATTACTTAAATACCTGAAGAAGAAGGCTCCATCAAAATTTTGTTCAAGTTTTTATTGTAAATAAAAAAAAACAGCTTCAAATTGTAAAAAAAAAATATGTTTAACACAGTCCGCAGTCAAAGAGCAAAGAAATGAAAAATTTATGAGTGCATTGCGGAATAACGGTACATTTTTTTTAATAATATTTTGAGTTAGTGATGCAGAATCTATTTTCACCAGATACCAAAAATTCATATGTATTTTAATTTTTACATTTTCAATTAATCGCAATGTGCGACATGTCGGTCTTGGATAGACGAAATATCCAGGCCCGGATTTACCTTAGAGGTACACTAGGCCAGTGCCTAGGGCGGTACGATTTTAGGGGCGGCAAATATTGGGAACTTTGAATTTTTTTTTAAATTTTTCAATTTATTTACACAGGGGGAAAAAAGTGCAAGTATTGTGCACTAAATTACCTAAAAATGTTAAAAGTTTTGATATTACAAAATTTTTTTTCTATATTTACTAGTGAAGAGGGGCGGCAATTTTTGACTGGCCTAAGGGCGGCATATTTCTAAATCCGGGCCTGGAAATATCATAGATCTTACGTCAGGGCCTCCTCGAGTGTTTTACTCAGAAAACCAGATAAGGTACGTTCAGTCATATTGGCTTAAAAAATACATATGTTACAGTTTAAGATAAAAGCAGCAACAAACATCATTGCTGGTAGTGATTCATGCGTACATAATCTAATTCGGGGTTCCATAGATGACAACGAAAGGACATCAACTTAATGAATGCAAATTGGGGCATTGAGTCGACTTATGTTGTACGTACACAATATCCTTGACTTACATTAAAATTATTCCGTAAGAAGTTAAAAACAAGCACCGTGCTTAATCCCTAAAACAATAAATCAATTCAGAACGCAAATCATCAGCTCAACATCACACTAGTGGAAGCTTTTAATCAGGGTACACCCTAGAGTTCAAAATTCAACTCAACGGAAAAACTTTTTATTCAAAATATTTAAGAAAACAAAAATGCAGATATCTTCGTAGACTTCATATATATTGTATAAAAAAAAGTAGAAATACTTTAAGAATTACCATAAGGTACGAAAGTTGAGGTCAATGGATGCTATTTGCTCAAAATAATAGGTACACCGGAAAGATATACAGAAAAACCAAAGAAAATGTTAAAGATATGAATTTTTTTGTTTACACTTTCATTATTTAGTGTATCGACCTTTATTTTGAATAACTTTCGCAACTCTTCTTGGGATACTTTTGATTAGAGCCTGGCAGGTTTCTTTGGGTATCTCACACCACATTTCGTGGGCACACTCCCACAATCACTACGTTTTTGTGAACATTTTTTTTGCTTTTTTTCTTCTTCAAGGCCCCCCACAAGTTTTCTATCTGCTTTAAATCCTGTGACTGACTCGGCCAGCTAAACGCGTTGACTTTACTGTCCTCAAAACATTTTTGCACAAACACAAGAGGTGTGTTTTGGGTTGTTATCTTGCTGATAGATCCAAAGCAGGGGCATGTTGTCCTCAGAATAGGGCTGCATTATGTTTTCGAGTATACCTTTGTATTCGGCTGTTGTATTTTTTTTTTTTTTTTGTGAATCTGACGCGAAACTCTTTGCCGTCGCACATTCGTTTCTGAATCTTTGCCAAATAAATTAATCTTAGTTTCATCTCTCCTTAAGATATTATGCCACTTTTTCCAGTTTTTTGACCAGTTTTCATGATCCCTTGCAAAATTTAGCCTCATGCTCAATTTTTTTTCCGTAGCAAAGGAACTTTTTTAGCTATGCGCCCACTTAGGTTTACCTTTAGTAAACGTCGTCGAATTGCTTGAACGGTAACCGCGTTCCCAATTTCTGCTAAAATTGTCTTTGAAGATTTGAATTTGCCTTTTTTACGAAACTTTCAATATGAAGATCATATGTTGGATCGGTTTTTGATAGTCTACCACGATGTTCTTTTTGCGGTTTATTTTTAAATACATTTCTCACAAAATTGTGAGATATATTCAGCTACCCGCAAGTTGCATCGAAAAAAAAAATTATCAAACAAAAATTTGAACCAACTTGAAGGTGTACCTATTATTTTGAGCAGGCAAATTTTCAAACTAAACACGGTAAGTAGAAACGTTCAAAACTTAGGGGAATTACATGATTTGTTTTACTGAAGATCGTGCTACCAAATTGTGTCATTCACGTTACCACTACGATTTTTCCTCTATATTTCCAAAATATTTTTGTAATAGAGTTTAAACTAAAAACTGAGAAGTGTACCTATTATTTTGAGCAGGTGTGTACATATATATACATACTATATGTATGCAGATCAATTAAATATTTATATTTGTTAACAAACAATGTTTCAACCAAGATATTGTCACTAATTTTTTCAAATAAAATATATTTGGCTCAAATAAATATAAGATTATTTTATCAGATACATATGTATTTCTTATTAGCACCGTACCAACCCGACTTTGCGTGGTGGGCAAATTCAATTCCAATAGCATAATTTTTTATTTCTCTCCTTCCAAAAAAACAAATTTGCAACCAAATGAGATGCTTGGGGGCCCCCAAGGCCCCTCTTGCCAATATGGTGGGTTAGTGCCTGTTTCTTATACATAGGTATGCCATCAAATTATTTTTCAGCGCATATACAGTCATGTGAAAAATAATAGGGACACTTACATTAAAATAGTTCAAACATACCTCTTCTTCTGTTTGAATAAATTGAGGTAAAATGTTACATTACATTACTTGCTGGGATATCAATGCAGTAAAGAACCATTATCAGAGTAAAAATACTTTTCGTCGTTTCAAAGTTGTTGATCGCATTGTGAAGTGAGCTCAGCTTAGCCTGTGCAAAATAATTGGGACACGAACATAAAGTAAGTTATATTTTTGAAACTTTGTGGTTTTTAAACATTTATAAATTTTAAAGATATTGTATATCAGATGATCTAAAATAATGATTTGAAAAGATAGCCAAATAATGTAATTTAGTGATTCAGAATGGGGAGAGGTTGACATTGCACCGTCCAGCTTCATAGAGACATAAAAAAACCTTCACGGTAACGGATTTTGATATCGAAAAATAGCCAGTACGTTGAATTGCATTGATCTGAACAGCTAGAACTGAAACATGTCAGTAGTCAGGGGCGCCATAACGTTCTAAAAGCGGGTGTGGAATTCATTGAGTCGCGGCGGGGGGTTCGCAAATTATAATTGGTATTTTTAAATTAACGAATAATTGTCTTACAGAATCATGGTTTTGATAAAGTAATATGGGATATCTACAATAAAGTTTTCTTTCAGTGATCAATGTGTACATAAAAAACGGCGTCACTTCACCAAAACCTTAGGGGGTTGAGAACTATAATTCTATAATTATCGTATCGTCCTCGTAGTTCTGATCAGAGCAATAAACCAGTGATACCATGATATTTCAGCAGGATAATGCAGCTGTTCATACAGCAAAAATAGTAAAAGAGCTCAAGAGACAACTACTTGAATCTTCTAGGATAGCTAGCTCGTTCTCCTGACATATATATTATTGAAAATTGCTGGAATTGTTTGGCTCGACAGGTGTATGCAGAAAACCGTCAGTACGAGTCCATCCACGAGCTCAAAAACAGCATATTAGCCCACTGGGATGCTTTTCTTAGAACGAATTTAAGTTAAGAAAACTTTGTGCTATCGTTTTGACGCACCTTAAAATTGAGTTTTTTGTTTAATTCAAAAATGCATTAATTTTTTTGACAAATTCTTTATAAGTTATTTATATCCTTAGCTTTAAGAATATATGTACCTATACTATGAAAATAAATTTTTAATAATTGTTGTAAATCCTTTAAAACACCGAAAAATTACTTGTGCTATCGTTTTGTCGTGGTCTGTACATGTGCTTAGTAAAAATACAGTGAAAAGTTTCTTTTTGTATGCAAAAGTATATGGTATATGAGCATTGAACGTTCCACAAGTGTTTATCGTACACTTGTTTATCGTACATAACCATTTGGAACGTTCAACGCTCATATACCATATAGTTTATCGCCGAGAACGAGATATTGGCCAGTCCGTTTTTGTTCTCGGCCTCGGTCATACGTTCTCGGTCCCGATAACGAGAACGATATTTATCGGTTCTCGGTGAAGCACTATTATCAACGCACGAAGTCTTCAACTTACACTACCCACATCGATTCTGTTCCAAATTTGGGGTCCTTATTCGATACATTTTTTTATATAATTGACATGTTGGTTGTCGTCGTGTCAGCCTTGATTGCAAGAACCAATCGAAACGTCAAATTCAACCAGAGTAGCCAGGACGATAATTGCAGCGCCAACTTGACAAAAAATGTATCGAATAAGGACCCCAAATTTGGAACAGAATCGTCGCGGGTGAATGTACGATGAAAAAATGCTCGAAAATTTCTCGTGTTGAATTAAAGTTTCCCGTGCTGAATTCCACATGCGAAAGTCTCACGCGTGTGGAGTTCTAAACATACGCAATAGGTCTTTCGGCGCCCCTATCAGTAGTGTATCAAAATCGGAGGTAACGAGGCTAAACTGAAAACCTTTCCATATTTATTATTGGCTACCAATTTGCTGCGGTTAATAAGTTTCACTTCAAATTCGTGCAAACATAATTTATATTCACGTGTCTAAATAATTAGTAGTTGCGAAAAATCTAAACAGTGGCAACACTATGTCTCTTCTCTCTCAAATTTCTCGCTATCTCTCTCCTTTTCTTTCGCTCACTCATTTTACCACAGTGGATTGTTTTTGATCTATTTAAGTTCACAATAAGTGGAAACTCTCTAATAACTATACTTTTGTTGTTTTTCTCCTCACTGCCTTCATTTTCTACAACTTTTGCCACCACCTATTACCTTCCCCACATTAGCCACACTCTGATATTGAAGATGGCAACCACCGCGATTGTTGCAGTCTGTTGTATTTGTCGTGATTACACCGATGATTGGCAACACTTAGTTTTTATTTTTTTGACTTGAAAGTTTTACGTCATCTATTCGGAGTTTTTCTCTTTTCTCTTACTTTAAAAAGTACTGCAATCTTTTGCTTTTTTTCTATTCGCGCGCAATCGTTCATAAAATTGAAGCGAGAAAATCAGCAGCAGCAGCAGCAACAACATTTGTGTGTGTGACAGACTGCAATGCTGCCATCTTCTTCTCAACGATACCAAATAAAATTTTTTATTATTTAAATTTTTGTCGTTCTCGTTTGTGTTGGTGTTGTTGTTGTGCTTCTCTTGTTATGAAGTTCGAAATATGAAAATAATTGGATTTAGAAATCTTCAGCAGCAGCTGCAGCTTCAACTTCCAGCAACAATAACGAGAGCAACAGTCTCGGTTGTTTGTCGTTGTTGCTGATTCTTGGGGACGTCCTGTCTAGGCGGGTTTTGCTGCTTGTTTGTTTGTTTTTTTGTTGTATTGGTGTATTCAAGTATCTCTCCATATGTGTGCGTGTGGGTGTGTGTTTGTATAGCTGTGTGTCTGCATTCATCTTCTCCTGACGTGGAATGTGGCTAATAGACTCGTTAACTTTGTTATTGTTGTTGTTGTTGCTGTTGCTGCTGAGTCTTAAGGCTGATTTTAAAATTTTACGTTTTTATTATTTTCCTTCTACAGTATTTTAATTAGATTACGTTTAATATTTTCAATTAAATTTATTTAAATTCAACCGAATTTGCATTTTTATTTGAAAATATTGTTATTCCAAAATAAACTTAAATTTCGTTCGAAAAGGTAGAAATAGCTACGTAGTAACAAAAAGTAAGAAAATCGTTTCTTGCCGTCGGTAAAACCCGTTCCAAAGATAAATAGGTACATCTTGCATACAATGTGTCTACATTAGGGTGGTGATTGAATTACTATAACTATATTTGATAATTTTAACTCTTTTACACAGGTTAAAAAAAAGCTACAAAATTTAGTGTTAGCATACAAAGTGTATGTCTTGTCGAAAGTTTTTCTCGATATAACCAGTGGCGTAGCTACACAGAAAAAAAAGATTCGCTCAAATCAAACAATTCCGGGTCCGATTTCAACGAATGTGTGTATGATTTTCAGTCAGAGAAACAGTTTTGCTGATATAAGATAAAAGATCTGTTGAAACTTAAAATAAATTAGTTGATTTCAAAAAACATTTGTTCATTTTCCTAAAGTTTTTGTTGAAACTTAAAATAAATTGGTTGACTGGATTTGTTTTTTCTGTGTAAGAGTTGAGGGGCCCACCTGCGAAAATCTTAGTGAGGCCCCTTTGAAACACTTTTTTTATCTTCGATGAGTAAACACCGAATCGACCCAGCTCGTGCAGTTTTTTAATAATTAAATATGCAAACCTAAGAATCAACCCAGCTCAAACTATTTATTGATCGTTAAACCCAAGTAACCGAAACGACCTAACTCGTGACATTCTTGCAATCCTAAGTAACCGAATCAACCCAGCTGGTACAATTGATTTGATTGTTGAATCTGCAAGCGTAAGAAACCGAGTTGATCCAACTGGTGCAGTGTGAGAGACAATAGGACCCCCTGCAAAATCCCCCAAGACTGACTTCAGCGGTATTATCAGCTACTTTTTCAGCCTTTTTTATCCACGAAAATAATATCTGAGATGATTTTTGAGCATCCTCAACCCTTGATTATTTTTCTTTTCTTTTCTAAGCACCACTTAGGTATGAGCGTTTCATTTCACATGCGATTGTATTGTCGATTCTTGCACGATTTCCGATCGGTACTCGGTAGAAAGCAATCAACGTAATTTTCCTCGCTATAGCAAGCAAGACTTTGGTAATTGATCAGTGAATTACTTGACAAAACTGAAAAAATAAAAAATCTTTCCACGCTTATTTCTCAGCTTTTGGTTACCCGATCTCAAAGCTGATAGTTTCAACACACTCTGCTCGATGAGTACTTTAATTTGATATTAATTAAAAAAACAAGCGTTTAAAATTTTGCGTTACAAATTTTTCAAATGACTCCCACTAAAGAAGTTTCACTTCAAAAATTTGTAAAAGCTGGGTCGATTCGGTTACTTGGGTTTGCAGAATTAATTATTTAACATTCATATTTCTTCGCGGTAGCTCGCGGGGCCCCCTTAGGCTCGGGCTTCCCCCCCCCCCGCACTGCGGGGTTTGCGGACGCTCAGCTACGCCACTGGATATAACCTTGTACAAAGTTTTGGGATCAATAATATTTGCCGCCCCTCGGAAAGAAATTTTTCATTCATTAGGTAAGCTTGATGAGCAAATAAGTGGTTCTCTACGTTTGAATCATTATAATATTGGCGTTACTAGAGAGCTAATGGCACTTATTCCCCCAGGATGCCATATCTTGCAAGATTCCATTTACTATGCAAAAAGAGGTAGTCATTAAATGTTACATGTTTTTATATGTTCGTGTTCGAAATAATAAGAACAACTTAGATAAAAATTGAAATCGTCGTACAAAATTTTAATAAGAATATTTTATACCCGACAAGAAAATATCGTTAGGCGTAAATTAGGTCCCCATTAGTTTTGCCTAGCCAGAACGTTAGGGCCAAGTGTGGATTGTAACGATGTGCCCCAAATTTTGCTAAATAGGATTGTCCAACGTCCGCCTCAGTAGGCTCTCGTTGGGTTTTTGCACAAGGCCCTAACGTTCTAGTTAGGCAAAACCCAACACAGGCATGCCTTTTACTAGCCGTAGTAAGGCCTAATCAGGCAGTCGACAGGTAAACCTAATTTAGAAATTCCTTTGGATTGCCTAATTAGGCTGCTGCTAAACATTCCTAATTTCGGCTAACCTCGTTATATCGCATTTAGGGCCGAATGTATATTTAGGCATGCCTAAGAAAAATTCTAGTCGGGTAATATCGATTTTTATTGTAATAACTAACCACATATTAAGGTTTTTAAAAATGGAAAAGCGATGACCAAATCTATCCCCATTTTTTTTTAATGGCAATATTGTTGCATTAGGTCCAAAATGAGCTGTTCGAAAAAATAAGAACAAGGAAAAAAAATATACAATTCTCAATTTTTATGTTCATCAAATACGCTCTCATGACATTATATTCAATATGAAGTGGCTACCTCATGATTTTTGACTACTTTGGCACACCTGTACTTTATTGAAAATGTCAGGTCTTGGCATTTGGAAAGTGATATATTTTCCCAAGTATTTTTCGTTGCTAGCCATAAATTTTCAGAATTTTCGAGTCTAGCGTATTTTATTCTTTTCTTAACATCCATCCAAAGAAGCTTTATTGAATTAAGATCCGGCAATTGTGCAGTCCACTTCATAACATTGATATTATGGGAACGAAACCACTTCTTTGCTTTCTCTGAGGCATTCTTTAGGTCATAATCTTGCTGAAAGATCCCCCATTCTGCATTTCCTCTGCGGCGTTTAGCAACATTACGGCTTCTAGTATATTTTCAAAATAGTAACGGTCTGAGCTTCCTTCAAAAATAATCTAGCAAACTGAAGTCTTCGTTACAAATGCACACCTTTCAACAAAGGTACTTTCTTTCTTTTATTATTTTTTTGGACAGCTCATTTTAGACCTAATGCAAGAATATTAGAAGAACAAAAAAATAAAGACGCATTTGGTCATCACTTTTTCCATTTTTTAAAACCTTAATATGTGTTTAGTTATTACAATCAAAATCGATATTATAAATTACTAATATAAAAATTTTGTACGACGATTCGATTTTCATCTAAGTTGTTCTTATTATTTGTACATATGCCATTGTGATTAACGAACAAGATTTTATTTAAATCTTCAAATCTCACCCTTGGCTTATCACTAGATTAAAGTAAGGCTACGGAGTCTATAGCTCCGAGCGCAGGAGGACTCCCATCGTGTTGTGTTAGAAACGGAATATGAGGCCCTTCTTGTTGATCAGAATGTCAATATGTTTACATCACCAAAGCTTACTGGTTTTAATCCGACTCTAGCTTATGAGCTATTTTGTAAGTTTGTTTTATTTTATTTACTTTAATTTTATTGTTGGTGATTTTGATACAAGGTGTCAAAAATACAATAACTTTTTCAGTGGAAAATAATTAGATATTACTCACACAACATGTTATACACGAAATGATTTGGAAAGTGATTCCTGAATTGCCATAATTTTTGTAAAAATAATGACAAATTAATGATTTGGGTAGCATTTGAAAAAAATAAAATAATACCTAATCTATATAATAATAATAATATAAAATAATACATATAACATAGTGATTCCAATTCTTGAGCTGAAAGCGGGTGTAAGCGTAAGTCCAATGAAGAAGGACCCAAGTATATAATTGATAATGACATCAAAGCCATTAAACCAAAACTCTAATTTTATATGAATATTAATGTTTTCAGTTATTATGTATGTATGTATGTATGTATATGATCTTATGACGATTTTATTATTATCCGAAAATAAAAATAAAAACTCCAAAACTCACTTAAAAAGTAGTGGAGGAGTTGGTGTCCAAATGTTCTCGACGGTAAGCACCTCGACAGATATGAATATAATATTTTAGATGGTTTGGTCTCTGATTCGTAAGGTTTTTTCCAAGCTCACAGTAGCTAAATTTCGAAAAAGAACCGATGGATTCCCTTTGAGTAACTTGGCAAATATCATATTAAATGAAAGTTCCTTATCATTTTGAAATTATAATACCTAGATATCTAATTTAGCCTAGAAAATGCTTGTTTTGTTAAAATGCCACTTTGTGTCGAGGCACTGCTATCTCATTTTGAGTTCCTGCTGTGTCAAACCACACTGACTCCAAAGTAATTTTATAACTCTGTAGGTGCTCAGAAACTTAAGTAGTTTTTCTGGGTGAGAATCTGCTAGAATGCTGGAGGAAATGAGCGCAGGACCAAAATTGCTTCTTCAAGATTTCTCTGATCTATGAACCGCAGAGTTCAAAGCCTTTAATTTATTGATGAGTTAATTCGCCGAGGGGTTCAGTAATCAAATATTGCTAGCTCTATTCCAAATATTATAAGTAATTTACCGTACTCCTTTGGCCTTTTCTTAATGATTTCCAGAAAGCATAGTAACAGCCAAATCTGACAGCGCAATAAATATACCAATTGAATTCAAACTATCCTTTTTTTCGATTATTTCATCATTGCTTTTCAGCTAAAAATATGCTCTACGAAGAATGTATAGCTCTTGTCTAGTAAATAAATGCTGTATTATCCATACCTGGTTTAATTTGAGATAAGAGATATTCATGCAGACATTCTTCTGGAAGCGCAGTCCAGGAGACCCTCCCCTAACTTATCGACAGTCTCTACGTATTATGTTATGTTTGGTGACAAAAAGTACTAATTGAACTTATATATCAAACATTTTCTAATATTTTCTGGCTTAAGAGTTAGATAGAAAAATAATTGTCTTCAATCAGTTTTTTGGCAGTCCTGTAAAAATGTGTACTAGTCGCTCAACAAGGATTAATTTTGCAAAGGTTTTCGAAATGGAAATGTGAAGACCCCTGTGGCACATAATACCACTCGATTGATTGTGGGCAAAAAATTGGCTTAAAAAGAGAAATAGAATTTCTGGCAAAAGCTAAGCTATTAACAATTTTAATAGTTTGGTACACATACTACAATATCTAAGCATATGTTCTAGGCTACTGTGATTTCCAAGATATGTGTTTAACAATTCAATATGCATTTTCGAAACAAAAAAAAATACCATAAACAGCTTAGTTGTCACCGAATTTGTCGTGCGCATTGCACAGTCGATTGCCTTGGAGGTTTAAGATCGCTCCCATGCAATCAAACATTTTTATAATACATAATCGGAACTGAAGTTTCTGCAAGAACCAAAAAGTCAGCAAAAATTGTAAGTCTCTTGAATTTTCAATTAAAAACATTCGAACAAATAATTCTAGAAAATCAGATAGGTCCGTAGAATTTTTCATAACATTTAATTAGAACACGTGAGTCAAATAGCAGTTTAGTGATATGTTTTTGTTAGGTTTTGTGGAAGGGGTGGAAGGTGAAGTTAAAGATAGACATTCCTAGGTACACTGAACGAAATTTCGTACATAAAATGTTTGACTTTCATTAAATTTTTTATTTACACTGTACATTTTTCTGATGAAAAGTAAAAATGTATATTCTGATATAATTTATAAAATTCGTGTGCGATACATTGTTTTCGTACATAAATACAAAATATGTACTTTTACAGTAGCTGTACTTTAATGTTAAATACATGCACTGTATGTATGTAGTCTTACTTTCGAAAAGCGCACATTTCTTGTTCAGTGTATTAAGAATAAAAAATATAAGCAAGCAACTACGATAAAAAAGACGACGCAACACAATAAACCGATTATTAATTTCAACGCTAACTGCAGCACAACAAACGATTTTTCTCTTAACTGTCTGCGTGTCCTTTGCTCATTATCCTGCTTTGGATTGCCACAGCAACGCAAAGATTTTTACGAATAAACATGGTGTGGCAACGGAAATTATATTTTTGCAACTTCTTTTGTTGCTGGCAAATGAATTAAATTGTTGCTCAACAGCATAAAACGAAGGAAAATAAAAGAGGAAAACTAAATAAAATAAATAAAAAGAAAAGCAAAAAAAAAAGTGAAAAAATTCGTTGGAAAATGGGTGAAAAGGTTCGGATAAAACTTTCAACTGTGCACCCACCAGCAACAATTTGAAGCGCACAAATTAAATTCATTCCAAGGGTTCTTATTCTGCTGGTGCGGAATACATATTTCGAATTGTTGGCTACCCAGATGGGTGGTGTTGAACAGGAATTCAGCCAGAAAAAAGGCAGCTTAAATGAAGGGATTACGTAAAAAATTTACTGTATTTTGGGTGGAAAATTTTATATCTTTGCTATGAGGAGGGATGGTCACGATGTTGGAATTTTTGGTCCAATATTTTGTTGTCAAAGGATAGACCTCCTCTCTGTCTGTTTGTCTGTCGCATTCAATTAGTTCACAGGGTGATTATTATTTGTAAGTGCAATCTATGGCAGTTGGGTGTGAAAATCACAAAAGCAAAGTTTTAATGAGAGAAAATTCATTTGTTTTGTTTTATTGGGGAAAATCGTTTTCTCTTACGCCATGCCATGCAAGTATTTTTGTCTCTTTCTCTTTTGTCGATTCTTCCACCATTTACAAGGTAATTATTTTATTTGTCTTTATTTTAGGGATAAATGACGTGGGTTTTTTACATTTTCTTATTTAACCCTTTCTCATGATTTGGATTTGTTGTCACTTGACTGCCTTTTGGTATTTTAACATTGAGTTGGGGAGTTATTATTCTGTTTCGTTTTGTCTGAGTTTTTGTTATTGTGAAAAGTTAATTAGAATAATTTTTTTTTTTAGATTATCATATGCTTTGTTTAATGCAAATTTTTAATTGAAATGAAGTGGCGTTTGTTGTTTGTTAGTTGTTCTTATTCTTCGTTATATGGTACCTAGAAACAGTGGGCTATGAAAGCAAAAAAAATAAACAAAATTTGGAAATCAAAATCGTGTACACAGAATTGTTATAAAGCCTAATAGAATATACGTATCAGGCAATGGCAAAATCGAAATGGAGCAATCTTTTTGGAAAACAGGTTGAAAAGACGTCAATACCAAACTACAGCGCATATCCAGAAAAAAATATGAATTGACTTATTTATATTTTGAGTTTCTGTACAAAAAATTATGCATCACTCGTTGCGTAATGTGTGAACTTAAAAATGCTTCGTTATTTTAGTCTAGAACACGTTGAAAAAGTCAAACTATATTGAGAAAGTCAAAAATGTTGATTAAGATAAAAATTCGCAAATGTATGTTGAAAAATAAAATATTTTAAAGTAGGCGAAATATGTTGAAAAAGCTGATAATATTGAAAGAGAAAAAAAGGTTAAAACAAAGCGACAAATATGCTTACCGAGTCGATAAATGTTGAAAAAACTCAGTTTTTAGGGATATATTCTGAGCAATATCATGCATAAACTAAATTTTTAGAAAGATCTTAGTTAGTAGGGATTACAAATTTTTAAAAAAATTTATATAAATTAACTTACATACAATGTGCTATTGGTTACTGGATCTGGATCTATAAAATCCAGGGCCTCTGGTTTAGAACTTACTATGAATAATGAATCCTATTAAAATGAAAAAGAACTACTAAGGACATTTTACTATCCTTTTCAGTGCCGTTACTAGGAGGGTACAAGGGAGCCCATAGCCTGGCGCAAAGACAAAGAGGGCGACTTAATAGTCCGATATATTCATTTAGACTTTCAAATAATATTGGGTAAAGAAATCCGAACTTAACCTTTTTTATTAAATTTATATTATAAAAACCAAAATTTTTTCTATGTACATACATTAGAGCAGTTCAAAATAAAAACTTTTTGATTTTTTCACGATGTGTCGGTGGATTACTATAGCCCTATATATCTAGACAAAACAACCCATAAGGATTTTCATGAATTTTGAAAACTGGATTGCCGCCGCCTGTTTTAAGTTGGCTACCCATTTTCGAAAACATTGATTTAAAAAATGGTGCAAGCTAAAGAGGTTATCAATTCTTGCAACAAAGTGGGTATGCTTTTCGAACTATTATCGATCGAAAAATTCGAATCCGTGATCATTTTTTCTTCTTCTTTTTTTCTTATAAAAAAAATTGAAAATTGCCCGGACAAAATTAAAAAATGCCGATTTTTTACTTTCAAGTTGCAAAAACGGCTCATATTATTTTACCACCGATCCCGTTTTACAATTTTATTTGCTTAAAAGAATGCCGTAAACCGCAAATCATTATCTTATTTCAAAACCAAGATATCTACATTTTACTACATTAAACTATAAAAAATATAGCCATAAGCAAAATTTTTAAATGTGAAAAATGTTATGAGGCATTCAAGCCAATGTATGACTTATGCATCATCTTGTACATACATATATTCCGAACAAAGTTCTGAACAATACAATTTTTATAGTCTTTAGCAATTTTGGAATATTTTTTTTAATCCCATTGCTCAGTGTAGCAAAAGGACTAATTCCATTTAAAATTCCTTTCATCTTATAATATGAAGTAATTCAAAGATCATCGCTTAAAAAAATGTGCTAATAATTTTTAAACTGTTACTCATTACCAGAATTAAGTAGGTTCCTAAAAAATTTTCTTGTGTCATACTTTCAAAACTCACTGTCACTGCCCACAAGATTTGCAATGCTATCTTCAGTATTCAAGGGTATTGTTATTTAATGAGTACAAAATCAAATCAAAACAAAACCATAAAAAAAGCATTAAAAACTTCACACTTGGCAGACGCGATCAAAAGTCAAGTTAAAAAATAAATAATTTTTTAATAAATAAAGCAAAAAATAATACGACACTTTTTTATATTTTTAATAGCAATTGAAATAAAAATTTGTTGTTTTATAATTTGTGTAAATTGTGATGATAACTTGAGTGTCTACTACTGTTGCTATTTTTTCAAAAGCTGATTATTTATTAAAGTTTTTAATTGCTGCTGATTTTACTGTGTAAATAACAAAATTTATTATTAATTATTTTATTTAGAATTAAAATGCTACGCGTGTTGAACGCTATCTGAGATCTTAAAACTCAACAATTTAAAGCTCCATAATTTTTTCTTTATTTAGAATATTATTTTTATGTTATTTTTTATTATTGTGACAATGCTTGACACTCATTTGCTGGGTTATCATAGACACATATAAATAAATTGAATAGACAGAAAAAACAACAAATGAAACGAATAACAAAAAACAACCATTTTGTTTAAATAAACGAATAAACAAATGAAATAATTAATTATTAAATAGCAATCAACGCAGATCAGCAACTGAACTTGACTCGTTTCTTAGCGCTGTTGATATGACAAAAGCAGCTGTTCTAGAATGCTTTGTAAGTATATTGTATTTTAAGTTTTAAAGAAATATTTCTCTTTTTGCTAAATCGAAAAACATATAGAACAATTAATTAAAAAGTATCAGTGGGAGTCAATTAAGTTGTGTGTTAATAGAGAGTGAGAGAGAAGAAATGTAAAGAAACAAAAATCAGCAATCAAATATTACATTAGGAAATATACAGGCTATACCCTTTATATTTTTGTTCAGAATTATGTAAGTATTCCCTCATCTTCCTTTGAAGCACATATGAGACCCATTAATCTTTGAGAGCGGCCAGCTTCAAAAGCTTTTTTTTTCACACACATTCATTTTTGGTTTGGAAATGCGTTGGCCTGCGACTTTGTTCGCGTGAAATTTTTTTATTTATTAATTTATTTATTTATTGTGGCATACTCTAGTAGCTGCTCAGATTGACTAGTTCAATTCATACCCTAAACAGAATTCCGGCGTAAATGTCGCGACGGCTGACGGTAGAATTAGATTTGGAGAAAAGAGAGTTGCGCTCTCTTCTCCCATACGATTTTCACAGCAAAAATTTTACTCTGGCGGTATTTACGTCGTACGCCGGAATTTTGTTTAGGCTATCATTTTTCAATCATGTTTTAGAGAAATTTCGCTTTGAACGTTTGAAATAAGTTTTTTTCGTACAGAAAAAAAAAAGTTTTCGAAGGTAAGGGGAGGCAAATTACCTCTTCGCTCCTTGAGCTAATTGCCTATGGTACGCCACTTCTTGAGTGTGCTTTGCATTTTTGCCTACCTCGGTTCAAAGGTGCCCAAAACTGTTCTTTTTTTCCCACAACTTCTAAGCTAATAACCCTAGAAATATAATGGCTATCACAAACTTGAGAACAATAATCTTCACATTTTTGCTCCGATGCTTTTCTCGCATGTCTGATGTGTAACGTATTACGAGCGCAGCAACGAAAAGGTAAAACGTCCTTATAAATATGAAATGATTTGAATTTTTGACTAACTACTATTATACGTTACTCATACGACATGTTGGCAACTCGACATCATGAGGCGGACGATTTACTCCTCAAGGAAAATAAGCGGCTTAGCCATTGATAGCGAAAAACGACAACTTTCCTCGGACACCTAAAAGTTAATTTTTTCTTTAAAATTAAGATATTGATCCCGTTGAGAGCGATTTCTCATGACTAGTTTTTGAAGTCATGCTTACCCAAAAAAGTCATAACGTTACAATAAAGCTTACATCAGCATTAGTTCAATTATTTTTGAATTTAAAAAGTACTTACAAACATACAGACTTTTTGTATTTTAGGTACTTGTCTACATATTTATTATACATATGGGTATTTACTGAACATCCCGCTTAGTTATTTAAAAGCAAAAATCAAAATGATTTTGCGGTCGACGCTTTATTATTGTTATAATTTGTGTTTATTTAGTTAAACTGTTATAATTAGTAAGGCAAACACTAAATTGTTTAAATTAGCATACCTAAATAGCCAAAATAAACAATTGTTGTAATTAGCATTCAAGCATAATTTCAAAGAACTTTGTCGGCACATTTTTCAAAAGTTCGGTGATAAATTTTGTATAGATTTTTTTTTCATGGGCTGTTGAAAATTTCAATGATTGTTTTTTTTTTTTGGTATATTCGAAATATGTTTGCAAATATTTCATGTATAATGTCTTTATCTTAGGCCTTAAAAGAATAACGTTCTTATTATCTACGACAAGAAAATAGTTTTGTCATCTATCCCTGATATGGGTTTTTCAAATAAAATACAAGAGCTCAAACTAAAGTCAAAAAAATTAGTTTGCGACTGAGTGCAAGAATGCTCCTTGCATTCAACAAAATATTTCTTGTGCTTAATAAAGACGTTTTACGATGTCTGAACATCTTTACTGGCGAGTATGAAAGGAAATCTAAATATATTGAAGTGTGTTGGCTAAAATGCAGGGCCGTATTAAAGCGAAGGCGAAGTAGGCGACCGCCTGCTCCGCGTTTGAACGTTAAGCGCCCAAAGTGCCAACGAGTGATCCAAACTGTGCCAAACGAAGGCACCAAGCGAGGGCGCCTTGCAAGCTTTCACTTGTATCTGAAGAGAAGACAGTTCAAACTTTTTCGCGATTAAGAATGGCGCCTCTAATGGTTATTCCTCTCCATGAGTATACTTTTGGTAATAAATTTTGTTTCAAGTCAACCTTGTAAGTAAGTAACTTCAGAAAATAACTATCAGTTTGGAAACAGCTATGAAACTAATAGAGCGGGTGAGATGCTTCCTGAAAAAACTTAGATCAGAATACGCATTCAACAGCGTTATCAGTGATGCCAAGGGACTTGCTGACCAGATTGATGCGAATTCTGATTTTGAGATAGAAACAAATATGCGCCTAAGGAGGACCAACTGCAATTTGATTACGAACAGTCAGATGAACCAAGTACTTCAGGGAAGAAATTTTTTGAAGTCAATTTCTGCTATTCAGTTCTGAATGTAGCTATCGTATCACTTGACGACAGATTTCAGCAAAAGAAAAGTCATAGTGATAATATTATCTTTTTATTGCGTTGCGTTGTTTTTAAATTTTTTTCAATTTATATGATAACCAAGCATTATCACTCTGTGGTCAAGTATAACTCAAAAACTAAAGAAGATTCTCACACATGATATCAATGGACAAGAAATCCAATAAGAAGTAATTATCCTATCGCCGATGCTGCCATCTGAAACAACTACAATAAATCCACTAAGCTACAAGAACGATGAAATTGGAAATTTCTAGCATAAGATATGAGTTATAAAAGTGAATGGAGGTCGAAAAAGTGAAAAGACCACAATATCTCGAAAACTGTACCATTCGAAAAATTTTTATTTTCATTCTCGAACTCAGCAGAAAAAAGTACATAAGAAAAGTAACCTTTCATCAAAAATACATAAGAAAAATCATTTTGTAAACTAGCGTTATTCAAGTAAAATTTTTCAAAATTATTTAAAATTGTTTTTAAATCTATCAACACGGATAACCATTTTCTAGATACTTGTTAATTTCTTTAATTAACTCACAACAAAGAGTGGGGGCGCCAAATAAGCTTTTGCCTGCAGTTTAAATTTAACTTTCGTCCGCCCCTTCTGAAATGTAATATGTATTGCTAACGCTGATGCTAATACCTAGTGTTATAAAAGTAATACTTGATTAATATATACACCCATCCATCGATTTACGCGGTAGATAGGTTTTTGAAAAAACCGCGTAATTCAAAACCGCGTAAATCGAGACAAGAAGTCCATACAAATTGAGTGGATTGGTTTTCAGATTTTAAAAATCGCGTAAGTCGAGCAATAGAACTCAAAGAAAATAGCGTAATTGGTAAAAAAATCCGCGTAAACTGAACCCATAATGTACATACATATGTACGTACCTACCTAATGAAAAATTGGAGATTACATAAAAAATAATAATTAAATAAAATAATTAGATTTTTATTTTTTAAATTCAATCACATATCCAAAGTATTAATTATAAAAAGTAAGAAAATTAAATAAAAAAGTAACATGAAAGTAAAACCAAAATATTTTCAAAAAATATTATGTTGACCATGGTGTAATAACAAAGGTGAAGTAATTAAGGAGAGCCATAAGTGTTGAAGCCATTTTAAGAGCGTGAGAGTATTCGCTTACTTGCTTTAACTTTGACATCA
Organism: Meiosimyza platycephala; assembly: GCA_963662105.1. NCBI lineage: Eukaryota > Metazoa > Arthropoda > Insecta > Diptera > Lauxaniidae > Meiosimyza > Meiosimyza platycephala. Next base: position 72,285,200 of record OY759209.1, on the reverse strand, counting down.
TAACATTTCAATTGCCCCTGCGCTTTGATAAATTGCAGAGCTTAAGCATAAAGTTCTAGAAAACTTTCTGAACGATGAGCTGCTAATGTTGCGCAAAATACTTTAATTGTGACAAATTTGGTCGGTGTCAGATTGAAACCCGAAGCACGATTTAGCATAATTATTTATTCGCAATAGAATTCTGAAAAACCTAACACAAATACCACTTAGTAAAAAGTTGCTTCAAACGCTTTAAAAATGTAGGAATTGCTGAACGGGACCATTACACCATGACTCCACCTTTGTTTTTACACCATGATGTTTACTACATATACACGAAACTTCGTCATATTATTTATGTTCACGTGTTTTTAACTGAAAAAAATGTCTTATACGTGTTTTTAGCTGAAAAAAAAATTTAATCAAATAAAATTTTGAAACCGCGTTATTTTAAAACCACGCAAAAGAAGTACCGCGTAAATCGAGGGATGGGTGTATACTACATATACATATATCAAATACTTCATATACATTCAAAGTTTACATAATAAGTATTCTTTACATGCATTATACTCCTTAAGTGCATTATATTCCTTACCAATACTACATTTTGAAAATTACAAAGCCTAAGACATCCAAATTTAGCGACATAATAAAAAGGTTTAGATGTCGATTTTATCGACATTTTTTGGCTTTTTAATAATTTTTTGATCTTTATGACATTTTTGACATACATACATGCATATGTACGTCCACATTTTCCAACATTTTTCGACAGTACATTATTAAGTTCAGATATCCCACCACGATTGCTTGCATTCGCTCGTTTTCTTTTTTTTTCATAAAATCTTTTCTTCAAACAGAGAGTAAGAATGCTCAGTAAAATTTTAACATCATCACAATTAAGCACTGACACAATACAACTTTTCCTTAAATAGTGCTGTCAAAGTAAATAGCTTGTAAATACTGCCTCAAGTACTTTCATAAAACATCACAGTACAAAAACAAAAATACTCAGAAGGTACTTTAAAAATGTATCGAGTATATAAGCATAGTTACTTGAATCGTAGTAAAACTAAGCATCACTAGAAAATTGACTAGTATTAAATTGTGTAACACTCAACATTTTTTGTGTCAAATTGTGCACTGTTTAAAATAGAAGTATTTACATATTTATTTCCTTAGTTTGCACTTTTGTGAGAAGTTTACTTTCAAGTATTGTAGTTTAGTGAGATGATATACTCATTAATTCTCGATTTCATCCCAAGAAATTTTATATTTGGTTTTAGTTGCCTAAAAATCTACCTACATGGGATATACTATAATTTGTAAGCATTATCCCATCTTTTATTCGTACATATTGTCACTCTCACTCTATAACGCTAGCGTGCATCCATCCACTTCATTAAAATCGGCAGCCATCTTGTGCGAATCGTTCAAATTAATAAGTCATTTATCAATATTAGCGAAACAATTCACTCGGTGTTAAAAACCCTATTAAATGGGAATGGGAACAAGCACAAAACCCATAATATACGTAATAACCCTCATTCTGAGAAAGCATTTTTAATGCTGTGCACACGAGCATGTGTGTGATAATAGTGACAGGGATGTACAGACGAATAGAGATAACAAGCTCCTTTGAACGATGCTCTGAGTGGCTACAGAGTTGCTGCGTACAGTAAAGGGTATTTGCCTTTATATAAAATAAAGTTAATGCCATAAACCGCAATGCAACCTACTCAATTATATACGCATCCTTATTTCGTAATGGAAATTTGATCATTTGGAAATGATTCGATGTTCTTTATTGCATGCGCAGTTCATGAAAATCAGAAATTTCGTAATTTTCGATATTGAGCATGATAACTGCACACGTGACAACTATACAAAATTTAATAATATTTTGGAGAAGTAAACTGAATGAAAGTAAAAAATATAGAGAATTGAATGAAAACCCCCTTATTTTTTAATCAGTTTTACAAACTTTACTCCTTTGAACTTTTTAAACGCAGGTACACGTACCTACTGCGTTGCAAACTTCCCCCATAAAATTTTTCACATTGCTAATCGACCAAACACGACATTTCCTAAAATTGTTTGTTAAGAGTAGTTAAAAATAATTGATTGTCATAAATACAGCAACTTAACGTAGACAAAGCGAAGTCACTTTCTAACCCAACGTTCCACCCCTTTTAAAAGCCAACAATATAAACCCTCACGGTTTGGTGCTTCTTCTTTTGAAAGTCTCATTAGAAACTTATGATACCCTTCGTTGACTTTACAATAGCCGACTGTCACTCAGTTCTAACGAATGTCACATATCAAACAACCCTATGTAGCATATAACCGGCGTGCTACTACCGACTCTTAACATTATTATCATCTCCACAATCACCGTCATCAACTCATATGGCATTTAGAAACTGTGCTACTAAAGAATCAATGGGAATATTTGCACATCAACTCGATTTCGTAACAACCCCAAGGCTCTCTTCTTTACTTAATGCTGAATTGCTCTCTTTAAAAATGTTAGCTTTTCGAAATTCATTATTTTGATTGTGCGTAAAATTAGTGTGCCAGTTCTTCAACAGTTCTCATAACCTTTTCTCTTTCCTGTCAGCACTTTCAAAACGGCCACTTTGGTGCCAAATGGGGACTTCTTTTTAGAAAAGTGGGTGCTCACGTCAGCATTCTTTTCTTCTCCGTAAGCTTGATGCTAATTCGGATTTGACGATTGATATGTATGTACATATATTCGAAAATTTTAATTTGACCAATAAAGTACATACATATGTAGACCAATCCATTTCAAATCATGCAGTCGGAGTGACTTTAAATTTCGGAATTGGTTGACGATTAAATATGTTGTTTTTCAAAGTAATTAAGGGATGGTCCCTTAATTACCCCAATTTGATTGCAAATCAGTTTTTACGAAGTTATGCCCATTTAAAGTTTTAGTGTCAGAGCTTAAAAAACCCCTGAAGTTTTTGTCTTTTGATTCTAATAGAACTTCAGATTTTCTATCAGAATCTTTAAGAAATTGTGAAAATTATTGAAAATTGGCGGAGTTATAGGGCTTTTTATTAAAAAAAAAACAAGCCAGATTTTCTCAAAAACCCCAATTTTTTTACGTTTAAAATTTAATTGTGAATTTGCATTAATATGAGAGAGAAATGACATGAGTTTAATGCTTGTTAAAACACAATTGAGGTCAGGAGATTTTTTTCCCTAAAATCAAAATGTACATTTTTTTTTTCATCATTGCCAAGCCATTCTACGGTACTATTTTCAAAGTAAATAACAAAAACAACATTCAAAATTACTTTCTACAAATCTTGCTTGCATTCTCCATACTTTTTTTACCGTTATTTTCGTAATAACATTTTATCATAGGAAATATATAAAAACATCGTACGCACATATAGCTTTTTCGCTGACAAAGTCAAGCAAACAAAACATTCAAAACCCACAGAAATACAGTCAGCGACATCAAAAATCAAAAGACAAACAATAATTATTTTGATTTGGATAAAAATATGATAATTTTGAACCAATTTTCAGTGGTTTTTCAAGCTCTGACACTAAAACTTGAAATGAGCACAGCTTCGTAAAAAAATGTTTTTGAATCAAATCGTGGGATGATTTGATTCCTTAACTACTTTAAAAAACCACATATTTAATCGGCAACCAATTTCGCAATTTGAAGTCACTCCGACTGCATGGTTTGAAATGGATTTGGTCTGTATATTTTTACTTCTTGCCAAGCATAGGTAATGCGATTGACAAACAATTTGAACAAGGAGTTTCAGAGTGAAAAATGAAATGAACGAAATGTTCATTAAAAATTGCTTATACTAAAAAGTTTTGAAATTGATCAAAATATGCAGAAAAATTATTTTTATATGTCATTCTAACATTTTTTAAACGATTTAGAGATTTTTTACATAAATAAAATTGTGAAACGAGTGTAACTTGGTTTTGAAATTTCTTATGCTGACTCATATTGTTAAAATATGAGGAATTCAAAATATAATGTATATATAATTGAATCGATATATCATTCAGAAATCAGTAGCTAGTATATATTTTCTTCTTTAAAATGAGATCAAAGTTGAATATTCAGCTCAAGTATTCCCAGAAATATCACGGTTCTTAGCGATCTATATATTACTGACTAAATATTAAAAATCTAATTTTATTAATTTAAGTATAATCTATTGCGAGTAAATCTATGTACTTTTGGGTTTAAACAGAGAAAGCATTTTTTTGGCCAGTTAGATATCATTCAGACATAAAGTACACAATACGTTGAAGCTTTGAAGGATGAGTACTAAGTATAATACAATTTTATGATATTTAGTATGGAAAACTGGAATCAGTGAATACAAAAAAACCGAGGTAGTGGGGTTGTTGCCAAAGTGTAAATAACAAAAGCAAATAAACCTCCCCTTTGCGGCTGCTGCTGTTAGAGAGTTTATAGAATAATGAATGCCCAGTTTAAGTGCAGCAGGGAGAGAAAAAATAAACCGCCATGAGGTTGAATTGCATGGAAAAGGGTAGTGGCAGGCAGAGATGGCGTTAATATTTGGCAAACAGATCAAATTAAACAAATAAATAAAGACGAGGTAAATGAGAGTGATGTTTATGTGAAGTTAAAGAGTATTATCAACATACTCGTAAATGGGACGCAAAACTATTTTGGAAATTTATAATCTTAATAAGAATTTTCTACACTTAATCATCCAATTAGAACAAAAAAGAAAAAAAAAACATTAACGGTAACATATTAGGAGTTTAATCATAAAAAAAAATTCATTAATGCGCTTATTTTTCTGATAACGTTAAACGAAGATAACGAGACAATCAACTTGGTCTATAATGTAAGCGATTATGCATGCATGAATACAGCCCCCCCATTTTCAACGCTGAGAAATCTCAGTAGCAGTAATTTACTCGATGCTGGTGTTTTTCTACCCTACTCCGGCTATATCAAATTCACTCAATTTGGGTTACTTCCATTTGCTTGCGTTGTTGTCAAGAGGGTAACGCCAGTAAAACCATTTAACTTCGTTTATTTAATTTGCAAATGCTTTTGTTTGAGAGTCCTTTGGGGGAATTTTGCGTCAATTTTGTACTTGTTATAGGCTGAAAATGTGCCCAGGGCTGTTAGCGTATGCTGTCTGCCTTCCTGCCGGAGTTGGGTGGCAGGCGCTTGTTTGTCTATTTGATTTGTTATTGTTGGTTTTTTGGTATTTTATTAATGTTTATTATGGTTTTTGAGCGCTGTAATGAATTTTGATTGTTTTTCATGGATTGAGTTTCTATGTGATTTTGGTTTTGAATTTCAGAAGAAGTTTGTCGAGTGAAAAATGTTTTATTTTAATTTTCGATTTTTTTTTTTGGGTCATCAAATTTGTTGGGTCAAATGCTGTTGTTTGATTGCTATTAATTAACGTTTTGACTTTTGAACTCATTATTCTCAAATTACAAAAAAATGGTAACGAAATTTCCATAAAAGAAAGTGCCACCTAAATTTCCAAACTTTAAAATTTTTTTCATAATATCTAGAAATAACTTTTGGATTTTTCCATGAGCGCAGACCTTCCGATATATTTCCTCACTACTCGATTCTATTCAACTCCTTCAATGTTTCTATATACTGTAAGGATACTGTTCGATCTATGGTTGTCTTTTTTATGTTTTTCGATAATAGGCACCAAGTAAATCTACGAAAAATAAAAAGGATATTATATTATATTTTATGTAATACATTTTCGGAATATCTGATAAAGTCTTTGAATAGGGTCCATTTTCGAAGTACCTAATTTTCATATTCTTCATAAGCACCTTTCATGACTTATCAGATTTGACATAACAATTTTTCCCACAGAACAAACATCCCAATTAACCGACAGCAATTGCATTGACAACCCTTAGCAGCAGCAAACCCGTACCCACTTCAAATCCATCGAATAGACATCAAACTGACCACAACAATGCAAGCAGAAACAACATAATTGGCAAAATCACAAGCGAAACTCAACTCATGTGCGCGAGTGAGTATTAACAGATAACAAGCCCAAACATAAAAAAAATCAAATTGTTTATAATCAGATGATTAATAAAATCCTTTGTCAACCCGTATAATTATTATATTATTTATTACAAGTACATACTTACAATTCTTCTATATGCAGGATACGACCGCCTAGATAAAACACTACAAGAAAATTTAGGCATATGTTTGAGTTGATTTCAAATGTCAGTGGGATAAAATTTTATGCAAGCAAATTTACAAGCAACTGACAATAAATATTTAAATATATTAAAGTATGTATTAGGGTGATCTTATAAGATGAAAAAATGAATTTTTTTCTGATGAGCCAACCGCTCATTCGGTGCTTTGTCATTGGAAAAAAGTATGATAAGTTTTGCAAAAGATCTAAAATTTTGGTATTATCGTCAAATAGTATTAATGGGGTCATTCAAAAAAAAAACGTTCGACAAGTTAACAGATATATTGAAAGGTGCAAAATAACCATGAACCAGAAGAACAAAATTTAAAAGCGCTTACTATAAATTTTATCTCTTTTAAGATCAATTATGTGAATAATGTAAAGCAATTCTTCTATATTGTTTTACCAACGACAACAAGTGCTGAGTATGTTCCTAATCTGTGATATTCCTCCGTAAACAACACTCCCCATTCATCTACATATTTGCTGTCAACTCTTTTGAAATGAAAAAGATTTTTTGCTATCATCATTTTCGGTCCACATTTTTACAATAATCTCAAGAAACGTCATTGAAATACTTCGAAAGCAGTAAGCACATTTGGTAGTATAGCTATAATTTTTTTTATTGTTCCTGCCTAAATAAATAATTGTAATACTAAAAGATCTGCGTCGGTTTTCAGCCAGAGTTCAGTATTTATTGTTATACGTTTTGTATAATGCTCCATTTAACTATTGGTCCAGGTTGCTGAACATTTTTTTTAATTTTTAGAGGGTCTTCAGCATTGAAATCAGCGAAAACAGCTAGCACTTCTGAAAGTTATCACAGGTAGCGTAGAAACTTCTGAGCGCCAACTTTTGTTATGGCCTGATTAATTTTTCTTATGATTTCACATCTTATATTTGCTAAAGATTACTAGAATATTCCTCTCTCCAGAGTAATTCCTAGGTATATAAGTGTGAGATTTGGAAGTTCTTAGCAGGTACTTTCTGCTTAGTTTCTTTCAGATCGGAAGAATCAAAAGCAACCATTCGAAAATGAGTGCGCTTAATTTTGCCCCAATATCTTTGGAATCCCTTAAGTATTAATATCTCATAGCCGATGAAAGATCCAAAAGCTTGAGCAGCCAGTTATATTGAAGTTAATATCAGTAGTGCAGGGCTAAAAGGAAGTGTTAGGAAACTCCGATTAACTTCACTTACGAATCGATGGAGTCTCAACTCCGACCGAGACTTTCGAAATCAATAGATCGCAAGCCAGTTTTAGAAACACAAATGGAATGGTAACACGATCGTGGATTGTGATAGCAAATTCAACATCTGGTAGCGATAAATAAAAGCTTACAAAACGTATTAAAATTAAAGCCATTTCAGGAAGGAGAACTGAATAAATGGTTGACCCAAACAAATATTTATATTTTAATTTTAAGAATCACCCTAGTAATTATTTAAAAATATAAATGCAACTCATTATTGTAAGAATATTGTAGATACTTATCTATTTATTTTCATCAGAAAAAAAAAAAAATTGGTATAAAATAAAATTTAATTTTGATTTGCCTGGAAAAACCACATCAGAGTAAAGGAAATACATATTTACGTTACACTGTTGGAACATCCCTCATTATTTTGTAATTCTTTGCAATTATCTTTGTCATAGAAACATTACATTTAAATCCATCATCTTATTATTTTTGTCATTCTTTCTTCTACGAATTTTTAGTTTCGAGCAAAGTCAATTTGGTTGTGAGATTTGAAAGGCTCTGTTTTTTAAGCCCTCGCTTTTTCTTGAAGAGCTTTGTAGAGTTGTATGTATATTAAATCAGCTTCTTCCTCCCTTTCAATTATAACAGCAAGAGTTTTTGTTCCATAAATACTATATTAGAAGAGCGTGCAGGCTAAACATGTAAAGCGCCTATATTTTTGGAATAAGATATTTTGTGTTGTTGGCTCTCCAAAACTACACATTTTGTAGGCTCAAAAGCTCTAAAATGATAAGTGGCGGTGCAAAACGTGGTAAGCGCCACGTTTATTCGCATTAAATTATCAAAAATAAATTAAACCCAATCAGAGCATAAAATTTAAATTCTGTTCGCCTGAAGAACTATACCTACCATCGTCTTAATATCATATCCTCATTAAATACAATTTTGATGCTTTCAACATATATGTACAGAAAGTACATACCTTAAAAGTTAACTCAAAAAGTATTTCAGGCAAAAATAGCTACAGAAAATAAGGAATTGCGATCGTTTTACCGTTGTCCTGTAAAAATTTTAAATTGGCACTAATCACGTTCCCACCCTTTACTCTTTCTACGACAAGATATATAAATCAGAAAGTGTATTGTGCATTGAATTTTCAGTGCATAATCGTTACCATTACCACGAAACTTTAACAATTTAGTGGAAATTAATACTCCAAGTTCCATTGCCACTATACATATGTCGGAAATTATATGTGAAAATAAATTTTTTGGATACTCCTCTTCTATTATGGACCAAATCCATTTCAAACCATGCAGTCGGACTGGCTTTAAATTGCGGAATTGGTTGCCGATTTAATATGTTGTTTTTCAAAAGAATTAAAAGAACACTTATTCCCCTGATTTGATTGAAAATACTTTTTTACGACATGACAAAGATAACAAATGGAACAATTTTAACCTGGTAGCCGAAACATGTCACCAATTACCAGGTTAAAATTGTTCCATTTGTTATCTTTGTCATGTTTGTTGAATAAAAAATAGCATTGATCAATAAGTAGAAATTTACAATATTGGTCTTTGCTTAATGACTGTAAGTTCGATTAAATAATGTTTAATTATAAAATAATCAGTCGCTAAAATCAACTTTCTTAAACCATATGGAGAGCACGTCGAATTTCTCTCTAATATTAATACAAATTCACAATAAAATCAGAAAAGTTGTTATATCTCGAAAAGCGTGTAGAATATTTCAAAATTTTGTGAACAAATATTATATCTTATTAAATTATCTTTCATACGACATCTATATATTCGAAATCCATTCAGGTGTTCCCCACTTATAATGATTTTTTCAAAAATATTTTGCATTTTGAAACGTTAAGGGTATACCTTTGCGACCGCGCCAATACTGCCAGATGTATATTTTCTTATTTAACTGGTACTAAATCAAGTATACACGAGTAAGTTCCTCAAATTGGCTGCCAGCTCTCCTAATATTATTAATTTTAATGAAAATTCAATTACATTTTAAAATTATATAAAGTCCATTTCAATTTGTTAGTTTAATGGCGCAAGAATTTTGGCAATTTCGCTCCTTCAAATACTCGTTAAATATTAAAGACTCATTAACGTTATTCAAGATATTACCAAATGACTAAGAAAAGAGAGCATGTCATAAAATCGATTATAACTGCCAATGTATGACAGTTAAACGCACATCATTTTACATAACTGTCAAATTGACAGTTTCATTAATTAACTTTTACAGTTCAAAGCAAAGTCAAACTGCCAACAGCTGTCAGACATGCACTTTAATATGTTGTTTGTAGGTGGCTTAACAATTAACAATATATTTTCCATACCCAGATTAATAAGTCAGTAACTATAGCACAAAGACCAACTTTCCTGGAAAATTCTCACGTGCCAAAAGAACATAGCACATCAAACAAAAGTCATGATCCCAAATAAGAAACTACCAAATTGGCTAATAATATACTCGAAGAAGTATTTCCAATTTTCAAATACTTTTTGTTTTGTTTTTATCCTATTATGAAAAATAGGATTACAAATGTTGTGTAGAATGAAAAGTCATCGCACGATAATGTGAAAACTTTATTGTTTACAATAGAAAAAAGAAAACCGAACTTAAGGATACTTCGCAAAAAAACAAGCGGATTAAGTAGATACTTGAATGCATACTGAAAGTACAAGAGTAGAACGTTTTCTGCTCTTATTGTTAGTGCCTCTATGATTTTATGATTTTGTAAGTTAATATCTGATAAAAAATTTGCAATTATGTTACGAATACAATCAATAGTAAAATATGTTTAAAATTCCGATTAACCAGTATCCGTTTTGCTTTACTAAACGAAAGAAGTACTAACTGTCTTTAAATCATTCCCGCCAATCAACTGCTAAAGATGCATTCCCACAGTCCAAACAAACTATAAACAATAAAAATCAAAGATGATAAATATCTTTAGTCCTGCGCCATTCTAATGCCGATCAGTTACTCGATCTTGCATCTGCCACCAACATCAGCATCATCATCAATAATTCTGTGAACTTATCAGTGAAATGATATCAAAGCATAAGCAGCAAACAAACAATCAACATTTATGACAATCATATAACTACACGCATTCGTCCTGGTATATATCATTTCAAATGCCGCATGTATTGAACGTATTGTTTTTATTGCCTTTTGTTAACATTGAGTGCGTACAGTTCGTTCAGCTTATTGACTTTATAGCGGATAAGAAGAACGAGCAACAAAATTGAAAGAAAGCGAATGAGATCTTGTAAGGACATCAATCGCTAGCTTAGAGTGCAAAGGCGCTAACTGCACTTTTTTACAAAATTGAGATTTTAATGCAGAACAAAAGAGAATTAAAAAATACATCGTTAAAAAAAAAAAAAGGTTGGTTACTCTTTATTTCATATGGTTTCGTGTTGATGCGCAAAAGTGCCATGTACATAGCTGTCAAAAAGCGCGCGCTAAGTTCATTAAACACATGTGATTGTTGCTAAATTGGGCTGGTTGTTCGTTCGCGCTCCGTTAAAATTAATTTATTGCTGTTTCTAACATTTATTTTAGAACATTTAACATTTCATTTTTTATAGAAAAGGTGCTAAATGATACGCGCAAATCAAAAATAGCAACAGAAAGGGTGCTAAATGAAAAAAAAATTCTTCTAAATCAAAGATACTACTTTTTTTTAAAATTTTTTTTTACTGTATATGTATGTAACAACAATTCAAATAAAATTCCATTCAAAAAAATTTACAAAATATAATGTAAATTTCTTTATACAGTTTTTTGTCTCTCCTCAAAAAATTCAAAAAGTGCAGTTAGCGCCTTTGCACTCTAAGCTAGCGCAATGACCCATTTAGTGTCACCAATGAAAACCGCCAATCAGTCACGCAAGCGCACGTACGACAAGGCAGCAGCAGAGTCTTATTGTCCCAGTGCTTTGCGATTTCTGTGACAAGGATCAAAATTCGATATGGGTAATCAACGCTTGCCAATGATAACAATAAACGTAGTGTCTAAGCTATTAGTTTGGTTGCAGCTGCCCCATTTTTATTTCATGGAGTGTCGTTGTTTCATATAGAGTTATTGATTATATAAAACGAATTAGTTATTCATTTTTATGTAGGTAAAAAAAAAATTTACATCGATGTTTAATTTGTGTACAATTAAATAACATTTACCATATTTTTGTTTTGAGTTGTAGTTACTTTAGGAATATTTACTCCATTAAATTGACAGAATCTGATGGTTGGTCTAACAGAGTACTTTCTTTAGAGTTCTGACTCTTTGTTGCTAAGAAATTCTATCGCTTTTGCTTTTGATTACTAATAAGTCCCAGATGTCTGAACGGAATTTTATTAATGAACTAACTTGAACCAACGTAAAATTTTCGTCTTAAATTGAGCCGCTATCCCAGTATACGTTTTTAAGGACCATCCTAATAAGAAATATAACTTCAGGAAAGTTTAAAAAAATCCCACAAATAATGATCGTATTTTCAATGGCAATATTTTAAGTTGGTAACAATTGATATATCCAATCATTGAACGAGTGTTTGTTGTGTCAATTAGTAACTTTCAAATGACACAAAATGCGTTTTCAAAACACGCTGTTATGGGCGCTAAAAGCCGCAATTGCATTCACAGTTTGCAACAACAACGCAGACAACAACAGTGGCCACTGTTTTCTAGTAGGATTTGTTTGTGACGCTCTTGGTGCGCCGCTTTGACTTGACTTTGACAATTGATTGCGCTATTTCAGGGCCTAATGAAGGTTTCTTCTCTGGCTTAGTTTGAACGCAGTTCCCGCTTCGCTTGCAAATTGGCAAGAAAAATGCTGCTAATTTGTTGTTTATGTCAATTGTTGTATTTGGCGGCTACAGTAATGTGGACACAGTTGATTGCTCGACAGTCAGTGTAAGAAATTAAAGAAGAGTTAATTTAACACAGCAAGTACAACATTTCTATACTACATATGTGCGCATAGGAAAATGGTTGATGTTTTTGACAGATTTAGTATAAATTCATAAGATAAATCTTTCTCTGAAGAGATTTTCATAATACCATAGACTATGAACAACGTAGTTTTTGAAGCTGAAGCTCAGAAATAAAACTTAATGTCAACTTTCAATGTTCACTTATATTCAGGATGAAGATTCAGCCCAAGTACCACTTAAAATCGCATGGCATAAATGTGAACTGAATCAGTATCAGCGTAAACAAAAATGCGTCAACAAATGCAAACATTAAAGCGCAATTCGAAAATTGTTTAATTTATATTTCCTTAATCCATATACCATAAACATATTTTTACTCTTCAGTATTGTGCAAACATTGACGCATTCACGGTGGGCAACTTGCAGATGTAGCTGAAGCCACAGCAGACATCAGCATCAGCATCTTTGACCAACTAAAGTCAACAGTCAACAACAATAAATGTTGAGTTTAATTAAGTAATTGAGTGACTTTGTGTGACCATTAGCGATTATTTGTGAAGTTGGCTGCCGATGTTCATGGTGACAACAGCAACAACAATTCTAGCGAAAAAAAGCAAACAAAAAGGTGGCATTAAGAAGCCACTAAAGTGCGCAAGAAACACGAATAATACATTAATTGTTGCAACATGAGTCTCGCACTGTCAGCTACTGTGTCAATATTTAATAAGCAGGAATACAACTTCTTGATTTTTTTGAAAATTGACTTATACACGGAAAAAAATATTCGGGTAGTTTGAACAATATGCATGGCCAGTATTACGATTTTATTTTGAATTACATGAAAACAAAACTTACGATAATGAACAGAAAGTAATCAAGTGCATTAAAAGTGATGTTGTTTAGGAAAAATCTTCTTGCAAAGTTGTGAATAATATAATGAATGAACATCGAAATAATTCCATGAGAATACGTTGATTTGACTAGAAACACTGATCAAATTAGACAAATTAGCCGGTTAAAATCAGTTCTTGACTTTCAAAAGGTATTTAGTTATGTATTAGTTAGTTAGTTAGTTTCTATATGTCTTTTATTTTCAGTGTATTTAAATTTTTTGATATTATTTAAACAAAGTGTTTCACTTTTCTTTTATTTTTGCCGAAACTTGTTACATGCAATAATAAATTAACATTAATTAAGCTGATGAAGTTTAAAAGTATGCACGAATATTAACATTGACCATGTTTAATTTTTGTGCTTGTACTTAAAACACTTACCAAAAAACATACAAAATATATTTAACCCTTGAATAAAAAATTTAAAAAAAATTCAAGCTGCTCCCAAAGTATCTCTTTTGTGCTGCACAAGAGGTAACATTATTTTCGAACATCACAAAAATATACTTTTTGAATTTTTTTGAAGTACCTACATACATAGATTGCACTTATTGCTTTCACATCACCTACTGTGTGGGTACTTGAAATTATTTTCCACTCAACTGATGTTCTTTCAATTGGACAGCTGCTGGAGTATCTTACAGGGACTGTTAACCGCAGGACATTTATTACGTAGGTACTCCTCGTACTTGCATCTTTTCTGTTACTTTTATAATTTGAAACAGCAACTTATCGTTTATTGACACTTCAGCATAATTGGATTTTACTTGTAGTCATTTGCCTTTGAGTATTTGGTGCTTATGGCTTGCTGTTTTAATATCCTTGCGCATTACTTTTATCCTTGAGTAGTTCTGTAACATTAACTTAACAATATGAATAGAATAGGTACTTTTGTATCAACGTAAAACAAAGCCTTGCTAAACCGCACACCTTGACTTGACTTATGTCAGTTTTCTTTTTGCTATATAGCCTTATATCTTTGAAATTGTATTACTTTCCGCCTTTTGCCAGTTTGACGCTTCTTTGTCTGTTGAGATTGAAATTCATCTTTGTGCTGTAATTTGGCACGTTCTGTTAAGAAGTTTATGGTTGTTAGGTAGAAGTATTCCAATATATTTAGGTTTATTTTTAACGTTTATTCTGATATTACATAACTTGATAATATACAATTAATGAGTTTCTTTTTGCTAGCTAGTGCTGAAACATGTCACCAAATACCAGGTTAAATTGTTCCATTTGTTATCTTTGCCATTGTCTTTGTTGAATAAAAAATAGCATTGATCAATAAGTAAAAATTTACAATTTTGGTCTTTGCTGAATAACTGTAAGTTCAAAGTTCTAATTTTTATCTGGCACAAGAGATCTGATAAATAATCTAACTAATGTTGTCAGCGATAGTTCAAAGAAAGTTTTTGTAATGATAATTGGCATAATGGGAAAAATCAGCAAAATATTTTTTGACTATGGCGACTTCTCTCATATTTACCAGTTGACTCTTATAATTCAATATGAAGGACCTTAGTTCTATTAAAAAGTTTATGATAAGCTCACTGGCTTTTTCATGTAATTGCTTGGTTATCATATTCCTGCATGCTTGAAATATCGCTCAGCGAAATATTGATCTTCTCAATGGTGGTATAAATGGACCGAAAAAATTCTATATTGTGCTGGACTTTTTCGAAAATCGCTAAAGATAATTCGTATAGTGGATATTTATACAGTGCCTCACAAAAGTATTCGGAATTTGAAATTTTTGGAAAGAATCTTAAAATTTTTTTATAGCGAATGAGTTTTTTTTAAAAATCATTCTAAGTAATTGTAACTGTGTATATCTAGTTTTATTTACTAACAAAAGTTTTTCGTATATGTAGCTTAAAATCATAAAAATTCATTTATTCACAAAAGTATTCGGAATTTCGGACAACATCTTAAATAATAGATCAAATATATATCCAAAAGTAGTGGAACACTCTTTAAAATTAATTTACATTTATATTTAAGTAGTCCAGTTCAGTTGCCATTTTGTTTTCGGTATTTAGAGTTAAACTTTTTCTATTGTGATTTTGCAAAAAGAAATATGGGCAGAAAATAAAAAAAAAAAACATTTTCGAAGAATGAAAAATTATTTTCAATGTGCGTGAGCAAGGAGGAACCCTTAAGGAGACCGATGGCAGCAGTAGAAGAAGTATTTCGACTATCCACAGCATCTTAGAAAGAAACACGTTTCATAAATCTCAACGCTCCGATAGGCCAGCGAAAGTAAACATACGAGACAAGGCGGCTATCATTCGAACAAATAAAAATCAACCACGTTCTTCAGCAGTGGAAATAAGTCAATGCCGAAGCTGTTTGCAGGACACTCAGATGTGCCGGTTATAATGGAAGAACTCCACGTGGCAAGCCCTCAATAAGCGAAGGTAACCGTAAAAAGTGCTTGAAATTTGGAAAAAAGCACTTAAATTGCAACGAAGGGTTTTGGTCTAGCATAATTCCATATTTTATTTCCACAATCGGGCCCAAAAATATTATATTTTGTCTCATCGCTAAAAACAACGGCAGACCAAACCCCTTCGTTGCAATTTAAGTGCTTTTACCAAACTCCAAGCGCTTTATTTGCTAACTCTCGCTTATTAATGACTTGACACGTGGAGTACTTCCATTATAACCGGCATACCTGAGTGTCCTGCGAACTGTTTCGTCACTTTCGTGTACTCCAGTATATTCAGCGAGGCTTTTATTTATTTCCACTGCTGAAGAACGTGAGTGATTTTTAATTTTTCGTATGATGGCCGCCTTGTCTCGAATGTTTACTTTTGCTGGCCTATCGGAGCGTTGAGAATTATGAAACGTGTTTCTTTCTAAAATGCTGTGGATAGTCGAAATACTTCTTCTAATGCTGCCAGCAATCTCCTTAAGGGTTCCTCCTTGCTCACGCACATTGAAAATATTTATTCTTTCTTCGAAAGTCTTTTTTTTTTGATTTTCTGCCCATATTTCTTTTTGCAAAATCACAATAAAAAAAGTCTAACTCTAAATACCGAAAACAAAATGGCAACTGATCTGGACTACTTAAATCTGACTGTAAATTAATTTTAAAGAGTGTTCCACTACTTTTGGATATCTATTTGATCTATTATTTAAGATGTTGTCCGAAATTCCGAATACTTTTGTGAATAAATTAATTTTTATGATTTTAAGCTACATATACGAAAAACTTTTGTTAGTAAATAAAACTAGATATACACAGTTACAATTATTTAGAATGATTTTTAAAAAAAGCTCATTCGCTATAAATAAATTTTAAGATTCTTTCCAAAAATTTTTATTCCGAATACTTTTGTGAGGCACTGTATATAATTGACATCTTCCCTTTTATGAGAATGAAAAAATATGGATGAAAAACTACTTCTATGGCTAACCATTTACCAAAGTTTCATTTCTTTCAAAGAAGGGCTAAGGGACAATTTTATACACTACTCTTGGAAACTCTATTAAAAATAGATAAACCACTTTAAAGTTGGACTTTGTACGATGTTATTAAATATTTAGGGAATTCATAATTCATGATTCCAGATAATTTATTTTAGCAAATGTCAGCAGTTTTCAATCTTTCAAGACGCTGCAATCCATTAACAGTAAGCTAATATTTTTGAAATAGATTTTTCTTAAAAAAGGCGTTTGTTAATTTTATGAAAAACTTATTAATTGCGAATTAAGTGTAACCGCTGTGAATTATTTTTAAGAAAGAATTGTAAGAAGAAAGCCTACGCAGACATAAAGACGCTTCAGTTATTGTCAAAAGTACCGCTTAACAAACTAAATTTTTTTTACGAAATTCGTTTGTGAAAAAATTGTTGACAACATGCAGTCTCTTGAAAACAAAAAAACAAAAAATAGATTTCCACCTTTAGCAATAGTGCTTAAATTTGATGCAGGCAATTAGAGATGCTACACTTAAAAATCATTTAAAATCAATACATGAAATTTCACAGAATTTATTATTGCCAAACAAAAGGATCTAAAGGACCTCAATAGCAAAATTCGTTGCAATTATCACAGATGCATAAAACAAAGTGTGACTTTGCGTAAACACCTACTGTGCTTGAATGTGGGCCTAAATTGGACACTACAGTAACAAAGAGCAACACGACAAAACAGAAATCCATAACAATACCCGATCTGTTGTTGTTGAACATGTGAAGCGCCTACATGAACAATAAAAGAACAATGGTTAGCACTCAAAATTCGAGCAGGGAATTCTATTGTACGTATTCCAAAAAAAAAAAATATTTTGTAACTACCGCCCACCTATTCACACTCTTTCTTAGGTTACACTAATAAAACACTAAACTCACGTAAAGTAGTTCAGCAAAACAACAAAAAAAACCCATAGAAATTCTAGCAATGCGTACTAAATCTATAGATTTTATTATAAAAAGTGAGAGCTGTTGTTTTTCCAAATAAATAATTAAAGGCGTTTTTCCGCTTTTCTTCTTTGCTTTTCCTTGCAATGCTTTGATTTTTTTGCTTTGGGGCGTGTAATTTATTGCAACAGTCAACTGATTAATGATTGCAACATGTTGCTGGCAACACATTTGTCGGTTGCAATATTCGCGTTGTTCTTGGTTTTCTTTATCTAAATGCTTTTGCAGCTTCTCGTTTTCCTACGTACATACCATACATACGTATGAGTTGCCGTTCTACTGGAGTGTAACAAATCACCTGCAATTATCGCATTAAAGCAAGATATCTGGCAATGCAGATGTTGTTACTGCTGTGGCACTGCGTTCAATGCATAAGCAAAATGCGCAGGCGTGTTGAAATTCATGCAAGCAATTTTCCCATAAAAATCTAATTAATAAAAATAAATTTCTATTATGTATATGAAAGTGGAATTCCATGAAGTTCTCAAATGATTACGCAGAGGTAAAAGACAGTGGTTAAGTAAGAATCTACGAAAGTGCAGCATTGAAGTGAAGTCACTCAATTTTCGCAACATTTTCGATTGAAACATTACTTATCTCTAAGTAAATCCGATACTTTAAAGTGTCACTGTCTTCCCCAGGCCCGGATGGTGAAATATTTTTGTACGATAAGTTTTTCAATCATTAAAATGCACCTTTTATAGATTTCCTACTTATGTTTCTAGAGCACAATATAATATTTTTGGTATTTTTGAGATTTTTTTTAATAATTTCTGTGTAAGAACTGGATTTATATTTCATATGGATAGATATTTTTTATTATAAATTTATGATCGTTTTGATAAGACGCCAATCTATACGAATAAAAAAATTTTTCAAAGTTTCCGCCAATATTTTCCGCCTCTTAATTCTTGCCGCCTTAGGCACGTGCCTACTCTGCCTGTATGGTAAATCCAGGCCTGGTCTTCCCAACTCAAAATGTCTAATATTTGACTATATTTAAATTACAATTTTTGAAAATATTGCCAATTCCCTTGAAAGGTGATTGCCATGATTTCCCTAGAGCAGCGATTCTTAAACTGTGGTCCGCGGACCCCTGGGGGTCCAATTTTGACATCAATAATTTTACATCATCAAACTTTTCGCTATATTCAAATAACTCATTTACTAAAAATTCTACATGGCCATTGCCGGGATGCCCAGTACCTAACTGTTTCCACTCTTCCCACTGTTTGACAACATCATCAAATTTTGTAAATTTCAATGAGCCTACAAGGTGCAGCGTCAAATAAATTTAAAGTTGAAAATAAAATAGAAGCGGTTATAAAAAAATCGAATTATGGTCAAAACGCACTCAAAAATGTGTGTATGAGTCTTTTCCAACACTGAGCGATTTTATAGAATTTTCTAATAAAGAGATCGTTAATGAAACGTGGCTGCTTTTTCTCGAACATTTAATGCCTCTAAAAACCAGCATCCTGAAGTATTTTCCCTGTCTTGATACTGGCACCGACTGGATCAGGGTTCCATTCAATATAAATGTTAGTAATGCTAAGCAATTATCGACATTAGAGCAAGATATGCTCGTGGATATCTCTTGCAATACTTTGACACTTAAGTTCAATAAAATTGAACTAACTAACTTTTAGTTACTCCTAAAATCCGATTACCCTGCACTTGCAAATAAGGGGCCGTTAAAGTGTTACGTAACGCAATTTTTGAAGATTTTTGAATTTTGTGAATTTGTGTACTTACATGAAAATCCTAATTAAAAATGTTTGCCTCTATAAATGCACAAGATTTGTCAAAATACGGAGATATATGGGATAAGTATCAATATTTATTAGAAAGTAGTTTCTGCAGGCTTGTCAACTATTGGATCTTTAAAAACCGGAAAAATTAAAGTAAAATAAAAATACTTCGTTCCTTAACCTCGTCAAATAACTGGACATTTTATGTCTGGTTGAGTTTGACGGTTACCGGACATAGCCCCCTCGGACATTATCCCCATTTCGTAAATGGGGAATATGTCCGCAAATTATTCGGACATAATCCCCATCTTCGGTAACCCCATGGGGGTTATGTTCGAAAAATTTAATTAATGCAAACTGTTTTGGGTCATATGTCCGACTTTTTTTTCGGTTATACTCCGGCGAAGCCGTAGGCCGCCTACTTACCCTAACACTTGTGTAGAATTACTATAGTTGTCAACAACAAAATTATTGTGATGCGGACTATGTTCGCATCAGCTTTGGGGATTATGTCCACTATTTTCTGGGGATAATGTCTGAAAAATTTTAGGACTTAACCTCCATACCGAAAATGGGGATTATGTCCGTATAATTTGGGTACATGATCCCCATTTACGAAACTATGCTTAGAACGACGTCAAATATCTAGGGTTGGGATGGGGTCCGCAGAAAGATTTTAGCTCGATAAGGGGTCCTCGGACTACATAAGTTTAAGAACCCCTGCCCTAGAGTATTTAATATCTTATATGTAGTAAATTTCATATCTGAGAAATGTCCCATTTTATTGCAACTTCTAGCTGGTTTTTAGACTTACCGTGTGCCGAAGAACAACGATGATATGTACTAAAAGCTCAACTGATGAATGCAGAAAAAATGATGAAAGTTTTTCCAAATCAATTTATTGCAACTTTAAGGCTGATTTCTACGATTTCATTAGATTTCGGAGGACTTGAGCCAGTAAAACAATCAACTGCTTGTGACCATGTTAAGGAATTGGCAAAAATTGTTGAGTATTTAATATCTTATATCTAGAAATTTAGAAGAATTTAGAAAATTTCTCTGTTAATCATAAGTATTTTAGGCATTACTTCAATTCAGTTTCTATTAAAAATAAAGTTTCTTGTTTCAAATTTTGTTCACTCCAAATTACCACTTAATATTTCAACGACATTTCTGTCTTCATGAATTTTCGGTTACTTTAAATTGAATTCATTTAACAAACACTTTCCCACTGAAGTTTCTGTACCAAACTAATCACTGCTTATCTTACGTCACGTTTCACAGGCACAAGTCAACAGACGTAATCGTATGCACAAACTTCGTTATGACAGGATATTATCAAGGTCAAGCAACTAAGCCGCATGCAAAGGGAAGGGGGAACACTGTTTTATCTCTAAGCCAGTGAGATACAACAACGACGACAATGACGTGAAGGACCAGCTTAATGTGTGTAATTGAAATTATTAATCAGCAGGCATAATGCTTGAATGCACACATTTTCCATACGCATGGTCGAATGTCTAACTTTTCCCCAATGAAATATCAATTTTCCAAAAATTGTCAACGAAATTTACAAGCTGTTCGCTGCTGCCTTTCTTAAAAATATGAACTTGTAATTGTGCATTTCCATTGAATAAGAACGTTACTTCTTTCTTCATAGATGATAACCCTGCATTGAACTCATATTTCAGAGGCAGCAGCAGCAGAGCAACAAAAGGGTAAAGAACTCGTTAAAAGATTTGTTGCTTTGCTCATAATTGTCCCAAACAAACTAAATTTATTTTGGGAGATAAGCCTACACATAGTACATATTGGCATCTTTAGCGCTATACTCTTATCCATGAAATGTAGCAATAAATAAATTTTGTACGTTGCAATGTCCCTGGAGTCAATCATCAGCAATTCTAAATACTTTCTATTGCTTGTTAATTGGGTTCACTGGGGAGTCAGAAATTATCTAGAACTTGGGCGATGATGTATGTCTGAAGTACCCTTGAAAAAAGAAAGCTCTACAAATAATTGAATTTGTGTTTGAAATGTTTTCTTATTTTTCTTATCTCTTATGTTGAGCATAGTTAATTATTTTTTAAAATTATTCACTGAAAACTCATATTATTAAAAATTTGAGTTTTGCATTTCATGGCATACCAACGAGGCGCCAGAGGTGTTTCCAGTTACACTTCTGGTTTTGCCGCTGTCTGCTTCTGTAAAGAGTCTGCCTAGTTTAATTTTTAAGCCAAAAGAAAATTTTCTTATGGTATTATCCCTTTTGCACGGACCATTTACTAGGTGCCGCAACTAGAAGTGTCCAGTTACGTACTACAGCAGTAGCGATTCCTATAGCTCGATCCAATTACAAGTCCTTAAAGATGTTTATTTTTAACTTAACAAATATTGTGTAGTTTCGTTTGTTGTGTGAAAATGTAACCACTGAATATTATTTCCTGGTAGTAAGGTGTTAAGTAGCAATATGTGTGGTAGTTTCTATGTACTTTAAATTGAATGGTTAGCTGTTACAATTTCATAAGAATAATTCGGTTGTTTTTTTATAAGAAATAGAGCTTCAAAACTAACATAATACATTTAACCATTCATAGACATCAGTGTTATTGATGTAAGGAAACTTTTGAGGAAAAAAATAGTAGGGAGTGTTATTATGTTTTTATTACGTTTTTTTTTTTGTTAAATTAAATTTTGGCAACAATATCTACTAAAAGTGATAACAACAGGTGGGGCACAAAGACCGGAAGATGTTGTTTTAATAATTCAGAACATCGTAACATTTTTTTTTAACTTGGCAGCGTTTTTTGCAAACTAATGGTATGATACTGGTATGTATTCGGCTTCTGATATAACATCACTATAAAACTTTCTCCAATAAGCAACAAGGCACTGCCAAAATGTTTCACTAAATGGTTGCACATATCGAGCATATTTGTTTCCACCCACAATTAAGTAGCGATTTGAGTCATCATCTTCTCTATTTCAGCGGCTACAAGCTGTCATCTACAACAACTTCATGTCTTTCTTGCCACGGCTGACATGCGATGATTTATTTTTGCGGTCAAAACATGTGTTTGAAATGACAGCATGCAACACCAGAAAGTGTGAGCCAGCCATTGACGGAATTAAATGAAGTTGCGCCCAAGTTGTCTGATGATGATCAACTGAAGGAAGCGGCATTCTGTCTAATGATTAGTTTTGGCATCGGATTTCCCTCGTTACGAGTTTAGTTTGTTGCCAGCAGCAGCAGACATGATCGATTTCTACGATTCGTTGCGGTACAAATGAAAGGAGTTCAAGCGGAGGATCACAGGATAAATGTAAGTGGATCTATGAATGTATGCAGCTTATTTGGTGTTACGGTGGCGCATTTTCTAGCGCCGTTTTGAGAATTCCTTACAATGGTACGCTACAAGCATATGAAACAGGATATGGGAGTTTATGATTTGTCATAATAAGATAAACTACTGTGGTGAGGATCGTAAAAAAGATATGTGAAAATTAAAAATTCCTAGAAACTACACATTTCAAACAACACAACAAAATGATTCCAAGCTGTCTGGAATGTGCCTTGATCTAATGTAGCGTATGAAAAGAAAACATATAATGTTTTTTGACTTTAAGATATACTTTTTAAAAACTGCTTATACATTTAATATTAATTAACTGAAACTCTGGATTAAAAGTTGAATCAAATTAAGTGTCTGTTAAACATAGCCCTTATAATTCGCATAGTAAAATGTTCTGATCCTGACAGTAACAAATATTCACTCAACTGTATAAAATGCTGAACGTCAAATGAAAATGGCGACATGTGAGCTGTAAAGAATTTGACAGAATTCAAAAAATTAATGGCGGCAATGACAGCCGTTTAACAATTGGCCACATGCAGGATCAAAAATTATCGTTACTCTAACCTTTAAGTGGCTGTTTTAATGAAACTAATCGCAGTAATGCAAAAATATCCTTTATATCCTTGCACATACATACATATGTAATATTATACCGTCATTATGCTGGTTATGGCATTGAAATATTCTTTTGTGCTCTGCAATAGCTGACAGCAGCGATGACATTTAAATATAGTGAACAGCACAGCAGGGTTGTCATTATCACTGACCAACTTGATTTTATGAATATGGGGTGCACAAGAACACACATCAGTTAATTGAAATTTTATGCATTTAAATGGAATTGTTTTCGATCTTTCCTCAAACTACAGGAAAATTAAGTTATGAATATTTATTTGTGTAATTTTGTTAATTTCAACACATTTTCGCACAATTAATTTTGATTAGAAAATAAAGCATTACGATATGAAATGGGGGTGAAAATAACTACCCATATGCTAGAAAAACACACTTTACACATATGGGTAATTCCATGGTAACTCGCGTTACAAACAGACGCTGCTTCATAATTAAGTTATTTAATTTCACCTTAGTTACTCTGGCAAATTAGGTTATCTCAGCTCTGAAGAAATATTATTATGAGACAGACTTAGATTATATAATGTCACACAATTAAAATTGTTTTATAATTTATTTTTTTACTTAATTACATTGATTAATCTTTTACGAAAAAGAAATTTGATTGATTCGTAAGTTCGAAAACAAAAAGTTTCAGTAAATATCTTCATTTCATTGAAATTCTCATATAGATAGTGGAGGTAATTCTATTCGTAAGACTTATCAAAGACAAAAATTAAATATGAAAAAGAAGGACTTGGAATTAAAAGAAATATGATTATGAAGTAGGTACCGTGACATAACCCCAACGGTCATAATCCCAAATAATTTTTTTGGGATGAAGTCCCTCTTTTATGCGGTCATAATCCCAATTGCAAAAAGGGGACACAAACCCAATTGGGTTTATGTCCCTTTGGAATTATATCCTCATGTAATTGGGACATAATCCTAATGTTTTTCCCTAAATGAATGCTAGTAAAGGAGAAAATAATGAAACTAAAAGAAATATTTTAAATGAAAAATTGCTCTGGCTGGCCAACAATTTGTCTACAAAATGGGCACAAAGTCAATGTATTTTTCTTTCGATGGCTTTTTACAATTTCTTCATAACACATGTTACAGATTTTCCCATGTTTACAAGGTTTTAAAAAAGTATTCTTTTTTATTTTTGAATCATATTTCACAAAGAGCCCAATCTGCTACAAAATATGGGGTTATATCCGCAATTTCTTTGGGATTATGACCCCCTTCGTAGAGTTTCACAATCCCAAAAACTCTATTTGGAATTATAACCATTGGGATTATGTCACGTCACCTATGAAGTATACCATAAAGTAATAAAAAATTTAATGAAATTAGTGAACTTCCAGCCAGTTAGTAGCGATCAATATTCCAGTAAAGTGTTTAGAAATCGTATTTTTGAAATCGGCCTTCTTAAGTTTGAACTTTTTGTTGAAAATTGAGCAATATACATATATATTTTTGCCCTTTCTCTTCACCAATATGTGCTATCATCTAACTTCCAAATATTCTCAAATGACTTACTACCTGAAAATATGCCATATGAAGTATTCCATGTAATCCAGATATCGCTGTTCAATTTTAAAAGTACACAGTCGGAAATGCTATCTCAAAATCCTAAAACACGGCTCAATAGGCCTCCAAATAATGAGTACCATTCCTTTTCAACAATTGTTTTATCAAGTCTGTCAAGTTCATTTCCATGTGAAGTATAGATATTAATTCTTTGAAGAATCTTACCACATTTCGTTGGCAAAATATCCAATTTCTAATTATAGACTACAACCATCTGCAAAACATGACATACCTCAATTTTAAAAGAGGGTTTACCTCCGTGGCTACATAGTTGTCTATTCAGATTCAGTAGCTATTTACATAAGCCTCAGTAACGTTTAAAAGAAAAAAAGAAATTTCACATATGGAACCATGTATTTTGGATTCAACTTCAGTGGTAAAATCGGGCTAATTTTGAAACTAAATATTTACTTTAGCACCAACGCTAGAGTCCAACATTTAATCTAACTATTTTTGGTCTGCTCTGGTGTACATAATAAATGACTCATATAAAACTCTTATGTATTCAATTTAAAATGTATAATTTATATTAATAGATTAAGTCAGAAAATTAAATTTTATAAATATGATAACTAAGGTCAACAAAAGCCGAACAAATTTTTCTGATTCTCACAAAAATTAAGAACTTCAAAAACTCACTTAACATGAGATCAACTTCAGACTGAATTAAATACATTGAATTAAATTAAAATTCATTATAAATCAAATTAAAAACTGAAATTCATCGCCACTTTTGTAACCCCTAATGACACAAATGTCCTTACAACAAATGTGCACAAATGCCAGTGACTGCGACTGCGCCATTGTTTATTAAAATGATGATGAACAAAACTTAAATAGGGGTGCGTTCGAGACATTGGGAAGCTGGCAAAAGGTGCAAAATACCCTCAAATGGCAATAAATATTTTCACAATTATAGAAAATTAAAAATCACCAACATCATCATAAACGGCATCGGGATCATGACAAAAAGGAAAAAATATATATATGTATGTATATACCAATGAGATCAGAAAAGACACTTGAAAGCACTTCAAATCTACGATACAAAACAAATAACAACAACAACAGACATAATTTAATAGACTAAACACAATGAATCGCACATATCCTGAAAATACTCGAAAAGGACAATAAATAAATGGATAATAAATTAACTTCATTTAATGGCAGAAAGATTTCAAATGAATTTCAATCCAACGAAGCGTAAAAATACGCTGCTGCAGTAGCAGCAGCATCGTCATTATCATCAGTTGCAGGCAGTGAAGGGAGCGCAGATAAAAGGACACTACAACAAAGTGCAGCTATTAAGGATAAATTAATGAATCCTTTGCCGCGTGTGATTTCTAAACAAGAAAAAAAAATTAAAGGGAAAGTGAAAAGTGAAACTGCTGTAACATGACTAACAAGGATAATAGACAATAAGAGAGAAAAGAACATTTAAGTACAATTAAATGGAAATATGTACTACGTGGATGTACATTTAGAAAACTATAAAATTTGAAAAATATCTTTCAATAGCGAAATTTTATTGAAATCGTGTTAAAAAAATTTAATGAACCGCGCAGTAGAATTGAGAAATAACCCAAGGAATTCCTTGAAGTGTGACATTTCACATATATATTGGAGTCATATTCTATTTGTGTTCTTAACGCTGTCTCAAGACATTCGCTGAATGGACAACGAAAATGAAAGTGGAAGATGCACATCAAAGTGATGCCGACACAGAAGCTACGCGATGTCGTATGAAAACAACAAATGGTAACTGCCTCAAGATAGCGACAAAGTAGATGGGTGCCAAAATTTTACAGGATTTAATGCTTTTTGTATGCTACAATACATCTTTGAAGAATCGAGGCGTTGGTTGTACATAAAATACGTAACTCCCACTTTTTGATTTTAAAAACGCATTGACAAATATTTGAAATGAAAAATTCTTCATGTAATCTTGTTGTATTATGGCAAGATTTTTATTTCTAATACAGGACTTATAATTTTCAGGCTATGGTAATGCGAGGTTAGCCTGAAAAATGGTCCTCGGTATTTATTGAGACTTGAAAATTGATCAGAACTTGAAAAAAGTCATATTCAATTTTAATCAGATTTCTAATTGTAAGGTTATATTGACGAATTTTCATATCATTTAACGTATTTTCAACAATTCAGCAAGAAAATCCGATGACATTTTTTTGCATATTTTTATTTTCCCAAATGCCGTCACTGTAATATTGATTGCATGTATAGTAGACCGGGTCAATTTGTATGAAGCAAAATAAAGTCAGGGAGACAGCAACTCATATTAGAAGGATCCTTAAAAACGATATCTGCATCATTTTTTGTTCTTTTCGAGAAAAAGCAATGGAACACTTTTGATTCTCCTGAAGGTCCTTTTTGGCTAAAAAACGTGGTTTTTGCTCGTAACTTGTATTCTTTCACAGAATGGATACTAAGTTACTGGAAAAAAGAGCTAATTACCGTTCCAATAAGACCAAAATGATTCAAATCCTTTAATAAGCCCATCATCTACCGTAGTTTTAGCAAAATAAATAAATAACTAGTAAAGGTGTTACCTTCGGCCAGGGCGAAACTCACATACCCTACATACACTGCACTGAAAGTACTTTCCAAATAAATGTTAAAAAGACGTTGAAAAGGTTGAAGAAGTCGGAAATAACGTAATAAGGTTCAAAGAGGTTGAAAAGTGTTGAAACAGTTGAAAAAAACTCAAAAAGTCTAAAATATATGGAAACCATTGCAGAAAGTTAAAAGAATTTGAAAAAATCGAAAAAATGTGAAAAATGTTGAAAGTTTTTAAAAAACTCAAAAATAGTGAAAAATGAAAAATGTTAAAACAATTCAAAATTCATGAAAATGTCGAAAAAATAAAGAAAATGTAAGAGGTTGAAAAAGTGGATATGGAATATGTTGGGAAAAGTTAAAAAGTTGGAAAAGTCTTTTGACTTTGAATGTGGAAAATGTTGAAAAAAATAGAATAGAAATGCAGAAAATCAAATATGCCACGCCCACTTCTCCAATTCCACCTACTTTTGATTCAATAAATTATATTCGTCATTTACATCCACATACTAAATTTTAGCAAAATAGCTTGTATAGTTGGCGATATAGTATGCCTTTATTAACCTTAAAATTTATTGCGGTGACACAACCACTGATACAATCGAGACTGATTTTGATCCAGAAATATCTTTCCATAAACAAACCTCTTTTACCAAATTTCAGTATGATTGCTCATATATTTCGTTAGATATACCACTTAAGGTATTTTACTTGTATGGGATGTGCCACGCCCAGTGGTGCTATTTCGCCCGCTTTAGATGCTGACATACCTTATAGCAAGTAAACCACTTACATTCAATTTCATGCCAATTGCTGCAATAATTCTCTTAAAATATCAGTTCCAACTTTATGTTAATATGGGAGGTGCCACGCCCACTAATGAAATCCCGTCGAAATTTATTTAATTTAATAGCTTATAATAATTGACATCTATGCACCAAATTTTATGAAGACTACTCTCATTGCACAATATCTATAGCAATAAACGTTTTATGGGAGGTGCCACGCCCACCAGTTATATTGTGAAAAATTTTCGTAAGAAGATACCTTTTCGCTAGTATATCTGCCATACTAAATTTCATAACGATTACGTTGTTAGTTCTCTAATTATAACGTTTATAAGTATTGTGGGCTGCGCCACGCCTTTCAACGAGTTTTTCCAGTATACTAACGAAGCTTGTATTGATGACTGCTCTCAGTAGTATCATCCCTAAAATTGTTATGAAAATCTATTGTGCCAAAATTTTGAATTATACGAACTCAAAATTTTTAATTGTTAAAAAGTGACACGCCCACTTTTCCAATTCCGTCCACACTAATATTTCTTTTATATATGATCTGTATCCGTGTACTAAATTTCATCACAATATCTGGCACGGGTTACGAGTTATGGCATTATAAAAGTTAAAATTTAGGGCTGTGTCACGCCCCTTTAAGAGCCTTTGCAAATTTACTATCTAGTCCAATCTTAATTTTGTTCACATGTTCACCATATCACCAAGTTTCATCAAAATCGCCGCAATTTTTTTCAAAATGGGGTGAGGTATATTTACATAGAGTATGGGCGATAGGCGTGGTCGTGCCCCGATTTCGCCCATTTTTATACGCTAGCAGCTTGCAAGAAGGAGTGACAGACGGACATAGCTATATCGACTCAGATGGTGACGCTGATCAATAATATATTTACTTTTCTATACCTACCCTTCTTTGCGTTACAAACGGAATGATAAAGTGAATATACCCTCTGTGTAGGGTATAAAAGTTGTGAAAAAATTTAATTTTTTAACGTCAAATTTTTGCAAGAACACAATCTTTATTTTTCAAGCAAATTTGGGTATCCATTCTGTGGAGGAATAAAAGTTAACTATGTATGTAGGAGAATCAAAAATGCTACATTGGTTTTTATCGGAACGAAAAAAAAATTATGCAGATATAGTTTTTAAGGATGCTTCTAACTTTAGAGTCGGTGTCGAGATGAATCTAAATTTCGACGGGGTCTAGTGTATAGTAAATTAAAATTTCATAGCAAGAACATATTTCCAAAAGGTAGGAGAGAGGGGAGGGCCATCAGATTGATCTTCGCCTCGGAAACAAATTGTTCAAAATACGCCCCTGACGGTCGCTAGAGCAAGAAATCGGAGAACGTTGAAAGAGTTTTATAGAGGTCCTTTGCTCCGCAAAGAGATAAAAGACACAAGACATAAATGTTAAATGTCAAATTTATTGTTAAAAATCAATCCAAATAAAATCAAACAAATACCCTGCTATTCATTGATAAAAATGGAACAAATCTGTCACACACTCGTCCATTATTTGGATTGTAATATATATTTTTCTATCATGAAGGTCGCTAATGTTACTGCCATTCAAGTGATTTCATTTGTTATAAATATGTGATTATTAACACTTGACTGGCTTTTGACATAATTAAGACAAACAAACGGACTAAAGGTGCAACATTAATGGCGGCAAAATCAAAGTTTTTCAAAGAGCCTATGAGCTACTCGAACAAAAAACGGAAAAACTGACAAAAAGAGCTGAATACAAAAAAGTTACTGATGGCAAATGATTAAGAATTGACACTGTCATCATTGTGTGTTAAATATTGCGGCATGTACTGATTTCGGGCATGCAGTTGTAGACAATTAATGATATTTGACTGAAGTTTAAAAGAAGCAATTGAATTGAAGTATAGGAGCATTTGAAAGCAGCAGATTTGTTTTTTTAAATAAGAGTTTTATTTGAAGTTGAAATTTTTGGCAATGAGGGAAAATTGAAAATTTTTAATTTGGGGTTTTTGGGAAATGAATATAAAAATACTAAAAATTAATAAAACATGTGAAATATTTAAAATATGCCCATTATGGGTGCAGCACAGCATAAACCCAATCGATCTTGAAAAATAAATCTTATCTCCTCTTGAACTTAATTTGAATCGTTTTTTTTTTACAGCATCTTGCAATTACGTTACCCTGTCATAAATTTGTCCTTTATGCATTTTAGCAAATATAAATCATCCAATATATTGCATATTGCGATCAACGCATTAAGTGATCGCGATCCCGCACTAATTCTATAAAGTGTGATAATTCCCATGAATCATCCATGAATTATGTTCAACTCTTTTGCACTCAAATTATAAATCAATAAATCTACTCAGCAAAACTTCAGCTCCAATTATGATTTCACTCCTCTTGCCGCTAGCGGCAACAATAATTGCTGCTGCTGGTGGCTGCTACAACATTGCTGCTCCTTTGCCTGCCATTCGGAAGCTTTGCGCAACTCAACGACATTTGGTAATTTATTATGCAAAATATGCCATTGAGTCTGGGGCGTTAATTTGAATTGCTCATCTGTTGTTGTTCTCCTCGGCAGCAGCATGGACTGGCATTCTCGCAGAGTGCAGTTTGAATTCGTTCCGCTGTGAGACGCATTTTTTCTGAATGTAACGATATATTTGACACTTGTGCGATTTTAATCCCATTTCACGGTGATCCAGGCGCAACGCTGTTTATGCTGGTATTTCTGTTGCCGTTTTTTTTTTCTTTGCAGATGATGGTGATGACTTTTATTGTATGCGATTGCATATGCGCATGCTCACAATTTATGCATTGCCATATGGCTAAGTTGGAGGCCATTCAATAGGCCAAAAGCGTTAAAGTCATTTATTAGCGCTTTCTTGACTTGAAGCCTGATGCCGCCAATTAGGCGCTTTAAGCATCTACTAATAATGAAATTGAGTTAAAAGGGTGTTGCAATTTAGGCCATTGGCATAAGAAACGCATGGAAATGATATACACCTATCCCTCGATTTACGCGGTACCTTTTGCGCGGTTTAAAAATAACGCGGTTTCAAAATTTTAATTAATTAATTTTTTTTGCAGTTAAAAACACGTATTAGATATGTTTTTCTGTTAAAAACACGTGAACATACATAATATGACGAAGTTTCGTATATTTGTATGTAGTAAATTTCAAGGTGAAATCTTGGAATATATTTTAATACAAGCGAGGTATTACCAAGATTTTTAATACAGTTTTGATTACATTTAATACTTTTAAATAGATTACAAAATTTTGTAATGAATTTTATATTAAGTTTTAATACATAAGCGTTATATTTGATTTTTAAACCACGCTATATTATATTTTAATACTTCAATATTGAA
Organism: Meiosimyza platycephala; assembly: GCA_963662105.1. Lineage (NCBI taxonomy): Eukaryota > Metazoa > Arthropoda > Insecta > Diptera > Lauxaniidae > Meiosimyza > Meiosimyza platycephala. The sequence goes on along the minus strand of OY759209.1, from coordinate 72,253,427 downwards.
CTTTAATTTTACGTTGTCAATATAAATAAACTTTTAGCCAACCAGAAAATAATACTACGTTGGCTGATGTCGTTAAACTGCGCATGCATTCATTGTATTAAAAGGGAACCTGGTTCGAATCCCATTCGAAATGGAGATATCGTAAATTTTTTTTTTAAATCTTAATAAAAACTTGTATCCTATCTACCGCGTAAATCGAGGGATAAGTGTACATACATGAAGACTTTTATTAAAAGAAAGAAAACTTTCACATTTTGTTAGCTTTCAGAGAGAAGGCTACTTACATGTCAAGCTTATTTTCTTCTCTGTCAAAATTTATAATACTCTCTATCAATCTAAATCATGTTCAAGCTATTTTTAGCTCATTTTCCTATATTCAGCAACTTAATTCCACTCATTTCTCTGAATTGGATTTCTCTCCTACTTCAATTTCGAAATCGAAAAGTTGTGAGAAAATTTTGGGAAAAAATATGCGTTAGCAATACTCAAGGTTCCCAATGAAAATGAAAACATGTGCTATTTTCAAACTCATTTTTGAAGAAGCCTTCGATCTCAAAAAATTCAAAACTCAATATCACTTTAATCATCGCAATCCTTTTCATTCTCGATTTCACCACCATACGTTTGCTTGAAAGTACTTTACAATTAGACGTTCTGACAAATTTTGGTGTGGTACGTGGTCAGATATGACAATTGAGCAATCGTTGATGAGGACGATGAAATGTCTTAGCGGCCTTACTCATGGCCGAGGAGTCCAGGAAAGCGTGCTTTCCAAGTGGACTACTTTCGAGCAAACGTATGGTGGTGAAATCGAGAATGAAAAGGATTGTGATGAAGAGGAACCAACGGAGAGTACTTCCGAGCAAACATATGATGATATCGAGATCCAAGAGGATAATCCCATCGCGGATAATGTGGAAGAAATTTCGGTTTGTGACGTTTCAACCGGTTCTAAAGACAATGAACTTGCACCACCTGGTCCGTCAAGACCAGCGAAGCGAAGGAGAATGCGCTCAACTTTGTAATACTAAATTGCATTTGGATTAGGCCTTCTGGTGATGCCACGATAAAAAACGCGCCGCTTACTCTACCCCAAGGTGGTGTGGAAATGAGAGTTTTGGCCAAAACGTGTGGGAAAGTACACTTTGCGGCGCTCGTACGCCAAAACTATTGATTTCACAAAAAAAGACCTAGACATAAACTGTAGGTAATTTTCTCTAGTTTCATTTTGTACAAAAATGTTTTTATCGCAAAATGAGTCGGAAAGGAAATATTGTCAAAAAAGTGATTTTTGGCGCAACTTTTCCAATATGGCGGCGCGAGCGGCAAAGACACGAGGTCGCAAAATTGAAATTCGGAAAGAGCACATCAAAATCTATAAAAATTAACAATTTTCAAAATTTCCGGAAAACTTTCCAGGTAAAACTACCAAATGATTGTACTATAAGATCAGATTCAAAATCAATCCAAAGAGGCTTTGCATACTTTAGGTTTTATTATAATAATGTGACATTTGCTTGTCTGTTTAGCTTACGTAATATTTTTATAAAAATTTCAGAACTACGAGTATTCGTTTGGTGCCTAACATAAATAAATAATTCATGAGTTTTGATAGCCTTTAATTGCTAATAGGAAACGTTCACTAATTATGTGAGATGTTCCGTTTTGGTAAGATCTGGTTAGACCCTTCACTCCCTTCTCTCGCGTGAGGCTTACCCTACAATTTCTGAAAAGTTAAATTTATTTCATATGTTCATGTATTAGGCTTCATACCCATACCACTAACATTAATGTAATGAAATAGAAGATTTCTGAAAAGTAACTGAAACTTTGTAAGATTTCTGAAAGGTTTACGAAACTTTGCATGTACTATATTTTTTCTGTAAAATAATGGTTGGTAGAAAACTACGTTACTACGTTTAAGGTACTCTATATCGAGCATAATTAAATTTATAAGGTAAAAGCAGGCTACGAGACCACCTTCATTAAATCTTCACTCACTTCATTGACGACAAATAAATAAATACTAAAAAATCAGATGGATTGTCAGTAGCCTTACGGACAACCTTTCATTTCTACTCTTACTTCTTTTTTTAAAATCTTCAAAGAGCTTTAACGCATTCAATTTAAGCACGGCACTTATTTTAAATTTTAAGAGTAAAATTACCATACGAACCTTTAATTATTGAATTAAAGTAATGATTGTTTTATAATCGACCAACTTTCTCAAAACTCAAATTGCGAAAACCAAATTACCGAATTGATAAAAATGATTTATCACTATCAAATAAATAAGAAACAATTGCATAATTAAGTACTCTAAGAAATTAGCACAATAATTCTTACAAATTAGACGCCATTATTTGCTTGTTCATACAAAATTTATGATAATTGGCGGCAAAACACTTAAGCGTCGAATCATAGAGAAACCCCAAATTTAGTTTTAATTAATGAAACAGCTAAATTGGACAGATACAAATCACCATCTTTTCAGTACGCAAATGAAATGAAATTTCACTGTGAGCGAAAATAAATTAATTCGCTTGACAATGTGTGATAATCACAATGAGACCGCCGACATTATAATGCCTCCGGCATGTGCTGTTTGCGCGCTACCACTAAATAGTGTATTGACCGCTCATTATGAAGCTTTAAATTAAAGTCTACCTCATCTGTGGCGATGATTAATGACCCTGACCCCCATAAGCCAGATGGCGCAGTAAAGGAACTCAAACGAATCGAAGTAAAATCACGTAGTCTCAGGTGAATTATGCGGGTGTTGCACATTGCAGATTTTAGTTGAACATATTTTTTGATTAATTTTTTGTTAACAATTGCAAAGTCTTGGTGGTAGAGCGGAGGAAGCTGTGTTGGTTGTGACTGCGCACGCGTGCGCTTTTCAACGCGCTGTTACCAATAACTTCGGTGACTTGTCACAAAAAGGCTCGTTTGGCGCAATTAGCTACAATGAATGCTTGTCAAATTAATAAAAACTTCATGAAAATAAAAAAAGAAAACTAAATGGGCTAAAATGAAAGAAAAAATTACATACAAAGACGACAAATAAATTATGCGATTTTAGTATTGTTGTTGTTCGAGTTGTTGTTGTTTGACACTGTGAATGAGTTGAATATATTGTGGTGAAATAGAAGTTTGAAGATACCAAGTTTTAACTTTGTGATGCCAATGCTGAATAAAGAAAATCTTTTTTTTTAAACTATGGGCATGGTAAAAGACCATTCAAAAAAATACAAGGCTTAGCCAAAAACTGTTCACAACATGAAAGACGAATGGGAACTCATAAGCAAATTTTGCAGTTTCTCTCTTAACAATAAGATTGGCGTTTCTTGTGTCAAAATAATTTGGTCCAAATATTTCTAATTTGATTTCAAGTAAGCTATATGTTCTTCAAGAATAAGGATTTGTGATTCTTATTTTCATATTTATCTTCAAATTATTCGTATTGCAATCAGGACATATAAATTCATTAGATACTGATGTCGGGTGGAAGCAATAGAAACTAAATATCTGCGCTACTTCGTTCTCCGAGGGTATAAAACAGCAAATTAAGAGCGCTCTAAGTTAAAACCTACATTAAATCGAACATATGTACATAGTGAACCCATAAGAAAAAGGAAAACTTGCATTAAATTATGAGAAAATCATAGCTCAGAGTGCGTGGGTGCGATACTCGTAATTTTAGATGATTTTTATTTATGCATATTTAACCTATAGTTTTGGAGGAATGATGATTTTTCTGAAATTTTGACCAACTAAATTATCTATGACACACTTAGAGATGCCAACACTCAGGGTTTCGCCCGGAGACTCAGGGTGTTGAGTATGATTTCCGGGTCTCCGGGTTAAAAGTCAATATCTCTCGGTTTAATATCAAACGGTAACAATATTCGTGCTTAAAATAAAAAATTACATAAAAATATACTTGAAGCTTCGTTCTCAAATGCAAATGAACAATGAAAGCAAGCACACAGTCATACAACTTGCCTTCAGACGCTACGACTGGAAAGCCTGGTTTTGAAATTTAGCCTATAATTTTGGAAATAAGATAAATTTTCTGAAAATTTCACCAATAATATTCTTTAAAAAAATAGGTAAAATTAAAAAAAAACTATACATATTGTACATCACTTTAAAGCAAAATAATCAAGCATTCCTGTCATGCTAAAAAAGTGAAGGTTTTTAACACATTTTTTTGAAAAAATAAAGTTTTGTTAGTAAAATAATTGGAACAATTTCAGGCCATTAAATTATCTTTCTTGACTTCCATATTTTTGGTATCCACTCAGGGCTTCCCAACTTATAATCAGTTTTACAAAAGCTATGTCAGCAATTTCCGATGGCTATACATATGCATGTATATCCGAAACAAAATTCGACATACATACATATGAAGAGCTGACATTCAAAACCCGCCAAGTTCATATTTTGTGTAAGGAGAAAAACGCAAAAAATGATTGATCCATTGAAATAGTTGTCAAAGCTATTAAAATCCTGATTTTCTATTACGTTTTATTACAAATTTATAAAAATATATAACTATAAACATATACACAAGTTGGCCGTAATCTGACGATGGTTTTCGATAGAACACGTCAAAATATATTGAAAATCTTAAATCGAGCAAGAAACTAAATTAGGTAATAAATGCAAATATTTTAAAATATTCCATTTATTTCTTGAAAATTCACTAATGCCTTATTTCTGTTTATATAGCATGGAGATAAAAACAGCGATTGCAATAAAAAGAAAACCGAGAGAAAGACGAAGTGTTGAATTAAATGAAACCTACTGAAAATATTAAATATTTTACTTATGTTTTTAAAAAAACTTAAATAAAAACTTTAATAGAATTTCACCCACCCCCCTACTTCAATCTCCGGGTCAGACATTGGTCAATGTTGGCAACCCTAGACACACTACATACGATTTTAACAAAAGCTATATCCGCAATCCGTTGGCTAAATTACCGAAATATTTATTCTTCAAATAGAAAACCACATACAAAAATTTGGGTTTAATAAGAAGTGGCGAATGGGAGCAAGTCAAAAGAGAGAACGGTGCCAGGGTTACCAGCGTATGCAAATATTAAACGATATCTATTTAAGGTGCTTGTACACGCCTGAGATATTGAAGCAGTTTGCAGTTTGTCTCGAAATTGCCATGTGTCAAACAGCAGGTTTTCCTTTCAAAGAGAATGAAAGGTAGTACCAGAAGACAGCGTATATATCATTTTTCGACAGAGCCATGATTATAAGATATTATATCGAATTTAAATATTTTGCAATAATCTTTGCTAAGATATAATTATTTATAACACTTACATTCCGTGCACCTTACAAATATAATGTTGATAACACCCAAACTTAGCCAAATGAACACAATGCAGATGATTTTATGTAAAGCGCAGAAAACTGAGTACCTACTACTCTTATTTTCATAACTCATTCGAAAGAATTTTGTTTACAGGCGCTGATTTCGAGTCTTATCAACACCGCACCTTTCTCAACTTAAATTTCAAGAAAGTACAAATCATACAAATTGCTCTATTTATTTTTAAGTTCATTCAAAAAACTTACAGCGCCTTACTACGGTAACCGAAAAATTAATTTATTTTAACAAGTTGCAGTCAATAAAAACAGAAATTTGCAAATGCAGCAACAACCATAAAATTTAAAATCAGCATCAATTGCTTGACAACATAATCATTTCAGCGACCGCTCAAAACACTTTACTCGCAACATTAACTCAAAGAGTACAACACTAAAAATCATGTACCAATTAATTTTCACACTCAACAAACTAATAACAACAATCTTTCATCAAAATTGACCAATTTAGTTTGTTGAGTGCGGCAATGAATGCGAATGCGATCACCGACCGCTTCTTAGTGCTGTTGCCACAATTTGCCGATCGCAGCATTGCGTTGTTGCACAAATTTCTCTCCAATTGTGTTTTGAACTCTTGCCGAACTGCCGCTTAAAGGCGTACATCTCTTTAATTTTCAAGAACACAAAAATGAATTGTTCAATTATAGACAACAGCAATAAGATCGCACTTTTCCAAGCGAAACCGTCGAAGATACTGCACGAGTTAACGAAACAGATGTTAACGATTCCTACCGAGCTGGCACCACACATTTCGGTGTCGCAATAAACAAAAATATTATATTTCTTCAGAATTTACAGCAGCAAAATGCTGACCAAGCGTCTGCTACACATCCGTAGTACGATTTGCTTTGAGTATCATATCACTTTGATATGGTACGAATAAAAAAAACAAAGAAAATAAAACAAAAAGAAAATTATTAAAAGTCACTCAATATATTCTTCAAAAAGAACAGATTCAATCTAACTTCAGTAGAGTTAAGTTTTGTTTTAAATTTAGCTTGTAAAATTAGTTTAAAAATAAAAAAATAAATAAAAATAAATAGTAATTAATATAAAGTTAACTGGCGCCCAACTAAAACAAAAAGGACACAAAATCTTTTGGAGCTTATCAGCCCTTAGGAGCCACAGCATTAACGATTTTCAACGAACCTGAGTCACCGTCAACCAGCGGACAAAAAGGATTATTCGAAGGAATCGGTGTGGAGTCCAACAAAGAATGTTACTTCTAATGTAAGGAAAAATACAATTTTTTATTTCTTAAGAGTGAAAATTTAGAATTTAAGTAATTTCAATAAAAAAAATATAAGAAAAATTTGAATTTAAGTGAACTATCCAAATGAAAAAGAATAATTAAGAATTTTTAAGTGAAACTAAAAACTAGAGTTAAAATTAATTAAAATTTTTTAAGTTGAATAAAAGTGCTTCAGACAGCACCAAATTTTTTAGTGATTTCATCAAAGTGAATTATCTAACAACTGAATTTAAATTAAATTTCCTTGATTAATTTTTTTTTAAAACTAAAAGCTAGAGTTAAATTTAATTAAATTTTTAAATTGAGTAAAAGTGCTTCAAATAGCAATAAATTTTTAAGTGATTTTAGCAATGTGAATTGTTTAACAACTGAACTTAAATTAAACGTCCTTGATTAAATTTTTCAAATATAGAATTGCCCTAGTGATCATCTGGTTTAAATCGAATCGGAATCAAAGTTTTGAATTTAGTTAAAAAGAACAAAGAGCAATATGGCTAATCAAAACAATTTATTGCGGCCACCCATCCTAAACCCCAATCCTCCTGTTCCTCAGCAAAACCCTAATCCGCCTGTAGGAAATCCTCAACAACCCCAAGATCAACCACCTCAAAATCAACAACCACAACCTTTAATAATGTCTCAAGAATTACAACAAGCTATAGCAAGTATAGCATTTGCAACCTTACAAAGAGAAGGTAGACAATTAGTTTCGTCAATAATAAACCCAAACGCAGACCAATTTAGCGGCGTTGATCAAATTATTGATGTAGAGCATAGAGGAAATATGGGAGACTTAGACAAAATACCAGACATTGTCCGAGGCCTTAGGGGATTCGCAGGAAATGAAGGTGAATTCACCTCATGGAAAAAAAGCGTTGAACGAGTTCTACAACTATATGAACCAATTAGGGGGACAAATAAATACTATGGAATACTGAACGAAATTAGAAACAAAATCACAGGACAGGCAGACAATGTGCTAGAATCGTATAACACTCCATTAAATTGGAACTGTATTATAAGATGTTTGATTACCCACTACGCAGACAAGAGAGACGTCACAACTTTGGAATATCAAATGACATCTCTTGTCCAAAATAGGCAAACTGTGCAGGAATTCTACCAGCAAGTTTATTCATGCCTATCTCTTATTTTAAATAAACTCGCGTCCCTTGAAGTAGGTACCGAAGCTATGAATATTTTATCAAAGATTTATAGAGACAAAGCCCTCGACACTTTCATTAGAGGTCTCAACGGAGACATGCCCAGACTTTTAGGAATGAGAGAGCCTGCAGATTTACCTCAAGCTCTTTATTTGTGCCAAAAATTAGAAAATCAAGATTTTAGAGCGAATTACGCCCACAATGTAAACACTAACACAAAGAAATACAACACACCTTCTCAACCACCATTACCCCCACGACGTAGCCACCAAATCCAACGCACACCATTCTACCCACAACTCACATATTTCCCACAAAATTCTATTCCAAACCAACATTATCCAGTTAACCAAATCCAACGCACACCATTTTATCCACAACTCACATATTTCCCACAAAATTCTATTCCAAACCAACGTTATCCAGTTAACCCAATCCAACAATACCATTATCCCAATTTTATACCACAACAAATAAGACAAAATTATGCTTATAACCAACCACCACCACGTCCTTTTGCACCCAAACCTCTACCTAGACCCGAACCTATGGAAATTGACCAAACTATTAAAACCCGAAATGTTAACTATATGAACAATCCAAGACCTAATCAATTTCAAGGGAAAAGGCCTTTACAACCTACGCAACATTTTCAGCAACAACCGAAGTTGCAAAGGAATTTCCATGTTTATCCACAACATCCACTCCCAATTCCAAACAATTACATTTATGAACAAACCACACAAAATAACTTTCAAACTCAACAACAGCATCCATCAAATCTGGTGGATAATAACAACGATCAAATTCATCATGTCGAAACAAATTCAGAATATCCACCGCAATTGGCAAATACCAATAATTTTTATGAACAAAATTTAGAAAGTTATATGAGAGAAATTCCAGAGCAAGTTGTGCAACAAGTTCAGGAAGTCCAACAATTGCAAACAGAAGAATATACAGATATACATTTTTTAGGTTAAACCAATCATCATTACCCTTTATAAAATGCAAGCTAGATAACGGAAATATTATAAAGATACTAATAGACACAGGTTCCAACAAGAACTACATTCAGACAAATTTAATAAAAAACCCAAAGGAAAATGATGAAATATTTTTTGCCAACTCAATAGGAGGGCCAATTCAAATCTCACATCATGTTTATGCAAATCTTTTCGGTGAACCTAGCACTCCAATTAAATTCTTTTTACTCCCAACACTTAAATCCTTCCATGCAATAATAGGAAATGACAGCCTTAAGCAATTATCCGCAATTATATACACCGAATATAATTATATGCTTATTAAAAATGGTAGAAAAATTAAAATACATCAACAGATTTCACAAGATGTTAATAATATTTCTATCAAAACGGATCATATGACGGAAAAACAAAAAGAATCAATTAAGGAACTCACAAGAAGATTCCGTAAATTATTTTTAGAACCAGATGAAAAACTGACGTACACAACCAGAGTAAAAGGTGAAATTAGAACTTCAACGGAAGATCCCGTTTATTCGAAAAGTTACCCTTACCCAGTTGCCCTCAAAGACGAGGTAGAGAAACAAATCAATGAATTACTCTCTAATGGCATTATACGACCTTCTCGGTCGCCATATAACTCTCCAGTTTGGGTTGTACCCAAAAAAATAGATTCTTCCGGAATAAGGAAATTTAGGCTCGTGATAGACTATCGGAAACTAAATCAAGTAACGATAGCAGATAGATATCCCATACCCGAGATTAATGATGTTTTGACACAACTTGGGAACAATAAACTATTTTCGGTCATCGACCTCAAGAGTGGATTCCACCAAATACCATTAAAAGAGAAGGACGTTGAAAAAACTTCATTTTCCGTGTGTAATGGAAAATACGAATTCACTAGACTCCCATTCGGACTCAAAAATGCTCCCTCCATTTTTCAACGAACTCTAGACGATATTTTACGAGAGCATATAGGGAAAATATGTTACGTCTATATAGACGACATACTCATTTTCGGAAAGAATGAAGAGGAACATCTTCAAAATGTAGCGAAAGTATTTCGAACTTTGGAGGAATCAAATATGAAAGTTCAACTAGACAAATGTGAATTTCTCAAAACACAAGTTGAATTCTTAGGTTTTATTATATCAGATAACGGTATTAAGACAAATCCGAAAAAAATAGAAGCTATACTTAATTTCCCGAAACCAAAAACCGTCAGAGATCTTAGATCATTTTTAGGTCTGTCCGGTTATTACCGTCGGTTTATACAAGATTATTCAAAAATAGCAAAACCCCTGACAGCCCTTTTAAGGGGGGAAGATGGCAATATGCCTAAGAATCAATCAAAGAAAAAAGAAATCTTTCTCGATGATGTTGCCATTGAATCATTTGATAAAATAAAAAACTCATTAATCAGTCAAGATATTATACTAGCTTATCCCGATTTTCGCAAAGAATTTACTTTGACCACGGACGCATCAAACTATGCAATTGGTGCTGTCTTATCCCAAGACGACCGACCAATAGCTTTTATTTCAAGAACATTAAATAAAGCCGAAGAAAATTATGCGACGAATGAAAAAGAAATGCTCGCGATAATTTGGGCTTTGAATAACTTAAGAAATTATTTATATGGTTCAGCTAGAGTCAAAATAGTAACAGATCACCAACCATTGACATATGCTCTTAGCAATAAAAACAATAATAGCAAAATGAAAAGGTGGAAAGCGACATTGGAAGAATATAATTATGTTCTTCAATACAAACCAGGCAAAACAAATGTTGTTGCTGACGCCCTTTCCAGACCACCGCAAATTAATTCTTTGACAGCTACCCAACATAGTGATGAGAGTTCATCACATAATCTAATTCAATTTGCAAACGCACCTATAAACGTTTTCAAAAACCAAATATTTTTGAACTTAGACAATGATCCTACTTACAAATTTGAAATTGTTTTTCCTACATATCATAGGCACACTATAACCCAAACAGAATATTCACAACAAGATCTTATTAGTGTTCTAAAAAAATCCTTGAACCCATCTGTAGTTAATGGAATCTACACTGACGATAGAACTTTGGGAAAAATCCAGGAAATTTATCCAACTTATTTTAGGAATTACAAAATCAGATATGCACGAGATAAAATTATTGATCTCACTGACGAAACAGCACAGGAGACTGAAATATTAAAGGAACATAAACGAGCCCATAGGAATAGTAGAGAAAACAAAGTACAACTCTTAAAGAAATTTTATTTCCCCAATATGCAAACAAAAATTAATAGACTAGTAATGCAATGTAGTATCTGCAAAGAGCAAAAGTACGAAAGACACCCGAATAAGCCAATACTTAAAGCTACTCCAATCCCTCAATTCCCAGGACAGATAGTGCATATAGATTTATACTATATGGACAATAAAAAGATATTAACAGCTATCGACAAGTTTTCAAAATATGCAATGGCAAAAATAGTAAATTCACGAGCGGTGGAAGATATTAAAGAACCTCTAAGAGAATTAGTTACAGCATTTGGTTTCCCAAAAAGTATTGTTATTGACAACGAGAAATCATTAGCAGCAGCCCCGATAAAATTTATGCTAGAAGACCAATTTGGAATAGAGATCTTTAGAGCCCCTCCATATGTAAGCACTGTCAATGGACAAGTGGAAAGGTTTCATTCTACCCTTAGCGAAATGTTACGATGCGTCAAGGCGGAAAAAACATTTTCCTCATTTTCTGACCTTTTACACCAAACACTCTATAAATATAACAATTCCATTCACTCTACGACGCATGCAAGACCTATAGAAGCATTTTTTGGCACAAGAGTAACAACTGACCAGGAACTTTTAGAGCAATTTAGACAAAACAATATAGGGAACCTAACGAAAAAACAAGAAGCAGATTTAAACTACCACAACAGAGATCGGGATTCATATAAAGATTATATTGAAGGACAAGTCATTTATGTGAGAAGAGATAAAAAACCGAGAAATAAAGGTTCAGCGAGATATAGAAAAGAAATAGTTAAAGAGAACAATCCAAGCACAGTTTTAACAATGAAAGGGAACATAATTCACAAAAGTTTAATTCGGAATTGAATTTACACATTTCAGATTTTTGTTCGCTCTATGCAGAGCTGAATATCGGATTTTGGATTATACGAATTCTCCAATAGTAACCTTCGAAATCGGAATTTCTAAGATCCAAAAGGGAACTTTTAAATTAATCCACGTTATAGAAATGGCAACCTACGAAGAAAGTTTAAAAAATTTAACAAGTTTTGTCAACACCGATATCCACATCAACAATCCCTTCCTTCCTTTCATCCAGCAAGAAATAACTCAAATTGAATCCTGTATTAATCGCATCCGACCAACAAAAACCAATAAAAGAGCCCTAGATGAACTAGGAAAGGCATGGAAATGGTTGGCAGGAAGTCCTGACCACCATGACCTTATCGTTATTCAAAGTTATATAAACAAGTTGTTAGACAATAATAACGAACAAGTTGTTATTAATAAAAATTTAATTGAAAGAATGAATAACATAACAAAAAGTAATAATAGAATTATATCATTTTTTAAGAGCAGTGATACTGCACAATTAGTTATAGGAATGAATTTGAAATTTAAGTTACAAATGTTAAGAAATGAAATAACAAACATTGAAAATGGAATTAATTGGGCAAAGGCCAACATTATAAACTCATTTTTGTTATCAAATAAGGAAATCTTTGAATTGGAAAAAGTTATTGAAAATGATAAAATACCCATTATAAATATAGAAGAATCACTTCAATTTGCCGAAGTAAAGGTTGCATCAAATACAACCAATATAATGTTTCTTATTAATTTGCCTATTACAAATAAAGAAAATTGTAAGGTAATAAAATTAAAACCAATAAAAAGAAATAAAATCATTATGAAAATACCATATGAAAATATCATAAGATGTAATAATGAAATTTACGGAATAACACAAAATTGTAAGACTTTTAATAATTTATCTATTTGCAACAAGAATAGTATTGTTACATTAAATAAAGATAGCTGCACCGTACAACTTTTACAAGGAAAAACGACTTCATGTTCGATAACGAATAACCAGCATATTCCAATGATAGAGGAACTTAGCCCCGGTACTCTTCTTTTAAATAATTTTAATGGATCAATTAAAATTGACAACGAAAGCATTAATCTGACCGGAACATTCATCATACAATATGAAAATCTCACAGTAATTGTAAACAATGAAGAATACATCTCCTCCAATAAAGTGATGCTCGAACCAATGCCAGCCGTTGTTCAAACAAAAGAAATCTACTCATCAACTCAAGAAATACTGTCCCTCGAACTCATGAAGGAGTTAAATATGAACAACACAGAAAAAATAGAATTGATAAACGAAGATATAGAGTGGAAGTTTTATACAAATTCATCGCTCATAACAGTGGTTATCATAATTCTGGGATGCCTCCTTATAAAGCGAAAATTATGCAATATATCAAAAACAGTAAATTTAAAATCTACAGAAAATGATCATAAGGAAAGATTTCAAGAAATACTAACGGAGAATTCCAAAGGTGAACGAGGACGTCCACATTTAAAGGGGGAAGAGTTAACGAAACAGATGTTAACGATTCCTACCGAGCTGGCACCACACATTTCGGTGTCGCAATAAACAAAAATATTATATTTCTTCAGAATTTACAGCAGCAAAATGCTGACCAAGCGTCTGCTACACATCCGTAGTACGATTTGCTTTGAGTATCATATCACTTTGATATGGTACGAATAAAAAAAACAAAGAAAATAAAACAAAAAGAAAATTATTAAAAGTCACTCAATATATTCTTCAAAAAGAACAGATTCAATCTAACTTCAGTAGAGTTAAGTTTTGTTTTAAATTTAGCTTGTAAAATTAGTTTAAAAATAAAAAAATAAATAAAAATAAATAGTAATTAATATAAAGTTAACTCACGTAGCTCTACTGGCAACGGCAGCATGAGTAGGATGAGAACGTGGATGATTATTATTAAATTTGATTAGTTTGGCGCATACTGTGCAAAGTTTGACACTGCAAGGGGTTTGAATCAAATCTGAGTCGATGATCGTGCTACGATCACAGCAATTTGTCTAAACAATTGCAGCTTCAGTTAACCAGAGTTATAAAGCCATGATATTTTGCCCTTTGATAGAGTATAGTCCTTACGATATGAACGGCGGGAAAATTGAGCGATTTTCATGTTTTTACTAACAAGATCACTTAAGTTCTTCTCTTCACTTTAAGGATCGTGTTAAATTCGCCCTTACCTTAACTGTCTGCCATTCACCTATGTATCTGTAAAAATAGAGTTAGTATCCAAATTGCTTTACGACTCACATAGAGTCTTAATCTGTAACGCGGCGGCGGCGGTGGTGGCGACGGCGATGGCGGCATTCTTTTTGGTGATCGTGCGCAAGCGCTAATGCAAACTTGATCAGCATCTTCCAATGCTTACAATGCGTTACTCGTAAATATTGAAGTGTTTTTTAAATTGCCGTTCATTATGCTCAAAATAAGCGTGTATGGTAAGTTGCCGATATTACAACGAGTCCCTGCCATCATCTCATCGCCGATCGGTACAGTGTTTTGTGATCTTGCAACGTTCAATTTAATCAGTTGATTGTATTGTGAACGCGTTGCGATCGTTCAGCGATTTACGCTCGTTAGCACAATGGAATTTGTTTGAATATCCAATTTTTTCGTCGATCTTTTGTTTGTGGTACGAAATAAGAAAGTCGAGTCAATTGCATTGTTTTGAGTAAAGGTTAAGCACTTGGTTGATCTCCCTTCATTTGCAGCAATTGACTGGTTTCGTTATTTTCTCTTCCGTTTCATCTTCAATTTTTCTGCTGCTGCTTTTCGTTCGATCGTAGCAGAAAAAGTGTTGAAAAATTTGTTTTAACTTAATTTTGAAAATTGCTCGATCGTGCTGTTGATGCGAGCATGAAATATTTTTTCTACTTTATTTGATGTATGATCATTAATGGTTGATTGCTTAGTGTTTAGTTTAGTGATGGATCAATTTGGAAATTGATCATTACGTATTTTATTGAAATTGTTGTATAAACAAGTTTTATTAATGAACTTATAGAGTTGACCAGTGGTGGTATTGCAAGTGGTTAATTCAGTATGAATTGTTTTATCATAAATTAAAAAAATTGTTTTAAAATTATTCAAAATATTCCAAAATACATATGGCACATTATTTTTCAAATCGATCAAGGAAGACCAAAAAAATTTATAGATTTTCTTAAAATTTACAGATATTATTCTCATAAGATCCATTAAATTATGAAAAGTTTGAAAAAAAAAAATTATGAAATTCCGTTATTAATGAAATTCCGTTATTAATTAAGGAAATATCGACAATTTGAAAAAAAAGTCCTTTCAGAATTTTTTTTTTATAATTTTAAAGGACAAAGTTCAAATAACCATAACTTTGAAAGTTGGGTCCTTTCAGCGAAATAAAAAAATATGGGTCTCCTAGAATTGAACGCAGATTTATATCTGTAAATTTCAAGCAAATCGATGACTTAAATTGACTTATTGTTCGATTTGAAAAATAATGGTCCATATATGTATACATTTTTTTTTTATTGTAAAAATTTTTTTTCTATGGTGGATTAAATTTAAATATAAAATAAACAATATTAAACCAATATTTTTTGAGTATTTTAACCAATTTTAAGAACATTCTCCTCTGAGAAATTTTAAATTAAAATTGTTGGGACGAAATCCATGTATGGAAAAAAAAATTTACAAAAAAAAATTTTTTAATATTTTGACCAATTTCAGGAACTTTGTACCCAGTACGATTTTTACTGATAATTTATAGCTTAGGGGAAAAGTGATTGGAGGTGAAATTTTGAACATAACTATTTTTATCACGATCTGGCAACAATTATAAGGGACGGAAATGGCAATATATTTTTAAATAGATAATACTATCGAAAGTGATTTCCTGAAATTTCATGTCTGATAAAATGGAACCGCATATTTTACCCTCTTTTTAAATTTAAAGTGGTCAACCCTATCCGCAGGGGGCTGCCAGAAGTGACTTTTACTATTCTGCAGGTATATAGGATTTAGTGTGTGGCTTCTTATGTCTTTTGAAATGCTGGCTCTCCCTCTATCAGTTGTTAGGACCCTGGAACGTTGGGTGCTTGGGTTCAAGCAAGGCCGGACTTAGAAGCGCAGAGCCCCTAGGCACATGGCATTTGGGACCCCCTCTCCCAACTCGAAATCACTAGTAGAGAGCAAATAATTTTCAATCGACTTTATTTACATTAATAAACATCAGAATTACGGATTCTATGTTACTATAATTATGTTTATCTATTTTATTGAATGATACGGCGAGCTTTATCTTGAGCAAAAGAACGAATGACGTCATCATAATTGACTGCATTATTTCTGACTCTAAGTACATAGCAGATAGTGAATTTTGCCTTTTCTCTTCTACAGTAGATCTTAAGTAATTCTTTACTCTCTTTAGCGCTTAAAACAATAGTTCTCACCGTTTGGATAAATATATAAAAAGCCTTATTTGTATAACTTTAGTGACGATAGTCCTATAACTTCACCATTGGATGACAAATGAGCTCGCAGCTGCAGACACTCGTTTTCGAAAGTCGTATCCAAATCCTCTGGATTAAAAGCTATCAGGTTTCTGGCTCCTTCACTGATGTATTTAGACTCCAAGCGATTTAGTTTCGTAAGGAAGTCAATCTTTTTACTAAACTCTTTATAAGCAGATCTACGTCTCTGTAGTTCTGCAATAAGTCTATCTATAATGACATTATAAATGGTAACTCTAAATCTGTCCTTACCAGTGAGTTTGGTCTCGTTTCCCTTGACTTCATCGAACTGGACTTTATGCTTACGTTTCTCTGCATGTCATATGCATAGTTATTTTCACCTGATTTTTCAAAAGCTTTCGACTCATAAAGATCAAAGGTATTGGGTTCTCTTAAGTCTTCTATATATGTACGTTATCAAAGATTGATACAGTTCAGCGATAGTACCCAAGTCGATGTTGACAGATTGAAAAGACTTGTTCACTTTATTGAACCTTTCCAAGATGTCATTCCAGAGAAGTCTCAAAAAGCTAGTTTCCATCGAGTCTAATGAATTCAGAAGACCTGAAGCTTCAGAGCGCGCAGATGGTTTTTCATTTGAGTCATTGGTAATTATCTGAAGAGCTGCCATGATTTCATCGAAGCAAGAACATAAACTTCAGCAGGCGTCATTCGAACAGACCGTCTTGTCTGAGAAAGACTCTTCAAGACTGTTAAATTTGGTTTCAGTTTCGATAAAAAAATTTCGCATCTGAGTGTTGATGCCGAAAAAAATTGTACAATGATTGCAAAATACCAAAGAAAGATATAGCAGCTTGACAACACTCAGCCTCTCATGTTCCAACAAGATTCAGCGAATGAGCCGAAGAGGGAACGAAGTCTATCAGAGAGTTCACTTGTTTTAGTCTCGCTTGAAGACCAGAATACCCAGTTGACATATTGCTGGCATTGTCGTAAGACTGCCCCCGACAATCAGAGATATCCAAGTCGTGTCCTTGCAATGTCCCTAGTACGATTTTAGCCACATCTTCTGCTTTATGGCCACAATTTGGAATGAACTTCAAAAATCGTTTTATGGGAAATCCGTTTTCAGCAAAGAACTTAAAAAACTTAACTGCAACTTAATCATTTGTGAGCAATTTGTAGTTTTTGTTCATCGCTGAATTATTTATTTAAGGGCCTGCCAACCTACCGCCCCGACTGGGACTGGGGCCCCTAGGCTGGCTGGGCCCCTAGGCCGGGGCCTTGTAGGCCTAGGCGGAAGTCCGGCACTGGATTCAAGTCCGTAAGTAAGACATGATTTTTTACTTTCTAATATAAATTTACTTATCACAATTTAAGCATAATAGATGACTTATGTACGTATAAAAATATATATATTTGATTCAATAGAAATTTGAGCCTGTCTACTTACTCTACGACTCCGTTCATTAGCTAGGTCGGCTACATTCAGTTGATTTGAAACAAAGTGAAATTACGTAGTTGAACCATTTTTTTCCTTCTAGCAAACAATGTGCATCTGAAAACTATGCGTGTGTACTATCGGAAATTAATTTTAAAAAAAAAAATAAGAAACATTTTTTTCACCTAGATTTATATGATCTCACGCTTTACCTCAGGCACATCAAAAACATTTCACAACATTAATTATTTCAATTAACCAAAATATAAATTGTTTAATTCCTGCTCAAAGCGTTTTCTACAAATTCTCTTTTCTCCATTCTTTCTTTTCAAAATTTTCATTATTATTACCAGATATTTATAAGCAAATGATCTGCATATATATACTTATGCTTGGTCAAGGTAATTATTAAAACCAATCATACACACATACATAAGTACACCTATACCTACCAATAAACAGCATAATCATGATCGCCAGCATCAATATCATCAACGCTATTATTGACAACTATGATGTTATGCAGTGTACATACAACAATGTTGCCATTAATCATCATCACTCAGTGAAATTCCTAATTAAATAATAAATAATTTTCATTCAAACGTAAAGACTGCTCCTCTACTTTGCATGATCGCTAATCATAGTAAAGCACATTGGTGATCACCGATCACTGATCACTGATGGTGATGAGTAGGCGCGGTACAATATCAAAGTGAAAGAATGTTGATCTCGTCAGTACCTATGTGTGTATGGTGTTTCTATTTTGAGTGGTACTCATGGTGCTTATTTGCCTAAGTTGCTCCCACACAACAAATAAATAAACAAATGGACAGACAGATTGACAGACAACTTGAAACTCCAGGGAATGGTTGGTTACTTTTGATGAATATCATCAAGTTGTTGTTGTTGTTGCTATTGGACGTTTCAAGTGAGGTCAACAAAGTTGTAAGGCTTTGACAAATGTTGAAAAAGTGTTAATTCATGATTGAATGCAATCATTGTTTAGGATAAATTCATTTTTTACTCATTCTGGCTAGTTTATTTTATGGATTACCTTGTAAATCAATTATCAAAAGTGTGCAACCCTTATCCAGTAAGTTCAGTTTTTTGGATACAATTTTACTAGCTTATATACATATAGTATGTATGTGTTTTATACATTCTACTTTGGACTCGCTGCTTGATATGATTTGCTTTTACTTGTATTTTAAACTAACAATTAAAAAAATGTTTCTTAAAAAAGGAAACTAATTTTAATTTTTACCATAAAAGTTTCAGTTTTCAACGGCCACTTTACAAATTTAACTTTTTTTTAAAACACCTTAAAGTCTATAAAATCTTAGTTTGCAAGTGATCTTAAGTTATATCGGAGCTGAGATATCGATTTTTTTAGAGAAACCACACAACGTATGATTAACATTAATTTACTCAATATGAACTTCTGAAACACTATTCAGCTAGGAACTTTCCTCATTAAATATTTAACTCTTCTGTAATAGCGTATGTACTTCATGCATCCCTTAACTTCTTTACGCAATATTTTCAAAAACTACGTTAGATAAATCCTGTATACTTGTGTAATCAACTCTTTATTTGATCTCATAGCAAAACACCTTCGTTTAACATCACTAACCATTCTTGATTCAGTTCAATTGATCGTTCATCATTTTGTCTGTATGTGTGTTACCTGAATAGCGATAATTTTTCATCATTATGATTTAGAGTTTGCGCTGTTTAGTTCGGAGCCAATTTGACTAGCAATTCAATCAATTTAAAACTTTTTTATAAACTTCAATCACTGACTGTCTGCCTTGAGTGATCATTGACCGGCTACAATAAATCAATCATTAATTATTGCTTCTCGTTTTCTAAAGTGAAGGAGGAATCTCTTTTTTTTTAAATTACAATAGAAATTGATTTTCTATGCAATGAGTCTGCATAATATTGGCTTGTGAACAGAATTCACTTTGTTGGAATTCTACAAAAAAACTTACTGACGTAAAAGGAGCGTTTCTTTTTAACAGCGCAGACACTTTGGAGCCTTATTTTACTCTTTTTTCGTCAAGTCATATTCAGTAGATTTTTATTTATTCATCGAATTAACTGCAATTATTTAACGCTTCACACTTGTTGATTTGTGCTCCACCCATAGAGTTACATTATTTTGTCGATGAGTCTGAGATTATTAATTTACATAGATTTTTCAGTTAGAATAAAATTCAATTATGCAAGCTTCTACAAAATAGTCATTAATATAGAAATTTTAAAAAAAATGTAATACTACATACAAAAGAATTTTAAAACTTCTTGAGAAATGTTTAATAAAAACCGTCAAATAAAATTTTTTCGAACCCAATCTCATTAAGAGTTAAATCTTAGAAATCCTTAAAAAAATTACCTTTCTGAATTTTTGATGTTTTCGGCATTAATGGGAAAAATATATGAGAATCCTAGCAAATCTACTTAGGTTTGGCCATCTTCCCCAGCTGCCAACGACACAGAGTGTACTTTTTATTTGTCACTTCAGACAATATTAAAATTTTCATAGCAGCAATAAATCCTACTCAGCAATTTGAAACACTAAATTAAGCCTTGACAGTTCTAATTCCAGCAAAATTTAATAATTCCGAAAATAGCGCTTCAAATAATACGGCGACTGTTGTTGGCTAAAACCAACGTCAGCAGCAGCAACATACTGTGCGCCACTTAAGCGCAATCAAACAAAACATTACAATAACAATTACACTTGACGAACTAACAATTCATAATAATAATCCCAACAGCAACAACAAAAAATAATAAAATTATGTAAAACATAAAAAATACGAGCAACGCCAACGCATAGCAACATGAAAGTCCTGGTTTTCAAAATTTAAGCTAGGCGTACCAGCGAAAAAAAAATCCAAACACTAAAGCTGCAGCATACTCGTTGCAACAACAGTAGCCACAATAGCAACAGCAACACAATGCTGTTGGCAATTTTCAGGCTGCATGTTTTCAGTTTTATTGTTGTAAGTTTTGATTTCAATTCAGTGAATTCAGCAAATTAATCCTGGTTTATGAGTGTTGAAATGAAATTTTGTCATTGTTGTTGCTGCTGCCACTCTGATGGCTGACAACAACGAGATGCTCAACAACATTGCAGCTTTAGTTTTGTGATTGCAACCTATTGTTGTTCACATAAACAGCAACAAACTGTGATATGGTGCATGTTTTCCATAGGCCTGCCTAACTTTACATAAATGACAGTTTGAGAAGCGCTTAACTTGTTAGGTTTTTATGCAACTTGCCTGCGCGAAGTGTTACCAACAAGCAAGTCAGATACACATAATAAACTTGAGAGCCTTAATTAAAGATAGGAAATTGTTAAATGAAAGAGTTCGTCAAAAAAAAAAAAACAAATGAAAATTTTAGCATTCTTCGGGAACGTCTAAATTTCAAAAATGTTACAACTTTTTAATGCAATTGAGTAGAATTTTACCTAAAAAAAAATCAAGTGTAGCTACCAGCCCACTGTGGGCTGAGTGCATACAATATATTTTTCAAAAGTCAAAATGAAAAATTTCAAGAACTTAATAAAAACTTTATTTCGGCTTGGAGACGCTTGCAGTAGACAGAAAATCAAAAAAAAAAATTGGAAAAATTTTTATATAGTTTTTTTTTTGTGAATTTGCAAATATATAGTCGAGATATTTTTGAATCTTAAAGTTGACATGTTTGACTATATGAAAAATTAAAAAAAAAGAATTGTTTCGAATCGTATGATTTTTTTTTTAATTATTGGTTTTTATATTACTATCGTAAAAATGGAAATCGTATTGATGAAATTGTACACGGTTAGAAATCTTGGAATAAATTTTAATACAAGCGAAATATTACAAGAATTTTTAATACAATTTTGATTGCATTTAATACTTTTGAATGAATTACAATTGTAATTGTAATAAATTTTGCATTATTAAATAAGTATTATATTTGATTTTTAAACCATCTTGTATATATTTTAATACTTCAATATTGAACTTTCATTTTACGTTGTTGTCAATATAAATAAACTTTTAGCCAACCAATAAATAACACTACGTTGACTGTTGTCGTCAAGCTGCGCAAGCAACCATTGTATTAAAAGGGAACCTGGTTCGAATCCCACTCGAAATGTCATTTTTTTTTAAATCCTAATTAAAACGAGTATTAAATTTTAATACAAATTTGTATTAAAAATTAATTTTAATATTTAGGCAGTATTAAATTTTAATACAATTCTAGTGTAGTCATATATATATGTACATAAGGAGTGCGTCCTTAGAAATTAGTGCACACGTTTTTGTTTATAACTTCTTTCATAAAAAAAATAATAAAATTATTTTGATCAGGTTAGCTTAGAAAATCATGTCAAATACTATTTCATATCACTTTGCATTCTCATCTATTATTTTGCGAAGGCATGATCAGTAAAATAGAAATGCGTGAAAATTTTTTTTTTTAAATAACCTGCAATATACCTTCAAGAGGATTGCAAGGCATGCTAAAGTTAACATAAATTCGGTATCTTGGGTAATGAAAATTTTTACAACAGACGTTAGCATGAATAAAAAGTAGTGAACGCTCTGGAAAAAAGGTTGTGGTGATCGTAATAACGCAAAGAAGGTCGTAACCATGCTGAAGAAAACTCACAACCTTTCAGGAAGAAAAATCACTCAGCTTGCAGATTCCTCCGTATCATTTGTGCGAAAAGTGAAAGGGGAAAGAATTTCGAAGCAAAAATACGAGCTCAAAAACTGAGTAAAGATTTTGTGTCCAAATTCGAATGTTGCATTATGGATGACAAAACGTTCGTCCTTTCCGACATTTTTCAGTTTCCTGACCAAGAATTTTCTTTTGCCAACGGTAGTGGACAGGTTCCAAAAAAATTTAAAACACAAAATAAATAAAAAATTTCCCACAAAATTACTTGTTTGGTGGGCAATTTACAGTTGTGGTAAAAGAAGCCAAAATTTCGTGACCAGAGGCACAATAAACATCGAAATCTTCATCATGGAATGCTTCAAAAGAGGCTCCGGCAATTTGTAAGAGATCATTAGGTATCTACCTTTTATTGGCGTTATCTTGCTTCATGTCACTACAGTAAAGCGGCTCTTTAGTGGTACCAGTAAAATAACATTACTTTTGTTCCTAGAGAAGCGAGCCCACCCAATTGCCCTGAACTCCTGCCAATCGAGAGTTATTTGGTTCTAGTGAAGAGGCAATTAAAGGCAACAAAGGGGACATGCAAAGACATAACTCATTTTAGACGCCACTTGGTGCCCGTCAGGCCAAAAAATCCAAAAAAATACCATCAATGCACTAATAAGAGGTGCCCCAGAGAAAGTAAAAAGTTTTACTTTTCAAAATTAATATTTTTTTTTTAATATTATTTTCTGCATTTGACTTAAATTTGCGTTAAAAAAATATAATCTTTTTGAAAATTGAATCTATGGTTATTGAGATATATTTATTTTTCAATGCACTAATTTCTTATGACGCACTCCTTATGTAAGCCCAAAAGTATTAAAATTTAATCCAAAATTTCTAACCGTGTAAATGCAAAATCCTTAGGTTGAATTTCATTTCATCCTGGAGAAAATGCAGTTCTATATAATTGTTATCTTCAAACGTAAGTACTGCTCTTAACCAATCGTGAAATGTGATTTATAAATATAATCACACAGTTAACAGTTAAAAAGAATTAAAAAAGAATTTAAATAAAATGTCTATTACAGGCATTGACAACTAACTAATTTACAAATTCTAGCGGATTTGATTGATACAATAAAATTTAAAAAGTTTTACCTTGAAACTGCAAAAAAAATATGTATGACTTTAGGTACACATGTCAACATAGATAGGAAAACTATTTAAAAATATTATGCAAAAAAATGGTTGATAAAAGACCTTCAGCTGTGGTTATGAAGCAAAGGAGTAACCACAGGTCACATTTTTCAAAAATTTAACAAAGCCGATTTTCTCGAAAACGGTGCGACTTTTACCGAACATAAAATTACTTTTTCTGACACGTCTTAGGGTCGCCCATCTGCTGTTAAAAGGTTATCCATTATTTATGGGACACCCTGTATAGTGCACTACCTAGATATCTTTAATTTTAGCGTTATACAAGAATTTAAGCAGTATCAACATTTTTTCTGTGGAAAGATCAAATAATGTTAACGAAAAACACTTTTAAATTAATAAAGAGCTTTTCTTCATTTTTTGACGAAAAATTAAGATTTTGAAACGTTCGTAGCAACAGCTTTTTTAACAAATTTTTTTCTTAAGCACTACCGAATAATTGAAGAAATTAAGGTTTTTTATTTTGAAGAACTCTCATTCTTAAAGGTCCTTTAACTTTAAATTTATTTAAGTGCCCAATTTGTGCAAATAATGAAAGTTTTTTTTTAAATATCAACCATAAATGAAATGCACATCAATGCCCAGTTTATAATCGCTTTACACTTGGTTGTCACGTTTCCATACTGAATGTTTTTGTTACATTCGAAATACAAGAACATGGCAGTAATAAATCCATAAAGCCCTTAAATGCGTCATAGCCTTGGCCAAGCAACATTTTATTGTGTCCTTTTTTACATTGCAACAAACGCTTGAATGAATGCGCATACATTCAACGTGTTCCTAATGGATTTTCATTAAATTTTTTATGCTTTTGTTAAGTATTTGAATTAAATTTTTTGATTTATTTAACTTCTTTACTTTTGATTGCAAACATAAAAGGATCACACAGATCCTTTGTGTAGCATGACTTTCTCAATGAATTGTAATTCAAAGAGTAGATAGTGTTGGCGAAGCCCTTAAAATTAGGCTGCTTGAATGAAAAGTGCATGTTGAGAGCAGCTCATTTTTATTGCTGCTTAATTTTTATTTTATAATTTCTTGATTAATGGATTTCTTTTCAATATCATTTATATTGCTATTGCTTTTCGTTGACAGTAGTATTAATTGTTATGATAGTCAAAGGAGATTCATATAAGAAACAACGTTCCATTCAACTAAATAGTTGAACAATGATGTACAGAGTTGAAAAAATATTCAATTTTAAGCTAGGAAGCGATTTCAATAATTGTAATGTCTGTGTCCGCGCAAAATTTTTTATTTAATGAAATAATTTTCTTGTAAAATTAAAACTCTATGAGAACAAGTTACGAAAAATGTCTACCAAGATAAATTTTTACAGAGACTTTCATTTTGACGTTCTAATAAGATTCTCTGAGAAACATACTCTAATTTCACCCATGCGTTTTTTGTATTTGGTGACTGAAAGGGGCTAACTTTTAGTTTTTTCCATTATCACGAAAACTAGTAAATAACGTGAAAAAACCTAATATGAACATTGTAGGATCCAATGGGATTCTCTATCAGTTTTGAACTTTTTCCTTAGATTTCTGTATTTCTTAAGTCAAAATTTAATTTCGAGCTATGTTATTCATTAAAATCAAAGTAAAGTGCTCTACAAGATCAAGTAAGTTGATAAGTCAGAAAACCTCGTATACAGATTATCCTTAGAATAAAGTAAAATTTTATTGCCGAAGGCTTGCAACACACCCGCTTAGCTCAATTTTCGTAAAAAAGAAGTCAAACTACTTATTAAGTCCAAATCTGAAAATCATTATGAAAAACCTTTACCCACCTTACCAAATGGTCGTTGAAATTTTTGCTACCTGATGGTTAAGCAGATATTTTGTAGCCCTTTGACACTTATGCAAAAACGATGATTTATGCTACATGCTATACTAATCATTACGTTGCTGCAATTTTCACACATTGCACGCTGCAGTAATTCAAGTGAAAAACTTTAAGATTCTTTGCATCCAAAACAACAGGAAAAACAAACATTTTGCTGCTACATGAAATCAACCAAGGAAAAACAATAAAAAATATAAAGTTAAATTTAAGAATAGCCTGCAAAAAAAAGAAAAGTTTATAAATCGTTTCTTTGCAAAATCCGTGTTTCCTTTGCGCATGCGCAGCACGCCGTTAAAATCATAAAAAAAATATGCAGTAAAAACAGTAAATAAAATAAATTCACTACAAACAATGAGAATTATGAAGAAATGCTTATAAATCTTTTATGATATGCAAACAAACGCTTGAAAGCTCAGCAACAAGCTTCATGCAACACTTTTCACCCACTCTGCCAATGCAGCAGCATGCGCGCCAACTGTCTCAGGTATTAATAATTGTGCTCCAAGGTAAAGTAAAAGAAACACCAAAGACAACAGGGCAAAAAAAAATTGGCAACTTTACAACTTAACTTGCTTGGCTACGCTGCACATGCGCATGCGCTTTTGCTTCTGCGCAGAAATCGTGCAACATTTTCACGACATTCGCCACCACATGGTGCGGGCGGCAGCATGCATCACCACTACTATCAGCCTCAATGATGACGGTGATGGCGATGGTGATGACGATGTTGCTGTTGATGCTATGCAGCGCACATTATTTGGCAGTTAGCAGTTTAGCACTCATAGCCTCTTCCCTTCACTCGTTGTTGCTTCGTGTTCGCCCTACTGGTAAACTATTTAAATGCTTAACACGAGGTCGAATTGTCATCGAATTCGATAAGAAATCTTTAGTTTTTCTAGGCAAACTTTTTGGATTTTCGTTTCTTTTTTTTATTTGTTGCATAAAAATGAGTGTCACAGTAATGGCAAAATAAAAATAACCTAAGTCTTAAAACTCATATCGGTCAAGATTTTTGGTTCGCGATATGTTATGTCCTCAGACTGGAGTATATAAAAATCAAGCAATTCTTTTTAGAACAAATTAAAAAAAAAAAAACAAGTTCGTACACTTTTTCCAGTAATTTCGAACTTTAGAATATTTTTCAACATTTTTCGAATTTATTAACATGTTTCAATATTAGCCGTGTTTTGTTCGTTTTGGTTAAACCAAAATTCCATACAACTGCGTGAACCAGCTCAATCTCTAGTGATTGAACTTTTTTTGTCTATGTTATGCTATGCTGAATTCGAAGAATAGATGTCGCACATAGCAAGTAGTTCTAGACACAAACCTAAAATAATGAAATATTTGTGGCAGCATTGCTTGAATTTTGCAGTTACGGTTTTAGGTCACGCGGGGCCTTATGCATGCGGCCCAAATATTAAAATAAAGTCCCATAATAAAAACAAAAACAAAGATGAAGCAACAGTCATTAATCGCTGCTTTGATTCTGCTTTCATTTTTCCTTTTTACTCCAACGTCAAATAGAATTGTTCTTCATCTTCTATCGTCGATTTTTCTCTGTTTTCGGAAAACGAAAGAAAAACGTTAGTATAAGCGTCTGCCACGCAATAGATCAATGCAAAAGCAATTGATGCCAATTTCTTGAAAAAAAAAATATTATGTAATGATGCGTGAGGCCCCTTACCGTGCTAGGCCCCGTTCAACCAAACGAGTTTGCCGGCCATCAGAACGGCCCTGATTTTAAAACAGAACACTGTCGCGCCACCTAGTGTTCAGTACCAGAATTAAAAAAGGCTTAACTTATGCGTTTTGTTCACTTTTAGGTTTAACCAAAAGCGAATAAAACACGGCTATTGTTTGATATTTTTCCAACTTTTTCAATGTTATTTGACTGTTCAACATTTTTAAAAATTTTCAATATTTGTTTGAATTTCGAGTTATTTAAGGTTAAGTGTTGTTGTTGAAAGAAAACACAGCGTGAGAGCTGACAACATCAGGGTTATTAACCCTAGAATAAAAGTCATGAAAAATGTCAAGTAAAGTGTGCCAGCAAAGCGGCCAGTGGTGGCCATTTGCTCGATATACTAACGTATGGTGAATGAAATCTGGACAAACGCTAGAAAGTTCAAATAATATATTAAAAATTTTTTTTAATTTGTTTTTAATTTATTTAAGTACATTTAATTTCGATTATAATTTAAAAAAAAAAATTAATTTACTCCACATTGATTTTGTTTTCATATTTCCAGAGGTAGTTTTCTCATAGACTTCTGAATTCCATTTGTATCGATTCTTTTCAGCTTTAATATACTTGTATTAACTAAACAATGAAAATTTTTTTGTCAATAACGCTTGCTAGAAATACTTCGCTTCAAATTAGCCCAAAAATTTTAATTGATCATAGTTGTGGCACGTTTGGTGGGTTAAAATCTTAAGGTACAATTTCAATGCCTCGCAAGTTCAAATCATTTAATGAATCTCTTGCGTAATTTGATGAAGCCAAATCCGGCCAGAAAATTACTTTATGCTACTTTTGCATAAATTTGGGAAGTTCAGGAATGCATCTTTCCCTGCAAGTCTTAGAAGTGAAAGCTAAACTACCTTTCAAAATCAAAATCAAATTTTTTAGCCACCACTGTTATTATTATGCCTGTAAAAATTCCATTAAAGACCAAAGATATTTTTGATTGTTATTGTTTTTTGCATATTTTTCACTTAGCATGTAAATAGATACGTAGTCACATGAAATATATGCGAGTGAATTGAAATTTGAGTATCAGAAAACGTTACAGCCTTTTCTCAAACAATGCAATTTAGACACTCAGACGCTGCAAATAATAATGATAAAGTTGAAGCAAACGCTTTGCTAACAACAATGACAACCACGATGACAATGAAGATATTAGTCAAACTACTGCAACCACAATAACAAGAACAACAACATGTTGCAACAATAGCAGCAACATAAACTTTTGTTCTAACAGACACCACAACAGAAGATGTGAACTCATGAGTTAAGTTCGTAAAACAAAAATAAAAACTGAGAATAAAAATTATGCTAAAAGAAATGAAGTTGTTGCTGAAAATGTCGCTACCACCACAAGCAACAATAGCAAAAATAAAATTTAAAAACTGTTGCTGCTGCTGCTGCTGCTACAAGTTTTTTTCATTTTGCTAGCAGCGCATGCGCTCTATGTGCTATATGCGCATATGCAGCAGCTACACTATTGTTGTTGTGATTTATGGCGCACGTTCATGGCTCAGCAACAACAACGATTGCAGTTATGAGCAAAAATTGGAAAATTCTTTTCTTATTGTCATCGTTGCTTGTGCTGTGCTGTGCTGAGCTGAGAGAAAATTTGCATCGAATGCGCGATGCTGCAGATAATAGCAGCAACACCGGCGCAACATCATCAGGAGCAGCAGCAACAGCAATATTTGCTGTTGTTGCTACTAAAATGTGATTTTTATCGTTAAAATTTTCTTTTATTTTTTTTTTTCAACTTTTGCAGTATAACATTGCTGCAGCAGCTTTTTATTAATTTTTCTCAAGTACGAGGAGTATCTCATCTGCATAATCCTATTTTATATGTTCGCTTGTTGTTGTTGTGCTTGTTGGCAACATTCGTGGAATACTTATTAAGCGTTTGACAACATAATTAAAAATGAAATTTGTTCTTTATTAAATAACGTTCGAACGTGCAGCGCGCATCGCTAGCAAATTGAAATTACTTTGCATAATTTTGTGCGCCATGCTGTACACATGCGCAGATATAGCCATGTCCATTGGTAGATGCTCCGTTGATGGCCTCCAGTGATTTGGGTAAGAAAAGACGCTTCTTAATGTACTTTAATATGCCGTTTTAGGTTACATCTTGTCATGACAGTAGATAAAATAGCGATGGTAAGTTGATTATTTTTGAGTTTGAGAATTTTTTTGTTTGCAGCGGATTTCAGGAATCTTGAGTGCTTAATTAGGCATAAAGTAGTGGCATTTTATATCTTTTTTTTTAGTAAAAAGATACAAAAATAGTAAGTGCACTTTTTATTTTGCGATTATAAAATAAAGGTAAGTCCAGAAGGTGATAATTAAGCAGCATTAAATTCGTATAAGAAATTGGCAGACAGCGTTCCTTTCAGAAAGCACAATTAAAAGAAAAATACCATATGAGAAAGCCTAAATGGTATTTTTGTAGTCAGAGGAGCTTGTATTATAAGCGTAAAATTTTATTTTACATTTTCTCTACTGAAATGAGTTTCTTAACCCTTCTCCGGCAAAGAAAAGTCAAACTTGTTATTTCTATATGAGGGATCGTAATGAAGGGCCGAAAAAACCATTGTCATGGACATAATTTCGGAATTATTTCCAAATCTTGATATGCAAAGTAAATTGTTTTCTCTGTGTAGTGAACAAGTTTGCTTCTATAGCTTCTATAGTTTGCTTCTATAGCTTATAAGACTACTGGCCAAAATTTTAGTATTTTCAATTTTTTATCCATAAAAAAATCTATAAAGGCGATTTCCGCTTTTAAGATCAGAGAATGATTTTTTTTCTTTAATTTTTGTACTAAAACGAAGAAAGTCATTCAATCAAATTTAGCTCTCTTTTCGGTGTAATTTGGAGGGAATTCATAAAAATATCTCGTAGAGCAAACCCTTTTAAATATAGTCCATGACTCAAACTGCCTCTTTATAAAAATACAAACCAAACAATTTGCAAGATTGATCATATATGATAACAAAAAACAATGTTGCTAACAAATACAGTGAAATTCCCCATTACGGACAGCCCCCATAACCGGACAGCTCCTATAACCGGACATATTTCGGCGACACTCATTTTTCCTTAACTTTTCCATACAAAATCAATTCCGATAGCCGGACGCTCCAATAACCGGACGCGGACACTATATTCTGTGTCATTTTGATCAAAATATGCCTTTTAAACGGACAGAATTAAATAAGAATTCAATTTAATGTTTACTACTTCCTTTTTTTTACAAATTCTAAATCGTTTTTGTTATGAAAGCAACGAATTTGGTGGTTCCCATAATAATGCTAATATACCTACACATTTATGTCAGAAGTGTTGAGTAGATTTGGACTTTTTCGTTCATTCTGATTCACTGGTTTTGATGAATTTTCGAAAATCGATCAAAGTTTATTAACTGAATATAACAATACTGAAGTACAAATTGAAAATCAAAGCGCCACTCCAGAGATAAGCGTAAATTTGTTCAACAAATTCAATAAAATTTTTTTGTTCCTCTCCCATAAGCGGACATCTCCCATAACCGGACAAAAATACTGCGACGGTGGGTGTCCGGTTATGGGGAATTTCACTGTAGATGATTCCTCCGTAAGGTAATAAAATATATAAAAAATCTGTAATGCATTGTGTAGACAAATTATTTCGCACTGTTATCTAGTTCCTGCTTTGGCGAAAAATATTAGTTTTGGCGAAAAATATTACTATAGCATTTTCGGATGACTAGATTAAATGTATTTTCTACAAGTTTTTTTTTCATATTGATTTGAATTAATATTTTTAGCTTAACCCATTTTCTGCCGCTGTTCGAGTTTTCGAACAGCAAATTCGCTCATTTTCACCGAAATTTTGTTCTATGTCAATCCATAAAAGTTGGTAAATGGTATACAGCGTATTATAGTAAATTAAATTGGCTTTCAGAAAAAAATATATTGCCACGTCCCTTTTCCGTGGTGGGCTACAGCTAATGGTTGAAAAATACCTTATTGGCAGACCTATTTTTATTAAGTTAAGTAATATATACAGTTGTGGACAAAACAATAGGGTCAACAATAACTTCGAAAAATACATTAAATTTTTTGGCAACCCTTGAAAATTATTGGTTGGAAACTTTGAAAACTAACGGTAAATTATTTATACCCCCAATATTACGAAAAGCAGCAGTAGCACGTGGACAAAACAATAGGGTCACCTCTTTAATACAATTAAATTATTAATTTTGTGACTAAAGCAGATACTGTGAGTATTGTTTTTATTAATTTCAGTTACATATTTGTTTAATAAGAAAAAAAATCATATTAGGAGGTTCAAATATGGGCCGAACCAAGGATTTTACAAAAGAAGCTTGCGCTATCATTAACCAATTGAGTAATGAAAAAAAAGCCAACGAAAAGTATCTCGTTCTCAAAACGATGTATACAATACTCTAAAACTAATAAAAACACAATTTAAAAAAGTCAGAATACGTAAAACTACGAAAAATATGACAATCTTATCAAATTAGTGTTAACCCCTGACTCATTTAAGGGCTTTGCTGCAACAACAACTGAGCTGAGGCTACAAGTGTCCTCCAGTACTTTTAGGCAGAGATTAGTGGAAAAACATCCCTTTGGAAGAATATCGCGAAAAGTACCCGATTCTGACTTATTGGCATAGACAAATTCGTTAGTTGATGAATGTTGTTTATATCGCCAGTTCATCATTCTAAGTACCTGGCCAATCAATGTGGGATTTCGTGTAGTCTTTTATTGATAATGATTTGGTGCACAATGCCGACCTATAGGAATAAAAAATCGTTTGTTGTTGAATTTTAAATATTTCGCCAGTTTTCACCATTCTAAGGACCTGCTTAACCAATGTGTGATATAGTGAAAAAACAAACGATTTTGTCTATGCCAATAAGTCACGATCGGGCACCTTTCGTGATATTCTTCCAAAAGGATGTTTTTCCACTTATCTGTGCCTAACAGTACTGGAGTACACTTGCAGCCTCAGCTCAGTTGTTGTTGCAGCAAAGCCCTTAAATGAGTCAAGGGTTAACACTAATTTGATAAGATTGTCATACTTTTCGTAGTTTTACGTATCCTGACTTTTTTAAATTGTGTTTTTATTAGTTTGAGAGTATTGTATACTCGTTTTGAGAACGACCAATCGATCGAGATACTTTTCGTTGGCTTTTTTTTTCATTACGCAATTGGTTAATGATAGCGCAAGCTTCTTTTGTAAAATCCTTGGTTCGGCCCATATTTGAACCTCCTAATATGATTTTTTTTCTTATTAAACAAATATGTAACTGAAATTAATAAAAACAATACTCACAGTATCTGCTTTAGTCACAAAATTAATAATTTAATTGTATTAAAGAGGTGACCCTATTGTTTTGTCCACGTGCTACTGCTGCTTTTCGTAATATTGAGGGTATAAATAATTTACCGTTAGTTTTCAAAGTTTCCAACCAATAATTTTCGGAGCTAGTAATATCTCTAAATAATTCCCCCAAAGTTTTCGTTTGGTATCGTACAAGGGTTGCCAAAAATTTAATGTATACATCCAAGTTATTGCTGACCCTATTGTTTTGTCCACGACTGTAATTAAAAATAATTCATTTCCAAAAGTAAATTTTTTCTGTAGATAAAGGTCGAATATAGTCAAAAAGTGACTTTACACAAGACCTGTTTCTACTAGGAAACATCAGCGGACTCGCAAAAGTGACTGTTCGAAAAGTCGAACAATGGCGGTTGGTGGAAACACAGCTCACAAAAAAATTTGTGTTTGTAAGCGATCTGTTGGAAAATTTTTCACTCAGAAACAATTCTGCTGTACTTCGTGGGTTGGCAAAGTACGAAAGTGATTAATTATATTATAATATTTTCTGTCAAAAAATTTTATTTTTAAATTTATTTATTGGCTTTTATTCACAATTATAATAGTTTCATGGGGGGCATTTACCTTCACGATAATGCCATCCATTTCTCCGTGTTACGGGATATCACCCAATAATTGCGTAGCCCGAGAGGAAAGCCAGACGTTGCAAAGTATGACATAAGCCTACACAGCGAATGTGCAAAAAGTATCAAGTACATTTGCACATGAAAAATTGCTTCGCAGCCCACAGCAACTGGGAGGAGAAAAAAATATAATTGTAACAAAATCAAATAAAAAGCATTTCTAATAAATAATAAAAACATATTTATTGTTTTTATTAAATTTATAAATTTCTTTGACCAATACCTGGAGAAAATATGCATATTCAATATATAAGTTGAATTGTGCCCAACCGCCATTGTTCGACTTTTCGAACAGTCTCTACTGACGAAACCAAAAGTGGTACAACATTTTTGATAACGGATTCGAGTTTTTTGGGTCCAAATTAGTCTAGAAATATCACTTTTAATTATAAATTTGAACTTTCATGCAGCGCGGCAGAAAATGGGTTAAACAATGTCGGGATAAATATGTCCCTATTGCGGTTCGAGGTAAATTTCTTTTGTTTCATTATGTAAGTAAAATTTATATGTATTAGTAAAGTTCACAATTTATATAAGAGAAATCTCAAAGCTCATCATAAAAAATTTAAAAACTTACATGACACATAGCAGACACAGTGATGGTTCCAGTATTAAGCCATAAACGGTCAATAAGAAATTTTTTTCTTTCCTATGTACAAAAATGAGATCATAAGTCGTCAAACCTTCTTGACACTCAACACAATAAATTTTGTTATCTAATCCTGACAGTGAAGCCAGTAAAAAAATTAATAAAAAATTAAACCTCTGAAGAAAGAAACATAAAATTTATTAACATATGACTAATAAAATCAATTCCATAGCAATAACAACTCCATCATCATCAGCATTATCATCAACAGCATATCTTGAACAGCAAGTCAAGCTCAACTTCTCTGACAACAAACACATAAACTATCCCCCCATTAAAATGCACAGTTAAACATTTAACAAATTCATTTATTTGATAATCAACGTCTTCATACTAAATAAGTCTTCTCAATTCAAACCATAAGATATAAATCTCGATTTGTAAGCATAAAATACGAGATTTTATGACACCCCCAACATTATCAGCAGCGGCAAGTCCACACTACCACAGCAATAACTCACATATGTGGGCTTTTCGGTGTCATAATAAAAATTCATGGGCTCTCCAAGATTTATTGCATTGTTTAGTAGTAGGCAAGTATCGTATCTATAGAAGAATACACTCGTAAAGTTTAATCAACTTTTGCCCCAAACAACTGTTAAGATTATAAAATTATAATGATAATTAAAAAATTTGATTTTAAATCACTTAATAATATGTCGTTATTTATGTTTCACTTTAATATGTTAATTATTATGATGAAGATGATAATGATATAGCGGCAAACTGACCAACTCGTTTTCAATGAGTCCCATGTGGAGTGAATTCTATTCCACTTAAATCTGTTTCTTCTTGGTTATGGTAATAAAATTGAAATCATTTTAAAAACTCGTAGAAGGAGCAAAGGAATAATTTCTTATATATTCGGTCAGTTTTTGATTGTTGCCACATTTGACAGCAGTGCTAGATTTATGATGATAACCCTATTAATGGATTTCATTGCAGCGCTATGCTTTTGGCTTCATATTACAGTCGTCAGTAGCAGAATTGTAGCAATTCTTTTCGTAAAGCAGTGCAGCGCATAAATCAACTTTTGAGTCATTATGTTTTTAAAGAAAATTAAAGAACTCTGCTCTAGGGCAATACTTCGAATAATTTAAAAATGTTAAATGCAGAAAATCCCATAGATGGAATATTCTTGAGACTTATAAGACAAAATTCGTATCGCACTATCTGCTTTGCATAGAACCAAAACTGTTTAGTAACTCGCATTACTTTTAACATAGCTGTCATACATAAAAATTGACGGAGTGTTATTGGGCTGGAGTGGTTTTATAAAACTTTTAGTTAATTTCATTAAAAACTGATTTGTTCTTTATATGATTTCGTCATTTTGTTTATAGTGAGCTAATGATTCAGTTGAAACTTTTTAGTTGAAAATGTCACAAAGAACCGTAACCGCAAGTTGATGCGATATCGAAGTGAGAAAATACACCTATATGTACATATATACATGCAAACAAACACAGTATCTATTTCAGTCTGCACTATCCTACCAGGGTTTTTGTTTCAGTCATTTCATTTTCCATTATGGCTTCCTCAATTTATCATATATCGAATAGTTTTTTTATAGTTACGAAAACAAGTGTCACCGCTAATTATTTATGTACTTATTCCAAACAGCATTACAGTACACTAGATTTCATTCTATGTCCTATCAAGACTTTCAAGACAGTAAGTAAAAAAAACTTTTGTCACGGCCAATTGTACGATCCCTCCCACTTTTTATTGAAACTTTTTTATATTCAATTGAATCAAACACTTGACAACTCTGTTGAGAAAGTTAGTAAGTTCCAGAAACTATCAATTTTCTACGGTTTTTTATGAACCTATCAAACAAACGAAATATTTTTAACATTTAAAAGTTCTCCATTTTTAAAAAAAATTAGAGGACAAATAATAAAATATGAATTATAAAAAAAATTTTAAAGAATAAAAAAGGCGTTACACACCAAAATGAATCACACTCAGGCCCGGATTTACCTTGGAGGCACACTAGGCCAGTACCTAGGGCGGCAAGAATTTAGGGGCGGAAAATATTGTGAACTTTGAGAATTTTTCTTTTTAAATTATTAAGTGGTAATGTATTGGTGATGGTGAAACTTACATATGGGGGATATTAAAATTTTTTTTCCATGTTCATCAGTGAGCGGCAATTTGTGAATGACCTAAGGGCCACAAATTTCTAAATCCGGGCCTGATCACACTGGTCTATAAGAGTTTCGCCAATGAGAAGTGACTAGTTGTTATCGATAGAATTTCACTCGCTTGATATAAATTTGAAGTCAAAAGCACTACATAACGTCATCAGTAGTTTATAAGAAAATGGGAGTTGAAACTCCCAAAAAAGGTGTTATTGGAAATTTTTAAGTAACCGTGGGCCCTAAACTCGAAGTTTTAGAACCTTCAAAAATGTTTCAACTTAAAGCTTGTAATTTTTCCTTTCGACTCCAATAAACTAAAAGTTGATCGCATCAAAGATTGAAGCATTGGAAAACACAGAATCATCAGTTCTGTGGTTGAATAGTCTTTCGTTTACAAATTTTGAGGGTCACTATTTAAGGATCGTTTATATAGGGTGCAAACGATTCGCTGATCCATCTAGGGTTGCTCTTGGAGCGCACACTAAAATATTTCCGATTTAACTTTTCAAAGACCATCATAAAAAGAAAGTGAGAGTACCTTAAGGGGGCAGGTCCAATCATGGCCTTGAAAATTAGAGCTTTACAATAATTTTTTTTTTGGTATTAATTTAATTTATTTAATAAAAGTGATAATGTGGAATTATTACATAATGTTTCAACTTGACTTGACGAAAGCTTAAAAAAAAATATTAAAAATATAAAAATGTATAGCTGGTTATGTTGGACCCTGTCCCATACATAGTGTCTTGCGGTGACCATCACAAATCTTTGGAAAATCATCCAAAGTTCATCGGATAAGAAAAATTAGTTAGTTAAATAAATAATCTAGTGCCTGATCGAAGGTTTTTTTATTTTTTTTAAATCAAGAAAATGGCGGCTTCAGGAACATTTACCTCCAGATTTTCGGTAAAAAACCAACAGTTAATTGTTCATAAAAAATCGATTTTTTTAAAAAAAAAAATCCTTCGATAAGGCACTAGATTTTTATGTTTTTCAAAAACTGTGTAAATTTCATTGAAATCTATCCAGCCGTTTTCGAGTTACAGTAGTCACCGGTTCCGAAAACATAGTTTTGAGAAAAACGCATTTAAAGTTTTACACTCGATACTCTTACCACCGAGAGCCCTTTGGTTATTGCCGATTAACTCCAAAAGTAATTGTCGGCTTGACTTCAAAATTTTCAGAATATATTTTTAAGATATTATACTTTAAGAAAATGTAAAAAAAAATCGATTGCTCAAAAATCATGACTGGACCTGCCCCCTTAATAAACTGAAAGACTATTTTTTAGAGAGTATGATGTGTGTTTACTTCATCACAGAATGTTCACGGTGTCTTTGCCCAAAATTAAATTCATGACTGCAAACGTATAAATTTCCTGTTCCCCCTCAATTAGAATAACGGCCACTGACACAACTGCACTTAAGGTCACACAGGGCTTTAATGTCAGATGTGATTAAGATTTAGTTTATTGAGGTCGAAAGTGAGGTCAATTTCACATATTTTGGAAGATTCTTGAACTCCGAGTTATGTAGCCATGGTTATCTAAAAAGTGACAAAAACGACTTTTTTGGGTGGTTTCAATCCATATTTTCTTAAAAACTAAAAAAAAACTCATTTTATCGAAAAACCAAAACACTTATTCAGCACACATGAGGAGTTGGCGATCAAAATGAAATATTTACATTTTGTCAGTTTTTTTAACGAATTCCACTGGCAATATCATATTACATAAGATAATATGTATTTACCCTTATGTCCTCAAAAAATCAATATTTACTGTCAAATTTTACATTTTTTCCAAAAAGTCACGTTTAAAGTAAAAAGTTTAATGTATTCCAATAAGCGTTTTAATGGAAACAACGCACACACTTCAATGTGACGAAATCATGTCGTCGTGTGATGGTTCCTCAGAAAACATTCAGTTTCGAGTTCAAATCTCTAGAAACTAATTTTTTGTGTGAAGTTTCAGTATTTATTTTTCTTACTTGGTCATAAATTATTCTATCATTTCATAGAATTGATTTATTGTACATAAAAGTAGGCTTTTACAATGATTTCTAAGAAATAATGATGTACATTGTCGGCATATTCTTAAAAACGGTATCTTATTTTTCTTCGAGCTACACGGAAAAAACACCAACTCAAATTTTATTAAAAATTAATAGGAGATTATAAAAATTAAAATCTGAAAACAAATATTACTTTTTTATAGTAATAAATAGAAAATCCTTATTAAAAATTCTATTCTAGTTTGTAAATATTTTCATTTTACATTTTTTAATAAGTGCATATTAAAAATTATTTTCTTCATTTTAATTATCACCTAAAAACTTTGAAATTTTACAAAGAATTTATTAAAATTTAATAAATTGCCACATTAGAATTTTTAAATATTTCATATTGTAATATATGATTCCCGCTTTATAATTTTTAAAAAGTAGTTATAGAAAAATTATTTCAAGATTATTAATTTTTATTATATTGAATTTTATTTCTCTTTTGTGTTTAATTTGTACTCTGTTTGAGTTCTCAACATGTTCCTGCAAAAAAATAAATATATAAGGCTTGCCAAACTCTTACTAATTGGCTTTGAAGTAATGTGTTGAACAGAATTGGGACGGGGTCGGGAAAGCGGCAACGGAAACTCGCTGGTTGCCCTAATTTTGTTCAACACACCAAAAAATTTAAAAATAAATTTCAGTTATTATTATTTCATCATAAAAACTTTATAATGTACCTTTTAAAAAATAGTACAGTCCTTTTAAAATATAATAAATTATTGCAGAAATTTTAAAATCTACTTTGTAAAAATTAAAAACTTGCATTCGAAAAATTAATTAATTAATTAATTATATTACGCTTAGTAATTTTTAATAGACACTCGAACCGTTTCTAAATTACCTACTAATTTTTCTTAAATTTTCATTAATATTTACAATAATTTCGAGTTGGTGTTTTTTCCGTGTATAGAGGAAATTCGTTTCAAATAATCGAGTTGTAAAGGTTGTAAAATCAAACATTGCTATGTTCGAGATGCAGAGGTCAAATTTATTTTTTCGAGTTATAGAGGGAAAATATACTCATATACTATCATATACTCACTAATTATTTCGACTTATAGTGGGGTCATATTTCGAGCAATGGAGGTTTTGGGGCTTGAAGGGAAAGGAACACAACATTTTTTCGAGTTTGGGAGTTTTCAACTTATCGAGATTCGACTTAAAGAGGTTCCACTGTAGTAGTAGTATTAGTTAGATTAAATTCATGTTTATTTAAAGGCAAACACGCTTGTAGGCCCGTCTTATCTATGTAGTGTTTACATATTTTTATTATAAATGTGTTTTCTATAACTTTGATAATTAGCTAACTATAATCTTCTAATATTTTTTATTTAAGTTCAATAATAATAATATTGATTTGATCTTGAAAGGTTAATTGGTGTTATTTAAATGCTATCAACATTTTACAAAATATCTATAATGTAAACACTTGTTGTTGTCTTTTGATTAAATTATTATTTAATAATTTACTTATACCAGTTATTTTGTGTAGATTTTAGAATTTACGTCAATAATTATGGAAGTTTTTATTGAAAAACAATTCGCAATATACATATGTATGTATGTAACATTGTGCAACAATTTTGAGATTTTTATAGCTGGTTTCTAACTTCTTGTGAATTTTTTGTTTTCTTAAGTTATTCAGATTAATAAGAATATTCCTTCTACAATTTTCAAGCGGTTTTATTTGATAGAGCGTTTCTTTAACAACAAAAATTGCTGCGTTTCATATTCAGCAATCAAAAATATTTGTAGTACCAAGTTTCAAAAAGTTATACATATTTCATTTTGTGTTTGGAAATTAGTTTTATCAATTCGATTCATCTATGAGCCGTTGTTTCGCCAAGTGAGCGGCAGACCAGCGGCACTGTGTTCAGAGTGAAATTTTGGGTGCCCTTCAAAGCATTTCAGAGGATAGTTCTGAGAAGCCTTTGAATCGATCAGAGTCCAAGAGTCTTTACGCTTTCTTTAATTCGCTCGATAGTTGCTTCATAGCTCTTTTTTAGAACGACGTATTAAATAGATTTCATATTGTCAGCAAATTACTGCAATTATCTCTGGCTGAGTTAAATACTCATTCTGAACTCTGAATCTCTAATTGGTTTTTTTGTCAGAACTCCGAAACGAAAATTCATTTAATTATTATGAGACTAGAAGTAAAGACAAGAGCCAAATAAAATGTTATACAATGGAAAATAAACGCTCTCGAAAGCGTAAAGCACATTTTGACGAGAGAAACTCCAAAAGAACGTTTATTTATCAATTTTAGATGTATTGATTCAGAATTTGAAAAAACGTAAAGTTGCTTATGTGGAGATTAATAAAAATTGCGGGTTTCTCGTCAAAATACAACAGATGAGTCTTCATGATTTAGATGACTCCCTCACAATTGAATGCGAGCACTTCGCATCTTACTTAAATTCAATAAAAATTTAAAAACCCACAGCATTAGATTTATCAAAAATAATCTGTGAGAATAAATTTCAAAATATCTATCCAA
Organism: Meiosimyza platycephala; assembly: GCA_963662105.1. Classification (NCBI taxonomy): domain Eukaryota; kingdom Metazoa; phylum Arthropoda; class Insecta; order Diptera; family Lauxaniidae; genus Meiosimyza; species Meiosimyza platycephala. The sequence continues at coordinate 72,212,704 of OY759209.1, read as the reverse complement.
ATCTCCATACTGTGTTATGCATGTATTTATGCATGATGGTGTCAAATTGTAATGGACAGTGGTCTTCTTCAGTTTTGAAGAAGGTAAAAAATTTCTATCGTTCCACTCAACGCAACGAGTGTCTAAACGCACTCGCTTTGCTGTGCATTGAGGCTGAGCTGAATAAAAATTTTGATTATAACCAGCTTATAGATGAATTCAGCTTACTGAAAACGAGAAAAGTAGCTCTGTAAATATATTTCCGTTTACTATACATACATACGTTAAATAAAAATTCTAAAGAAAATATTCATATAGACTTTCATTTCTATCTACCACTTCATACTTGGTGTTAATTTTTAGATTTAAAAAAAAAACCTGCGTATGCGGTAATCCGGCCCTGTACGTTGTAGAAAACTCCGTAAACATCTATTGTCTCAAGTTGTACTGTTTTAGTAACGTTACTATACGAGAACGAATTCGATAGTGTCATCGGATAATTTTGTGCCCATAAAACCTGTTAATGTCATAGGTTTTATGCCTGTAAATATTCTCAATTTAGATATTGACCTTTTTTTAGCATATTTACTCACAAACGTTATCATAGTTACGTCATAAAATAAGTTTATCAAATTATCCTCAAACATTGGGTGTTTTTCATATGAAATAACACCCAAAATTGTATGAAAATATTGTAAAAGTTTTTGCGAGCTATGTGCATTCTTCCAAATTGTCCGAATACCCTTAATAAAAAGGAAATAATTTATATATAAAATGAACTTATTTCACATTCTTTATTTTCTTGGCAACATCACATTGAGTTTTAATTTTAACTCATCTTAATTTTCGTTTATTTATCTCTTGAAAAAACATTAAATTTATCATTTTCCAATAAAAGAAAAAAAAAACACAATCTTTGTTGCCGAAATTAATAAATCATACGGCGAAAAAGAAATTCCATCAATATGCAAAAATTTTCAATTAAAAATTGTCAACGAACTTTTTATGCCAATGAAAGTATAAACCTTAACTCACGCCAATCGCTTCGCCTCATTCAAAGCCAGGCGCAGCGCAGCAGTCACTTTACATACTGCATTGCCATACCTCGAAAACCAATTTATATGACACCATTGTATTGGCAACAACTGTACATGAGCGAATATGAATACGAATTCGAATCATAACAATAAAAGGACCATTGAAAGCAACAACAACAACAACAACAAAAACCCTACAGGAAATTAGTTTCATTTTTTTGATGAATGCTTCGACAGCGTTTCGCGCCATTCTTTTCCCCCAGTTTTTATCACAAGCGGATTTTTTATGTGTGTTGCACATAGCTCCTTTTTTTAGCCTTCTTCTGTTATCCATTTTCAATTGTTATTAACTGTTGTTTTTCCCTTAACTTTGTTTTTCGATTGAGTTCACTGTAAAGTTAAATGCACTCAAGTGTTATCAGCCAATTTCTGGTCGTTGTGCTTTTTTCACCTTTTTCTTCTTCATTTTGACTCATTTATTATCTTGTAAATTGAAGAGTTTTCATTTGGTTTGCGTTTTTTTTTTCTTTTTTTTTGGTCGTTATTAATTTTTCTTTCGACCTATGACGACATCATCAATGTAAATTGCTACTTCGTACTACAAATCCTTAAATTGGTTTTTATCTTTCACACAAAACAACAACAATAACGAAAAGTGCCAATTTCATTAAAATGCATCCTTTATCTAATGTGATTTCTTCCTTGCAATTTAGCTTTGGTTTGTTAGGCATTATCTTGGGCCATAATAAAAATGTCCCCAAATGTCGTTTCTTAGTTTTTCCTCTTAACCCTCAAATCGTTCTTTAATAAAATTTATTATTTTTTAAGTGCCAAATGATCTGTGAAAAGTAATCGATGGCACTTAAGTGTTTGCCTAGCAATTTTTATGCAATTTAGGTAGACTGATTCTCTCGTTTATATAATTGAATTTTTATACCATACAATGTTCACTTAAAAACCAATTTGAATGTGGGCAAATCAATTTCTTAATGTTGAATATTGTCAGTTTTTTTTTTGTCTTATAAAAAAAAGTGAAAGAATATCTCGGTGAGTATAACCTTATTTATTTTTTTTAAAAATGTTGGTCAATTTATCGGACTTCGGGACCATAGTGCGCCGGTCAGGTTTGTCCTTGTTTTTTTCTTTAAAGATATGCATCAAAAGAATCTCATCAACACTCACATGTTTTTTTTTTTTTCAAAATGTGATCAGTAGTGAACATCTTTTCTACCACAGATCTACAATATTTTCATTTAAATGTAATGTAAATAATTAATGACATTCATCGCAGCGTATTCTGTTGCAAATTAAAGTGTTCGAACAAACTATTTAAGCTATCGAAATGATTGCTATTTTGATTTTTACTTATTGGTTGTTTTCAGTATCTACTTTATATCCAATTCACATATATGTAAATATTTATGGTATAAATAAAATTATCATGGTCCATACAAATATTAATTATATTATATTTAATAAATTCTTAACTTTCGAAGACACGTGTCCTGCTAATGTATTCATTCGTATTTTATTTATGGTCACGCACGTGACCTAGTAAACGCTCTTAAGTACTTTGTCGTACAATCGATGACACAACTTTTCTGAGGAATCAGTTCTTAAAACAATAAATGGCACTTGCATGACCGATATTGAATTTATTTTTCCCAAAATATACATCGAGGTCGAATCATAAAACACTATAACTTAAGTTTTGTGGATTTTCGAATGGATTGATTTCTAAAATTTTTTTATACGATCGCTGTATCTTTGTCAGTGTGTGAGGAATTTCTTAGTGAAACGTTGCAATTTTCAAAGTCTCTGGAGAGTTTGACTCATGAATTGTTGTCACAGCTAAAACAGGCTTGTGATGTAATGAAAAATTATGTTATCAAAATTAAAAAAAACAATCATTGACTACTTTCCAGGCCCTACTTCCAAGCGTTACCATGTTCTTGTCCCATTTCCTATCGGACAAATGGCACAATACTCCCACAACCAAGGCATTAAGTAATATCGGGAACAGTTTGCTCGAAAACACTCCAAGACGTTTTAAATCGACTCAGTTGGTCGCCACTAGAGAAGCCTTATCACTGTGAATTTATACTGATAGTTTTCGTGATAAGTTTGGTTTAAGTGAACTTATCCACTGACAAATCGGAGCCCAACAATGCATCGAATAATGAAAATGAAATTCTGAATAACCATGCAGGGCTAACAAGTGACCGGGATTTTTTCTCAAAGCCGGGGAGCTGTTAGGAACTGAAGAATTTCTCAAATAGCTTGGAAGAGGACGATTTTTGTGAGATGGAAAAAGGCTCATCAAGTTTTTCCCACACAAAAATGTAACTGTTCAACATTTTATAAATTAAATATTTAATATTGCTGACCAAAAAATCAATAAAAGCCATTTCGAAAAATGTTGTTCATTGGAAAAGGCCGACTTGGTAGTCCTGTAATAATCTTTAATTTATTTGTAACATTATGCAGCATTTAGCCTTTGGCCACATCCACAATTAAAAAGTAAAAATATGCTTGCCCATACAATCAAAAAAAAAACTTTTCTTCTTCTTGCAATGCAAGAAGAAGGTTAAGTTAAGTTATTTAAGAAGTTTTGTTTTATTAAGTCAGGTGTGTTATGCAAAGAAATATCAAAAAAAATTTCGATTTCTTAGATAATTATCGTTTCCAACCACAGTGTGGCGGAAGTAAAAAGGGCTTTAAAAACATTTTCCAAATGTTTCACATTAAATATTCAGTTAAATGTTGCTTATAACAACAATCAAGCAACAGCTGCAATTGACACAATTTCAAAAAATTGTTGCTTCGACAGAGAAGAAAAAGGTGCATTGTTTCCATAATTTCTTCTTCCTCATTAGTTAAAGAAACAACCACGAATTGGTTTAAAATTGCTGTAATTATAAAATTTTTATTTTTTAAAAATTTCATAATTTTCCAGCAGCAGCATTTCGTGCGTTGCAACGGCAACACATAATTATCTGACATTCAACATAGGAAGGTGCATAAAAACTTAGAAGGTCTGAGAGGAAAAAAAAATTGAAACCCATTACTTAACCTCTGTTAAACGGCTAAATTAAAATTTCGCGCACTAATTAAGACATTTTTACATTTCTCAAAACGAACATCATAAAAAAGATGATTGCTCTGAAGTTGGCACTGTTTGTTGCCTCAGCAGCAACGGCAGTAAAATACCAACCAAAAGAGAAGGGAAAACGAAGCAAAACGAAACACAACTGCTGTATTCGTAAAACAAACAGCAGCAACATTAAGCGAAAAAAATTGAGTTTTAAACTTTTTATGTAACGCTGGCAACGCCCAGTACCATTTTGATTATTATGGTAGCATTTTAATTGCTGAAAACAGAGAACCACCGTATTTACAAAAACACTAAAAATTTCCCATTAATATTTATTTTCGAAAATATATAAAATTTGGAATGTTGTGAGCCAAGGTGAACAAGGTAACAGTAAATGGCTATACTAAATTGAAATCCCTACACCGGGTGCACCGCATTATTTTTTCCACCACACCTAGTGCTGACTGGTTTGACTAGACCTTCACACATTAAATTTTGCGACATATACTTATCCCTTAAATGCCTCGTGGTTCCGCAAAGAACCAACCACATCAAAAAAAATTAAAATTATTTAACGTACAATTTTTAATTTTCGCGCTACACACGTATGCGCTCGGCTTCAAGCGCCGAATAACAGTTTGGTTTTCGCATTTTATTTACTTCGTATATCACGTGTTTTCTTCAGTTGAGTAATGGCACCTCGTCAAAAGGCATTTTTTGTGAAATCACGGAATTCGAAAATTCGAGAAATTTTTTGATCCTGAACGCGAAAAAATAATATTTATGTCTTCTATTAAATAAATCTCTTCAAAATTGATTTTGAAGTTCAGGGTCCTAGTGGTTCTACCAGGGACTAGCGAAGTAATTGGTACCTAGAAGGCGTGTCTGTCACCTGTAAAAAAATGATGGAACAAAAGTTGTCCAGAATCGCAGAATCTACAACATATAATTTGTTTTGTTTCTTTGGGGTTTGCCACGCCCTCATGCAAAAAGTTGTAAGTTCTTGTTCAGAGCTTTTACGAATAATTCCTTCTGTTTGTATGATATATAGTTTCATTAAATTAATTACGTAATTTTCTCTGTTTAGCATTTGGAAGGTTTTATTTGTACAAGAGATGCCACGCTTACTGGTTAGAAATTTACAACTATTAGTTGAAGCCAATATTTTTGTATTTATGTAAAATTTGGTTCCGTAACCTTATAAAATTCTTGCAAATTCTCAACGCACTCTTGCCAAAAATCGCCAACACTACAACAAATAACTATCCCAATATGTATCGTGTTTCAAATACTTGATTTATATAAGCGGGAGACGTGTTCGTGAACCGATGTCGGCCGTTTTCAATTTCAAGAAGCTTGTTTGTACCGAATTTAATTTACCAATCTTGCTTAGTTTTTCCGTAATTTTTATTTCCACATGTAGACAGACGGACATGGCTAAATCGACTCAGCTGGTGACGCTGATTAAGAATATATTGTATTTACTTTTCTATACCTGCCATACCCCCTTCTATGCGATGAAACGGAATGACAAAATTAATTCACGCCTTTTGAAAAACTATGTATCCGTTCTTTGTAAGCCGAAATGTAACCTCCAATATGATCACCAAATTTTTGACATAATTTTTATAACACTCGAACTTTTTTCGTTATAGAGTTGTTTTTCGGAGAGCTTTATTATAAGTATGTAGTATAGTCTTATTGAAAACACATGCATTCCAGATTAAAATCGTACAACTTCTGGCACAACCTCATTTATAACTAGCATATATATTAAGTATAATAAGTATATATGTAAACAATATTGATATCCTACATCTAATCAGCAATTAAGCGGGCATATGAGGCGCTCAGTTTCAAAACCGGCCAAGTGCCTTTTTTTTACTTTTGAAAAAACAACGAAAAACGTTTATCTTCATCTATGTTCATTGAAAAATTAAAAAGTATTTCCCACATAATAGCTTATAAAATTTCTTACTCAAAACACGTCAGATCAGACTTTTCTAGTTTCATCTGCCGATGTTTTTGAGGAAACAATTTTGCACTTGGCCGGTTTTGATCCATGGAACATGCACTTGGCCGGTTTTGAAACAGAATTCAACAAGATTTGTTTGAAAAAAATGTACTTGGCCGGTTTTGATACCAAGGTACTGCACTTGGCCGGTTTTGATACCAAGGTACTGCACTTGCCCGGTTTTGATACCAAAGTACTGCACTTGGCCGGTTTTGATACGAAAGTACTGCACTTGGCCGGTTTTGATACCAAAGTACTGCACTTGGCCGGTTTTGAATACAGTTCAATTGAAATATTATGTAAACGTGAGAAATATTGTAGGAGTCACCGAGGTGAGTGAAAATCGCGATTTTGTAGTTAGCGTGCGATTTTTAACGAATTCCACTATAACACCTATAGGCCACGTTAGTGCAAACTCTTATCGCACATAACTACGTTTTGCGGTGCATGCGATTTTTTAATTTATTGCTTTAAGGATATTTTCCTCGTTCTTTGGAGTATCCCTGAGGTAGTCACTCCATAAGTGACTACTCATCGAGGCGGTTCACTCCCAGTCACTTGGAGTCACCGAGGTGAGTGAAAATCGTGATTTTGTAGTTAGCGTGCGATTTTTAACGAATGCCACTATAACACCTATAGGCCACGTTAGTGCAAACTCTTATCGCTCATAACTACGTTTTGCGGTGCGTGCGATTTTATTTTTATTTTTGCTGATTTCGTTACATTGCTTCCTGTCGTCAGAGGACGACGATATACTTAATTTTAAACAAATCCACTAAAATTCAAAACTCGCACGCACCGCAAAACGTAACTTATTTGCGATAATTTCTTGTACAAACGTGGCTATAGGTGTTATACCACAAAATTACAATTTTCACTCACCTTGGTGACTCCAAGTGACCCAAAGTGACTCGGGGTGAACCACCTTGATGAGTTGTCACTTATGGAGTGAATACTCCGGGATACTTCAAAGAACAAGGAAAGTATCCTTACAGCAACAAATTCCGCAAATCATTCTGTGGAAATACCCATATATAGGTTTACAACTTAATTTCGAAAGAATTCCAATTGTGACAAAACTTCAGCTAAATTGAACAAAAAAAATTTTATCATGTACTTGGCCGGTTTTGAAACCAAGTTCATGTACTTGGCCGGTTTTGAAACCAAGTTCATGCACTTGGCCGGTTTTGTAAACCAAATCATCAAAATAAATTTAAAAAGTTTTATATATCTGTCATAAAATTTTTTTTTAATCTAAAAACATAGTAGAACGATAAAGCATGATCCAGATTTTGATATATGAGAATATCTCAAAATTTTATTTTTTTGCACTTGGCCGGTTTTGAAACTGAGCGCCTCATATGTATATAACAAACAAGATATTTAATTTACTACTTACTTAGAACTTTTCTGGCGATTGAGAGCGCAAATTTTCAATAGAAGCAAAAAGAATTTCACTCCCTTAAGGCGTGATTGCGCTAACTGCTTTGCCCATACTGATGTTCCTTTAACTTTTTGTTACAAATAAAGACATTAAGTGGAAAGCAAAAGCAAAGTTTTTACTAACGCAAATTATACCCTTGTAATGATCTTGAAGTGTTTTCAACGTTCATTACAACTTTATTGCTCCAAATAATATACCATCAGATTGTGGCCCAAGGCTTAAGTATGTGCAATTCATGAGCAATTTTGTAGTTTAAAAAAAAAGTGCACTTAAGATTAAATAATATCAGCCTTATAAAGTGATCAACTTAATCAGAAAAAAAAGTGCGCAAAGTGAACGCAACACTGTAATCAATAGTTTAAAAAAAAATGACTTGATCATCAAACTGATTATTAAGGTAAATGCGTTTATAATATAAGTTTGTTTAAGATATATTATAAAAAATTTAATATTCGAGTTTTTTTCTATGTAATTATATCCTTAAAAAGGAAGAAAGGAAAAACTAATTGACTTGTGGCTTTAAGACTCATTTTATATTAAACTTTAATTTATTGCCTGACTGTAACAAGTAAAGGTTGATTGCAGTCATGTGATTAACATATGTATGTACATAAGTAGCTGCCAACTTAAATAAAGCACTGTCACAATTAAATCACATTTCAGCCAACAACTTAGGACTTAAGTTATACCTCTTTTTTCTTGACATGTACTATATATCACTCGCAGCATAGACTGTTTATAAAATGAGTGTTATGGATAGTGGGTTATATTTTTAAAGAAAAGTTTTGGTACTTAAGTAGAAATTCGGCTATCGATAAAAATATTTAGGTACCATTGAATTTTGTGCTCTTTATCATAAAGCAAAACTAATTGCTAAAAGATCTTAAAGTCGACTAACTTCTATCATTTTGCTTAGAAATTCTTGTAGTAAGAGAATCACTGTCTGTAAAATACAATATAATTTGAACATTAAAATAAACATAAAATTGCCGTACAAGGAGATATGGCTAGCAAGAGCGTAGCAAGCCATTATAGTTAGATAGTAAAAGCTACAACAGTCGCCAACAACTTAATTGAGTTTAATATTCGCAACGCTTGAAAAAATTAGTCTGCTCAGTGATGGCATTTAAACTTTTCAATCAAATGAATCAAATGAATTAAATTTTAAATGGGAATGGTCTTTTTGAAAGTTGAGCGTATTTCCGCTTAGTACGTCTTTAGATAAAACTCAAATCGATAAGAAAACTTTCAACCAAACTACAAGTTGTAAAAAGTTAGGATATAATTCAAAAGAAATTTTTTTTTGGATTGGTAAAAGTGATTGAAACTTAGGATTTGAAGGAATTTCATACAAAACATTTGTAAGCTTGATATGGTCACTCTGAGTCAAAAACTTTACTGATATGACTAGTGTCAGATTAAAACTTGCAGCTGAGCTGACGTTTGTCAGTGGGTAACTTTTCAGAAAAAAAATGTTCAGAACATGTTTCATTCCTTACATTCTATTTTTTACGAAAATTCAGCCCTTTCAAATGCAATAATATATGAATTAAAGGTCCGAAGGGGAAAGTTTTTTTTTGCGTTTTTGGAACAGATGTTATATTTTTTACAGCGAAAAATTCTTTAATAGGGCAAAAACTAACTAGTTGCTTGTACTAGTTTCAAACAATGCTACATGGTATCTTCAGTATGCTTTGTTAGCCGACGTTTAACAGTTTCCAAGCAAACTATATTTTACTTTTTTAATTGACCAGTTAAGAATCATAGCAAAATATAAATATAGTGCGTCTAAATTCAACATTTTTTCCCTTTATATGTATTTGCTTTTGTAACTCTTTTGATATTACACATTTCTTGACGAGCGTGGAAGCTCTATCCGATGTTGAATTTTCGTGTCGCAATTGAGAACTCCACAAATTTGTCTGTTTTCAGCGGACATTCTCATATGTTATTTTATATCCTCTAAAATGATATATTTATTAAAGGCGTAAAAGTTACAGTCGATTAAAAGTTATCACTTTAGTGACTTTTTGATGTTTTTTTTTTAATTTCAGAGCTGTATATCTTTGCAATAACTATTGTGATTCTATACAAACCATAAAAACATGAACAAAATGGTCTACAAAAATGTTATTAACATTCTCACTGTTTTGTTGGAATCACTGGTCCTCCATCTCCAGATCATTTGATTTGCATAAGTGATGATTTCGAACACAGTTCTATATCCTGATGCACCATAGCTAAGCGAAACTTCAACTCAAAGCTACCAACTACCAAAGAATAAAAAGGCTCCATTTTGATTTCGTCAAAGTAATAGTAATTAATTGTAAAGTAAATTTTGTTCCAAATAATGGTCAGATGTTGCTCTACGCTGAGCAAGGAAAATAACGATGAAAACGTATTTAAATCAAATGGAAAATTATTTAAATCAAATGAATGCGTACACGCGCCAAATACCACTCAAAAGTCTCGAACGCTTCAACAAAAACTGCAACTTCAGAATGGGTCATATAAGCCACGGTTACTGCAAACATCTGAAAGAAATTATCTCTAAAAACTATATATAAAGAATGGTTTTTTTATATGAAAATATGGATTACACGACAATATTGATTTTATCTTTCTTTATTTTTAAAAAAGTATCTCTAAATAAATCGTCCTATGCATATACAATACATAAATACAAATTATAGAAACCACTTATTTTACTTGTGTATTTGAATTCAAACTAATATGAAAAATATTTTAAAAACTCCTTCATTGCTCTTTATCAAATAGCGCTATCGCAATTGGAATGTTACACAAAAATTTAAAAGTGATTGGTAAAGAGTTTCGGAAAATCAATATTGAGCAGAAACCAACATAGAATCGTTGCAATAACTATCATATGTTTTTAAGTAGACCAAATTACAGACAGTAAACGTCTTCAAAAAAAATAATATATGTATAAGATATATTTTTGTATGAGGGCTACCTTAAATATGCAGCCCAAATAAAAGTTTTATAGCCTTAGCTATGCCTCTTAATATAACAGAAATGTGGTGCAAGTTCCATGTGAATCGAGTAAGTGCTCTTTCGAAAAATGCTACAGACCTATATATTTAAAAATATGTTTGTGTGAGGGTCACCCTAAATAAAAGTTTTAAGACTGTAGCTAGTTCCCTTAATATAAGAGACACGTGTTGTAAATTCCATGTGAATCGATTGACCGGTCTTCGCGTAAATGATATTTTTAAAATATTTTTGTATGAGGGCCACCCTAAATAGCACTCAATCGAAATAAAAACTATCCTTTGTCCTAAGTTATACCAAATTACAGACATAAGCCAAATTTCATACAAATTGGTTGAATAGTTCCAGAGTTTACCGCGGACAAACACCGTGACACAAGTTTTTTATAGGTATATTAAGAAGGTACTCGCTATGTGTACAAAAGGTACGATTAGCATTTAGTACCCAAAGAAGTACGTATATAATTGTCTAAAAATTTAAGATGATGGTTCTTAATGCAACAAAACCCAACCTGAGCTTTCGTTAGTAACTAAATATTTTAGCCGTTAGCTAAAGTAAGTTATTAAGGATAATATTGATTAAATTCGTAGAACAATCATTGGCATGAGTGTCGATAAAAAAGTTTTTACTTCAAGCAGCTTATGTGCGTAAACCAGGCTTGGATATTTTTGAATTACATTTCGTTCAATTACAATTACAAGTAATCATTACTTTAAATTCAAAAAATAAATTAAAAGTAATTGTAATTGAAATTTTTCAATTACATTAATTTCAATTACATGTAATTTAAAATTACAATTACATGCAATTCTAATTCCTTTTGTAATTGGATTAGTAATGCAAGAAAATTTAATCTTTTAGAAAGTTGTAATCTATTACTTTTGCCAAGTAATTTGATCACACATTTTTCAGCAATTACATTTATTAAAATTTGAAAAAATTGTTTTTTCAAGCGATAAAATTCACAAAAACAATTAATGTTATTGCATATGATTTATATGGGAATGTAAAAGAAGAACTTGAGCTCTAGCCTTTCACCAAGTTTAATGCTTGTTGGACATGTATAAATGACCTTATTACAGTTTTCTGAAACGCAAACAACAACAACATATCGAATGTAACATTATGCTTATTCTGTACTATATTTAATATAGGGACTTATTGTGTATGGACTACACGAGTGAACAAAAATCTTTTTCCTGATTATATGTTGTAAGAACACATATCGCATACATTTTTTTTGTTTCGTTGCTATTTAAACATTTACAGAAATATAAAAAATATTTCAAAGTTCGGCTAATACGTAAGTGTTTCATTTTGTTTTATTGTAACGCTAGTACTGCGTAGATCGATATAATATTTTGGTGGGGGGTGGAGGAGTGTATCTAATATATATAGAGGCAGTTTACGAAAAAAATGAACTTCCGAAAAAGTGGCCTTATTCCACCCAACTACTCAATTAAAATTGTAAATAGTTGAGTTTTAAGAAAAATCCTCTCAATTAAGAACAAACAGTTTTCGACAGTTTGAACTTTTACCAAATGTAGTTTAAGCCATTCTGTGTTGATAAAATCAATTTCTAGGAAAAAAAAACTGATGTACTGAACAATTTTTTGATTGGAAAAAAATGCATCTGGATTACGATACGAACAATATCTTCCTTAAAACATTTTATTGTGGGCTAGCCGCCATTTTTTCATAAAGTCCATCATATTATGATAAGTTTCAAAAAAAATTATGAAATTGCGTTATATAATATATTAAGGAAATATCGACAATTTGAAAAAAAGTCCTTTCAGAATTTTTTTTTTTTATAATTTTAACAGACAAAGTTCAAATGGCGATATCTTGAAAAATGGGGCCTTTGGTGCCATTTAATACTTGTAAGCACTTTATATCATACATTGAAGTTTGATCGGATATTCTTTTTAGTTTATGTTTTTTATTGAAAAATATAAAATATTCATTCACTTCGAATATATAAACGGTATAAGTTATTACAAGAAAACAGTTATTGAGTGAATTTCTGAATTAAAGTGCAATTCTCATCAGTAATTATTTGTTGTGAAAAGTGCGAAATTTATCGTCAAGCCGTAAACGTATTGTTATATGAATGTTGCTATAAATGCCTCTAAATAACATTCAACATTAGCTGCTATTTATTCACCATCCACTGCAAACGATCTATAGCTAGCAACGATAGTTGTAAGAGGAAAGCTAAAAAAAATCGCCATTGCTTCCACCATATTTGTTTTTATCTATTGTGCATTTTGAAATCCTGATGAAGAGCCATTTCACAATTGTTTGAGACGTCTGGCGACAAAAAGAAGTATGTAATTTGAAATAAGAAAAAGTAGAAATAACATCAACGAGTACTCGTATAAACAGCGAGTAGGAAAATTATCAACTTGGTAGTTGTATTCGCACATATGTAGATAGCGACTTGGCGAATAAAACACAACTATTAACTCTTAGACATAGTCTTAGTAAATTAAGACATCAGCGTCAAGTTTTTTAATTGCTAAAGCCACTGAAATTGGATTCCATTTAACATCCTAATTGAACGATAACTGAAGGTACTAAAAATGTCTCTAAGATGAAAGCACTGGAAGGGATCATTAGATCAATCACTAGCCAAAAGAGACCAAAAAGGATTGTTTTGCATCCAATGAGAAAGCAATTAACGTGAGCCACAAAATGCGTCATGACAAAAAGTGGAAAACTTCATCATCAGCAGGATGTGCTTCAGTGCATCAAGGGCTGTCTGTCAGTTGATTATAGACAGTCGTCACTTTTACTGCTGAGCTGCTGAGATTTTCACTGCCTACCTACGCGTCAGCCCAACTGCCTGCTGTTTTAGTCGCTCTTTCGATTTATTTTTTTGCCGCTGTTTCGTTCATTTTATTACTCGACGTTCGTGTTATTTGTAATTTTAACAAGATAATTTTCTCAAAGCATTTAATGATGACTCTTCCAAATAGCCCCCTGCATCATGTCTGGTCGATTTTTTACATGCGGCATTTTGTGACGCGCACTTAATTTAGTCGCACTTACTGTGCGACTGCTTTTCGTTCATTCGCCAGTTTAAATTGCTGGCAGCCTCTTGCATTTTAACTTCGTGCATCCCATTACCTTTTACGCTGGTCTGGTGCAGTTTTTAGTGCCAAAATGTTATTTAACCAATGAAGCAATTTAATTGCATGTAAGTCGTTCGTTGCTTTCGCAGTCATTTTCTGGGCGAATAGTCGATGTTAAATTAGCGCAGATTAATCCTGAAAGTGTGGGTCACGTTTTCGAAAGCTCAGTGCTTTGCAGTTGTTGTTGCTGTCGTTGTTAGTGATCTAAAATATATGTTTTGTTTCTCTTAAGTTCTTGGGGGAAGCAATTAAGTTTAAACTTTAATGTGGACCTGTTAGGATACAATAATTAATCCTTAAACTTTTTTACTACGAACTTTTTAATTGGTTAATAAAACAGTTGTATAGCAGAAATTATATTGCAAATGCAATGTAAAAATTGCTTAAGTAATTTTCGCAGCAATTTTTTTTTCGCTGACTAAGTCATAATAGTATTTTACGAAAAGTTCGATATAAGAAATAGATGAATTCAAAATTCATTGTATACACTTAGTACTGGAATTATACTGCCCCATGCCTCAAAGAAAAATTGTCACATGTCGCAGCTGAATTTCAAAATGTCCATACGAAAGGAAACTAAAAGCCCGACAGTATTATAGTCCATTAAAAATGTTTACAATCAATGGGCAAGAATTGGCTTAGAAAAAAAATTTCGTTTTATATATTCCAATAAGTTTCCCAAGCATAGTACAAATACGAACATTCAAGCATTTATTGACACAATGACAACTAAATGTCAATAATCCTAAAAACTACTTCCAGTTCTAGCCAGAGCTACATTTGATAAGTGATCCCTAGGCATAAATATGTATTCTTAAAAATTTTGAATATTTATATTATGCCTGAAGCTGAATTAACCAGATATTCTTCATAATTTCATAATATAAGAAAGCTTAGAGCCTACATTACCTAAATTATCCTACACTAGAAAAAATGCTTGCTTCCTTCTATTCGTTTCGAGAGTTTTAAAGTCAAAGTGCTGTTTATGGAGCCAAAAATAGAGTTGGTTGGATTAAATAGATGTTAAGTTAGCCTAAATTTTTTTGATTTAAATTCTTTCTAATATGAATATATGATTCTCACCATATTTAGAATAAAAGTACCATTCAATCTTTTGGAGTAAATGGCATATAATAAGACATATTAAAACATATTTTGGAAGATATTTCTATGCTCTTAATTGGAAGTTAAAGTGTTGTTCATTGGTCCAAATTTAATATCTATATGATTCTATTCAACAGATTTAATTGGATCAAATGTATAGTTGGCCCCGGTCGCCCCCCCCCCCCCGTAAATCCGGTACAGAGGGTACTATAAGTTTCGATGTTTACGTATTAATATATGTATAGATAATGAAAAATCAAATTTATATGTGTATTTTGGTTTAGTTCTGGATGACCCTATGGTCATAAAAGACGACGTCATCGTATATCGTCATGAAAACGGTCGCGACGCATGGTAATGCCTGTGCACGATGGAATAGCTTTCAAGAGGTTCTACGCTCCGTATATAGCTAATATAACGTGACCAGATATTTTTGACCAAAACGCGGAGCAGAAAAAAGTTGATGAAACTATTTTTAAGATCTAACTGCATTTAGGTACTAAAAAAAAAGGTCCTCACTTTTAAATCCCGAAAACAGTAGCAAATCTAGATATCTCCATTTATTTTTAAGGAAAATCAAATGTTGACTATTTCCAAATCGTTCTTGCATTCTGCATACTTTTTTTTCACCGTTATTTTCGTAAGAACTTTTTATCATGGGAAATACATATATAATATAATATAATATATACATTGTATGCAAATATAGCTTTTTCGCTGACTGTACTTCTGTGAACTTGAATGTTTTGTTTGCTTGACTTTGTCAGCGAAAAAGTTAAATATGCGTACAATGTTTTTATATCTTTCCCTTGATAAAGAGTTTTTACGAAAATAGCGGTAAAACTAAAGTATGCAGAATGCAAGCAGGATTTGCAGAAAGTAATTTGGAATGTTGCTTATGTTATTTTCTTTGAAAGTAGTACCGTAGAGTGGCTTGGCAATGATGAAAAACAAAAAATTGACATTTCAATTTTGGAAAAAAAAATCTCCTGACCTCAAATATGTTTTCAAGCATTAAACTCATGTCATTTCTCTCTCATATTAATACAAATACACAATTAAATTTTAAGCTGGTTTTTGAGAAGCATTAAACTCATGTCATTTCTCTCTCATATTAATACAAATACACAATTAAATTTTAAGCTGGTTTTTGAGAAAATCAGCCTTTTTTTTCATAAAAAGCGCTAATACTCCGCCATTTTCAACAATTTTCAAAATTTCGTAAAGATTCTGAGGGAGAATCAGAAGTGAAATGCGATGAAAATGCGACTACAGTACTATCGCGCTAATCCAGATACATGGTTTCGGGGTATGTCCGGATAACTGAATTTGTCCGGAATACAGAAAGCTCAATAATTATTATAAAAATTATATGTAGAATGCATATTTGAGGCGTATATGATTGTATTTCATTCACTTTTTAATGTTTTTATAGAGAAATTGTAATCATATGAGTAAGGAATAAAATGACTGAAAAAAATCCACAAATTTTAAATAAACAATATGTCTGCAAAAACTCACGAGTATGAAAATGTACTCAGAAGAAGCCCCGTAACTTAACGAAATAAATTTGAAAAAATCAAAGTTGACATGTTCGTGCCCGCCACAGTCTATTTGGTAACCAAAGCATACTTTGAATTAGTTTTGTCCGAATTGTAGAGGCAAAATTTCAAAAATGTCCGAATCGTAGAAATGTCCGGATTACTGGTAAGTCCGTATTAGCGATTGTCCGGATTAACGCGACTGTACTGTATTTTGAAAAAATTTTCTGTGGTTTTTCAAGCTCTGACACTAAAATTTTAAATGGGCATAACTTCGTAAAAAATGACTTTCAATCGAATCGGGGGAAAATACGTTCCCTTAATTACTTTAAAAAACAACATATTTAACCAATTCAACCAATTCCGCAATTTGAAGTCACTCCGACTGCATGGTTTGAAATGGATTCGGTCTCCAGTTATTTGTATTATTTTTTGTATTTTCTAAAAAAAAGGTCCTCACTCACCGAAAACCCTAGCGAAATGAGACTTATTATTTTCAATGAAAACGCGGAACGCGCGGAGCAGAAAATCAAAAACGCGGACTTGCTCCGCGAAAAACGGATCATATGGTCACGTTAAGCTAATAATATACTTATACAGATTTTGATGCTTATTTTGATTTTAAAACACCCCACATATACCAAGTCAACCATAAACCTCGGTATGTAGATTCTGCTAACTTAATGTGACTATATACATAGCTTTCAAGAAGGTAGATGCTACTAATAGCCACCCAATCTTTGACTTTGGTTTCAATCTTCAACCAAATTTACTAATATGTACTGGCGTCGCTCACAGCATATTGACTATAACTAAGTCGCTTCCTCTTGCTAAAATTCCAATCTACCACATATTAACTTCGAAGTCATTTAACAGCCAACATTGCTATTTAATACCTCACTTCTTCCTTAATAAAGTTGTCAATTATGTCAGCACTTTTCCAGTGAAAGGACAGAGAGGTAAGCCCCGCGAAATACTTAACTGATTCTTTATTTTCCACCAAACAACTGTCAACCGTCTCCAAAGTTTCCTCAACGATTTCCAAGAATTGTCAGCTACTCTTTATTGATACAACATACACATATGCTGCACAACAATAACATGGCTAAAAACACGACCAATTCAAATCTCACCTTCACAAAAAAAGAAAAGGAGATGGGCATAGGACCAAGCACGGCAAAATCGAATTCATAATTCTAGGAATAATCAAATAAATAAATAAAATATTCCCAAGCAAGCGAGAAATGAGCCACCATTTCTGCGGCAACAAAGCACCATCTTGGCCAGTCCTTAATAGGCATGAAGCAGTAAAAATGAAAAAAAAAATATCCAATAACAACAGGCAAATATAATAATGGACACATCAAGCTTTGGAAGCCCCACCTTTAAAAGAAGGCGTACGAAATTGCTGGCTTGGAAACAGGTTTTCATTAAAACAACGTGGCTAAAGAGAAGAAAAGGTGAATTCAAGTTTTGTTCGCACTGGTAGAGGAAACTTCAACCACAAGTCTGGTTTAGTTCTGGTTGTTGTTGCCATTGCTGCAGTCGAGCAGCAATTAAGCGTCGCTTTGGCCAAAAGCAGAATGGTGGAATTCGCGCTCTGTTATGAAGTGACTACGTATTTTATTTATTGTTAATTCACCTACAGTTGGCAGCTCAAGGGTTATAACACTTGTTGAAGGTATTGGTATGTTTTTCCATTTAATGATTACTTATGCCGTCGGAAAATTTACGATTAGTAAGCGTTTATTATTGAAAGTTTTGATAAGAACACAGTAAAAAAAATAATACGTTTTAACAAATATACTTTATTTATTACTTTAGAAAACAAAAACAATTGAACTTGAAATAATTTTTAAAGTTTTCATAAGATTTTCATGTTGCTTAAAAGAAAATCAACATAAGATAGGAGTGGCACATAATTACATAACACGTTTTTTAATGATTTTAAAACCCCTATCCTTGGATTCATTAATTTTATTTTTTTTTTTTTTTAATTCTGCTTTAGTTTTTAGAAAATTAAAGTGCACTTTACTCTTTGAAACTGGGTGTATAATGAACATAACTAATTTATATACACTAATAATTTTGTGTTTTCTGCAGTTTTAATCTGTCAAAAATAGATTAAATAAAGAGCTATGTAGCACGACCAAAGACCCAGCCTACCCCACGTAGCATTGCTTCGAATCCCACCCTTCCCTTGAAAAAGACCAATGGTTTGAGTATGCTCCGTCAAAATAATAACTAACCAAATAACCACTTCGAATAACTTAGTGCAACTCCAACCTAAAATGTTAGTTAAATTTTATTAAAATTATTATGGAAAGATAAATTAAAATTTTTCTCAAGTCCCTAAGGCATTCGATCTGGAAGCCCATTTTACACATATGTCAATACGTTTAAGGAACTTACTCTATATACTTTTCAAAATCTAACTTGGAAACCAATTGGAACTAAAATGGTTTTCACATCGGCATCAAAAACCACACGTTTCTCATTTTATACGTTTTTGAGCCTGATGGCTGGTTTTGAGCTGAAAAGCGATTACTTTTCAATACAAATTAAACGCCAAACAACAAACAACATTGGAGTTCGTTTTCTAGAAAAACAATTTTTTTCCACCAAACCCTACGCTATTGTTAATGATTTATCAGGGCTTTAAGCCGCTGTCAAAACAAACAGACGGACAAAATGGAATCTCAAAGCGATGTAAATATTTTTGAGTTTACAAATATTTTTATATAGTAAAATGTGTTGAAAAAATGGCGGGTAAATTGGTAAATAGTAGATTTGTCTGAAATGTGAAGAAAGTACATGCAAAATTGTAAAGGGTCTTTCATTAAGCATGATACGAGTACAATATTAGACTAAAATAAATCCAAGAGCATGAATGATATGCAAGTACTTTTTTTAAGAATTTTCCTATAAAATGTATTTGTACCGATTCGGGAAACCAATTCGGTCGAACTAAATTTTTGCATACTTTTAATTTTTTCATTAATTCAAAATATATAATGAATATGCTTCTCATTATGTCATAAAAAAACGTAAACCAAAATTTTATTTCTTACCTTAATTGCGTCGCCAATATTTGCGCACTGATCCTCATGTTAATTTTGAAGCTATCAAAACTGTTTAATCGTGCGTTACTTCTTAAGCTTATGCACCATACAAGATTCATGATGCAGCTTTTTTGCAACAGTGCAACGTACAGCACTTACGCACCTTTTCGTCTCTTTGCCCCCCTTTAACTCATTCATTTATTCATTCATTCACTTATTCGTATCCACTTGGCCAATACGGGCTTACTACTGATGAAGTCCATTGTTTGGCATCGATAAAATACTCATACTGGAATTTTTTATAATTGCAAACAATTGAAATAAAAAGCAACAAAAGCTCATTAAAATCATAAATTCTCCAATTTGTTTTGTGTGCTGTGCTTATGATGTTAATACGCAACAATGGCAATACTGGCAAAAGTTTCTTTTACGCTGGCTGCCAGTTGTATGGGAGATTAAAATCTGGTCGCGACGGAAGTTTGCGCAATTAATAATTTTTGGTTTTATGATATTTTTGTTTACCTACTTACGAATTGCCTTATAATGATGATGATGATGATGATGATGATGATGATGATGATGTTGAAGATGATGATGTTGACGATTGTATTGTACCGCAAAAGTTTTATTGCCGAAAATTTTGTATTTTACATAACAAATTTCAAGTTTTTTAGTGATTTTAAGTGAAATTATACTATTTAGGGTAATTCGAAAAGCAATTAGTTTTTTATATGTAATTAGAAGAAATTTAACCGAAAAAAAATATCTTACGGCATATTGAGGTTTTTTCTGCAATATTTTTTATGTACAGAAATGCAAGGCTTAGGAAATTTTTATAATTGGCACTCTCTATTCTATTCACTTTGAAGAAATTTTGTTCCATCATACCAATAGATTTACCTTTCTTCAAATAAAGTTAATTTCAGTTATGGCAACTCTTTATTAGATTAAAGAAACATACATTTGTTTCGAGGAATCACTTTTACAAAGAAACCAACTAATTTATCTCAAGAGATACATGGACTTAGTACATGGTATAAGGAATTCTTCCTTCAAAAGATTAAGTTTTTGATCACGCCGCGAGTGTTTGCAGCCCTTGTTTTTTCTCAGTGTACACATATATTTGATTTGTTTGGCACTCAAAAATTGTCTCATTAATTTTAAATATTTTGGCAACATATCATCAGAGCAGAGATTTATTTTGCTTTCAAAAAGTGACGAGTGGAATGTTATCTGTTCGCCGTACATAAATGCCTGAAATACAAAGTCTGTGATGTATAAAATTTATTGGGTATATTATTATCAAATTAGGACAAATTGTACATTTTACAAAAAAAAATCAAATTCATATTCATACATCAATATAATAATTATAACATTTTGTATAAATTTAACATTTTTATAATTTTCAAAAAGAGTCTCTTTGATGAAAAATTGTTTTGCTTTTGAAAAAAAATTTTAAATGTCTAATGGTTATTTTTTTTGGAGTAAAAGTTTCTTCATTACATCTTCTCCATTGAAAATAAAAATTATACGCAGACTTAGAGTGTACTCTGAGACGTTACATTTAATTGACTTTGCATTTGCAAAAGCGCCGTCCGACGAAATTATTAAGCCTCCGTATATACAAAAAGTGTCGAGTGAACCCAGACCTTAACGTCAAAGCCGCAAATGCAAAGTCTCTGAAATATAGCGTCTCGGGTTCTGTCTGTCTCGTGACAAAGTGCCATAAAGTATGAAAAAATTAATTTATGGATAAAATACGAAAATGCGCCAGCAATGTTTCCTGCAAAAAACAAAACAAAATTAAAAGAACATTGGCAGTGCATAAAAATATCTCCAAATTAGCAAACATTTTGAATCTGTCAGCTACTGTTTTTGCTAATTAATATGGTGATACGCGTACCTTTTGAAATATCAGGTATTATTTCCTTCGACTCATCTTAACGTATTGCGATAAGCTGAAGAAACGCATGCTAATGAAGCGATTCATGGACAGAGGATGGCTGGTGCGAATGCACCTTTTTTTTGTGACAAACTACTGCTGTTGTTGTCATTGTTATTAAGAGCAACATTCATGCCGCTACCGAAATGATGTAATACTAATCTGATAAAGTGTTTTTTTTTTAAATTATTTAAAATTGTGGATTAATTTTTTGACAAGTCAGTGCTGTGCGCTTTGTTAAATTTTTCTTTAACAAACTGCATGTCGGATGGCATCTTTTTAAAGCTTGGTTTTTATCACCGCAATGTGAAGTCAGAAGCTTTATCTTTACGATGAAAAAAAATTTAATAGATTCAACTTTTTGGCTGAAAAGTCACAAGAAATGCGGAAATATGTGTGATAAAAGTAAAGAAATGTGATACATTGAAGAAGACTTGATATATGGTAAGTATCAGAACGATGTATTCGCTATTATAAATGTAATAAAGTTTTGTAAGCTTTAAAATTTAATACGATAATTTAAATTAATCTGCTCACCTTCCTAAATAGAAATCAGGAAAGAGTTAAAAGACTTTTGTATCTAATAATCTCTATGGTATCTGTATTAGACTGCGATTAGCTTAAAGTAGATAACTCATTAGGCGTTTAGAAGCATTTCTTAGACCATTATAAAGAGACTCTACCTAAAGAGAAACAAAATATTCAATGTTTACAAAAGAGATGGTGCAAAGCAAAATTCGGAAGATTTTTTCCCCATTTCTGTCAAATACTAGGAGTTTTCACGCGCTGATGCAAACGGTGCAAAAGATCAAATTGAAAATTGCAAAATATTTCATTCTACAAAAGCAAATGCATTATGAGCAAATTTGCAAAACCATTTACATTTTGCTCTATGCAACAGAAAATTTTCCAATATCAGCTGTTTTTGACATTAACGCTTATTTCTTACAATTAGGGATGTTATGGATATCCGTATTTGTAACCGAAACCATCGGATATCTGAAAAAAAAATTACCCGTAACCATAACCGAAACCGAAATATAGATTTTTTATTATCCGTATCTGTAACCGAAACCGAAATCTCATATCCAGATACAAACAGTTGTGCAATCATATTTGTAGTAATATCTTTCTCCACCTGCTGGAAATGTGGCGAGTGCACAGCTATTCAGTGCTGCAGGATTATTATATAATCCACTTAGAAATAGGCTCAGTGGAGAAAAAACACCAAAATTACTTATTGTAAAATATAATTTACCTTTACTTCAATTAAAAAACTAATTCCATTGATTTGTACTAAACATAAATAAAACAAAAATACACTGACATGATTTTTTGTTTTTTAGTGATAGATTTCTATAAAAAGTTCACCAAAATATCCGTATCCGAAACCGAAATAAAATTTTATCCTTATCCGTACCCGAAACCGATACAAAAATATTTTGATATCCATATCCGTGACCGAATCCGAAATTTCGTATCCATAACATTCCTACTTACAATACTCACTTTGAGAAAAATGCAAAGCATAAATGTCACAGGATGCCAACGACTTGAAGTAAAGTATTTTTGTAATTTTGATTTTATACATCATCGCATGAATACCCTTATTATTTATTTCATTCATGTAAAGTTTTTTTCTGTTGGTTTTGAAACCATTGAAATGATCTCCCAATTTTAACAATACAAATGCTTTAGTCAAATGTTCTACTACTTCTAATAATGATAAAATAATTCAATTATGTTTCATGGAAAACCCATCAATAAAATCAACAAACACAAAAAAAAATATCTACCAAGCAGCGATAAAATCAGTTAATTATAGTTATAAAATATAAAATAAAATACAATGATACTTTTTCAACTCCATTCCTCTTCATTCGACTTTGCTGGCCGAAACTCTTTAGTTGTCATTATATCTGACAATCTTGTTGGCATTTAATGTGTGTGTGGGATTTAGTCAAAACAACATTTTTTTCCACATTGTGTCGCTTAATTTTGATTTAAGTTAATTAGTGAATTGATTTCAGATTTGAGATAAACAGCTGCCTAGTTAATTAAATAGCTAAACGAGTATATAAAAAACAAGAATGTCATAGTTTTTTTTTGAATTTTTGTCAAGACAGCGGGAGATCGTGAAAGGCTTTGGTCAAAAAGAAAAACCCTAAAAAGGTAAAATGGAGCTGTCGAGTTGCAGCGACTAATTTTAGTAATTTGCTACTGAATTTTTAAGGTCGGTTTTGTCTTTATTCTTATAATTAATGGCTTCCCGTTGTTTTGTTAATTTGCTTACAGCTTCTGAATTGTTTTAAGCTTTGACTTATGATATATGTTTTATATTAAGCGATTTTTTTACAATTTTCATTTTGACAAGTTTTTTTTTGTAGTTCATAAGCGTTAGCCCGTCAAATATACCGTTCATATTATAAGCAAAGTTGAGTTTAACGTAAAGAAGTTAAACTTTTTCATAATGTTTTTTAAGAAAATTCTTTAATTTTAACTTCTTAATGAATTCCATTTGAATTGAACTCGTTTTGTTTCTCCAATGTAAACCTATCTCTAGTGATATTACCAGCCATTATAATAAAAATTCTTTTGTAAACCAATGGCAAACATCATTTTAACTGCTGCTCCTCTGCTGCTTTGCTTATGCCAATCAAATAAATCAATAATTCCACAATTGATTTGATTGCTCTACTGTGTTCAATACAAAGATGGTTGGTCTCCAAGGTCCCTCGGCTTCAAGACGGCATCATCATTATAATAATTGGTCCGAGAATGTGTGCATAAATAATAAATGATTTCCAGAATGGCGGATGTGCTTTTCGTTTTATATTGCCTGTGAATGCATGACGGCTACCTGCTTGGGAACTCAATCCAATTTCAATCCATTCAGCCTTTTACTCAAAAATGTAAACCCAACCGTACAGTGACCAACAAGCAATAATCATAAAAATGCAATAAACTTTAAAAATAACAGCAACATCAGCAGCAGCATTTGGGAATTCGTCAGAATTCGAATCAAAATTGTCAGCATGAACTTGAATTGGTAACTAAACGTCAAACAATGCGCTGTGCGAACTGACTGAGTTGTTGATATGATGTTTTTGAATAACTGATGCTTGGCATTAAGACAGAGTATTCCCAATTGTGCAGTTTCCTATATATTATGCTATGCTGTCATGAGTGTAGAGCATTAAACTGAAGATATGAATAAATTTGCTACGCATTTATATTGCGAGATATTTCCAGAGATTTTTAAATAAGGTTGAGAATTGCTTAAAGATATCTGGTAAATAATGATAGAAAATTGACAGTTAAGCTTAACAGTTATAGTTCTTGATCTGTACATGCATCTTGAAACCATGCGCATTAGCGCAAACTGAAAGTTTGTTTTTTTTTCATTGAGCACTATGCTTTGTAAACGGTTATACTTTTTTATTATTTGTCAGAAAACTCTTTATTTTCAAAATAGTCGTGATCGCATAAATTTTTTTTTTAATAACTTTTGGTGTTTTGACTAAACTTCAAGTAATTTCAATCTCTCTCTCTGATAGCAAAGTGAAGGTTTTCCTGCAAAAGGGCACATGTGCTTATATTTTTTAACCATTCGTTGGTGTGGATATTCATTGATTCAAATGTTCTTTTGCATACAAAATGGAGCAAACTGTAAACGAAATAAATTTTGAAACCAGAAAAAACCAACGAAAAGTGTAAACACGGAACCTGCTCCATTAAAGTGTTTAACAAAAAGGCACATGGAACATTTTTAAAATATTTTTTTTGGGTCTGAGTGATTTAAATTAGTAGCGTGAACTGATACATTAATCATAGTAAGTTAATGTGATCAGTTCAGAGACTTAAACTGTTTTTAGCGATTTCTAAAAATTTTTAACAACTGGACATATGTCGTTCTGTTTGCCAACTTCTCATATCAAAAATATAATTTTCCTTCCACTGATTGAATAGGAATTAATCGTCCAGGCCGAATTAACCGAATGCCGGACGAGTGTGTGCTCATCTAAATTGCAAGGCTCTTAAGTAACCACATAGGATAGTTATTCAAGGAAATGTAATGAACATGGACATTAGGTGACAAGAGCAACATCGAAAAATTGGTTGATTTGGAAAAATGGATGTGGAATCAATTCGGATGAGGTTCGGTTCATATTCTTATTAAGAAATATTTCATCTGAGTTGTGAAAATTAAAAAAATTAATTAGCAAAATATCGCAAAAAATTTCTCTATAAAATATTAAGTAAACTGCAAAAAATTAGTTACTTTCAACATTTAAAAAAAGGCTTAAGCTACTACACTGAGAAAAAAATCAACTAGGACTTGGTTAATTCAACTAGGAAACGTAATGATTTGGTGCCAAGATAAAATCTAGTTAATTTAACCAGGAATCTGATCGAAAATAATAAAAATGAATCTAGTTAATTCAAAGCCATACATGATTAAACTCATTTAAAGCTTGTTAATAATATTAACTAGGCATCTATTTAAATTGACTAGGAAATTGCAAAAAAAAAAAAACAATTTTTTTTTATTTTACTGGCGGTTTCTATGATCACTCCCAATTCCTAGGACCGATCGGATTGACACCTAACCACCTCTCTCTCTCTTGTCCGGATCGGACCCAACAAATTTAGTGTTTTTTCATATGAATATTCATTTTCTGCTGCTCTTTTCTCAGTGGTACTCATTTTATTTACTGGCCACGTTTCTATGACCATTCCCAAATTAAGATACCAGTCATATCATCACCTATTGGACCAACTGTGAGATTTCACTTCACATATTCCTTATCAGCCTGCTTTAGTACGCCACACACAGGCGCCAGAGAGCCAGCCTGGCAATATTCACAGATCATAACTATGTATATACATTTGATGTCGTATATATACAATTCTGAAAGCAAAAAAGTTATAACGAATCATAAAACATTATTTAAATTTAAAAAAAAAATGTGCAACAATTTTAGCCAAATCGGTGACGCCGCAACCTAGATTTCATTGTAAATAAAGTTCTATGATTCGTTATTACTTTTTTGCTTTTTGAATTGTATATATACGACATCAAATTTAGATAAATTTCTATAAAAAAAACTCAATGTTTACCAGCATTCTAGTTATTTCCTATTAAAAATACTGAAATACACAAAAATCAACTAAAAATAAATTAACCAGCCGAATGTTTAAAATAATCATGTTTCTTTTCTTTCAGTGTATGTACTTTTATATCAAAATCTGTCTGTTGCGTTATTTTGTTTATAACTCCACAATTATTCTTCCTTAAATTTATTTTTTATTATTTTTATATATTTTACTGCCTTGTTGTTTTTTTTTATATTCACTACGAATTGCAATACAAATTGCTCTAATAAACGTGAAGCAAATTAAGCTCTTGTCAAAAACATATAAATTATTTCATTAAATTCTTCTTCGTGTTGTTCGACACGCAACTTGCAAATCTAATCAAATCAAACTAATTAAGCAATTTTAATTTTAATTTATTTGCTATAGCCATTGTATTGTATTCTTGTTTCAACAAATGAAGCAAATTAATTAATTTACCAATTTGCATGTCTAATAATGAATTTTATTCTCAAAATAAATTGTTTTTTTTTATTTTTGCTCTCTGTTCTGTTTTTGCAAGATATTTTTTAGAACCACAGAGCAAAACCACTTTGCACCTGATATCTACGAATATGAAATTAGTTTCTATATATTGCATGTTATGGTATAATTAAAAACAATAGAAACAAGCTAACAAGCTAAATGTTTATTCATTACTACAAACATAAAGCCATTTGAATTTATGAATCAATTCTTTATTTGATCTAACACTAAGCTTAAGTGTTACAAAATACATAAATTAAGAATTAAAAAAATTTCAAATCCAAATACGATCTAGCTTATGATCTGCATTTTTGGTCATCTTGATTCAAAAGTACAGGAAATATCAAAAGTGATAACACATTTTTTTGGCAAGATAACACTTTTTTTGTCAGTCTTGTATGAATTACAGTAGAGCAGAATTTCACCAATGAAATATTGGAGTGGTGGGCATAAACTTTTTGAACTACATGAAGGCTGACTTCAAGTTTCAAAATTGGGTGGCGATAAAATATGCTATTTTCTGAGGAAATAAGAGGATACTTACTTATTCCCCAGATTTGAATGAAAAATATTTTTTACGACGTTATGAGCATTTCAATTTTGGGTGTCAAAAATCGAAAAATTTTCAACAATTTCCAAAATTCAAATCAAAAATATTGATTTTTCAATCAATGATTTTCTCACTGAATTAACTTACATATTAAGATTTTTAGAAAATATATAAGCTTACTTCGGATAAGCCTCTCCCAAACTTTAATTCAGGGTTTCGAACCCGAACCGAACCCGCTCCGGTTCAATGATTTTTGTTACATTATGTGAACCCGAACCCAAACACAATAAAAAATTCAGTTCAGGTTCAAGTTTTATAGCCAATTATTATTTAAGTGTTAATATATGGGCTGGATTCGTAAGACCCGAAATAAAATTTGTGCCCCAGAAATGCAAAGCGTGGACTACTTGAACTTAATCGGAAATGAAGTAATTCTACGTAGGCCATTATATATATTAACCAGTGATACCGTGATATTTCAGCAAGATAATGGAGGATTCATTCAGTAAAAATAGTAAAAGAGTTTTTCCGGTACAAAAACTTGAGTTATCTAAGGGGTCCAGCGCGTTTTCCTGACCTAAATATTATTGAAAACTGTAGGGGTTGTTTGGCTCGACATGTGTTTGCAGTAAACCGGCAGTATCAGTCCATCCACGAGCTCAAAAACAGCATGTTAGCCCACTGTGAGGCTCTTCTTCGAAAATACGTTAAAAAGCTATTTAAATCCCTACAAAATCGAATGACTGAAGTGGTAGAAAATAAAGGAGGATCCACCCATTATTAAAATAATGTTTTACTTTTTTTTTTAAAACAGTTAGAACGAATTTAAGTTTCAAAAACTTTGTGCTATCATTTTGTCGCACCCTAATATTAAGGTTTTTGGTTTAATTCATAAATGCATTAATTTTTTAAGAAATTCTTTAGTTATTTATTTCCTTAGCTTTAAGAACATATACCATGAAAATAAATTTTTAATAATTGTTGTAAATCCTTTAAAACACCGAAAAACTAGTTGTGCTATCATTTTATCGCGGACTATATATGTCAAAGATCATGTCTACATGTACATTTTTTTCAAAGAAAACTAAAATAACATTCTAAGGTAAATGTAACTGCTTAATTTTTAAAAATTTTACAGAAAAAAGGGCTTATGACGATCATATTTCTGCCCTAATACATATGTCCGATCTTTTATGTTGACGCCTAGGGTAACTGTCCCTTCGCTGTCGTCAACAACTATTATGGTCTCCTTATAAACAAGTGTTCTGAGGGCGTTTTTTAAGAGAATAAGGTTTGCGCAATCAAAATTTAAAGAACAGAGTTTTAAAAAAAGTCGTACTGAGTAGTTTTGCTTGCCAATTGTCAATATATTTACAGATATAGATGACCATTTTGAAGTCTTGCCACCAGCGGCATTATTTTTAATGATGTGAAATCATATAGCAAAAAATTAACATGCCAATTGATTTAACAAGTGAATAATGAACTCACTACAAATGTATTAAGATCACTTAAACTGACTCTAACAATTAAGATAAACATCCTATCGTATCTGTCAACTCTCATATTCATAGTCATAAATATTATGACACGCAATAATTACCACAGATTAATTGGTCAAAACGTTTATCCCAATTAAGCAAAAAAAAACTTAACTTATTGAAGCATGCGCACGAAACAGACAACACACAATTACTTATGCTGAAAACAAATTAAATTTCCACTGAACAACAAGCTAAAGATCAATACGAGCAAACTGAATGCATTTCGATATCACTACTAAGTTACTTGACTAAAAACTGATAACTCATAAGCTGCACAGCAGTGCGAGAGAACTTGACTTGCAATTAAGCGCCTTTGATTGATTATGACGTTTGTGATGATCGTTGAACATGATTGACATGATCAATGTAATCATGCACAACAAACGTCGGTACACAGGCGTGTACGCCGGTGTCAGTGGCGCCGTTTTAAACAAAAAACAATTTTTATTTCTCCTGCTTTTTAGTGATTTTTATCAATATTTTGACATTTGCGTTAATTAAAATTAAGCTGTAAAAAACAAAACCAAAATAACCGTACAAAATAAACAAATGATAACAATCAGTGACAGCTTGGATTAATTTTGAAAAATAATATTTATAGTAAATCTGAACGATTTGGTGATGCATCATGCATGACATCAAATTGTTTTATTAATTTTAAACAAATAATTTTGATCACTTCATTGCTGCCACTTTGCATACATAATATCGTTCCCTTATCATCAGCATCAGGAGTCGAACATAAATAACGAAATCGTTGCAATAAATCACGATTACTTTGGATCGCATCAGTAGCGAAAGCTGTGGATCAGATTTATTTGTGATCCTAATAAAAGTGCATCTGATTCGCTATTTTATGTACCACAGCACGACGCCAGCAACATGCGAATCACTTCATCAATGACTTGGTCGCTCTCTCGGCTTGCCTGTGACCCAGATAAATCTGCAGTGATAAATTTTGCGATCAGCAGCATTGCAAATTCAGATCATGTACTGCAGATCAGTTTAAGGGCGCCTCAAGGTAGCTAAATGAAAATTCAAAGTATTTACTTAGCTACCTACTTTGGGCACTGAGAAGACATTTGGTGTGCAAAGAAATTAAAACCAATTAAATGGGCGCGATCAGCAACTGCGATCGCTCGCTTGTTTTGTTGAACTCCATTGCTTTGGCAATGTGGTTGGGGAATGAACAATGAAGCTGAAGGTGAAGCACTCAGGTAAGCTGGCTGACTGCCAGACAAGGTAGGTATGCAGCGCAGAATGGCCTAAAGAAACAAAAAAATTTAAAAAAAACTTTGGGACAGCAAGGTGCCAAAGATGAAGAAAAAATAAAATTGAAGAAGAAGAACCTTTACTGTTGTGTCCAACAGTGGCAACTACGTGTGCCTCATTAATTTCAAGTTTCTCTAATTGGCTTCGAGTTCCAAACAAAACGTTTCATTCTCAATGGTTGCATGCTTGTGGATTTCGGATGTATTGGTTTTTGGGGATCTCGATGTTAATGATGACGACGACGGTGGCTGTGATGATGCGATTTGTTGTTGTAGGTACAAAATTGATGAAGAGCGTGACAAGTTGGCTGAATGTTATAAGGTTATAGAGAATAGAAAAGCTTAAGTCGATCGGTTAAAAGATTTTTAAGCTTAATAGACTTTAGCAAAAACTAAATCGATGTCTTAAGTCAATTCTTAGTATTTTGCCAATAGCAAAAGTAGTAGCAATATTTATCATCTGGTGCATTTGTCTGCAAAGGCACGTCATCCCTATGTGTAAAGACTACGTGCACAGACTGGAAGCATTAAAGCCTTGGGCCTCGCTCTCAACAGGACACTTCAGTTTGTTTATGCCTCTTTGATCACCGTCATTCAATAATTATTGTGATTTTATTGTATGAATGACATTTTTTTGTGGTCATCAAAATTTTTGACATAAAAATGGGCCCTTATCCTAGTGAGAAAGTCAAACCCATTTTTTTTTTTAATTCGGTCATTACTTTAACACGGCAGAAAGAAAAAAGGTCGCAATACGTTATCTTACACAACAGCAACATAAGAGGGTAGGCGCGCCCAAAACAAGATCCTGGCATTGATAAAAATACTTTCGTATCCACATTGTCTTTGGGAATTTTCTCCACTTAAAGTGTCATTCTTTTTAGAATGCAAATCATTTGAAATTTGTGAAAAGGCTTCAAGTCATCAATCCAACACTGTAAGATATACAATTTCTCAATAATCCCTTTCAACTCAAAGTTCAAAAACTTATATCCTCAAAATTGACAAACTTTCAATTAAAATAAACAAGATTTTTGAATATATCGTACAAAATATTTGTAATATTTTTACATAAAAGCATTTTCAGCATCATTCCTTCTAATTACAATTTCCAATTAATCACTCATCTTTCGTTTAACCACATTTGCCTTTGGCTGCCGCATTAAAAAGGTGTTCCAACATCATCACATCGCTTTCAATTACAATTTAGCCTAGTTGCATCACGTGTTTAGCCAATTTTCCCCCTCTTTTTAATTGTTTTCAATCCGGAGTACTTTGCTTCTTGGTAGCCACGATCAAGCAATTCGCGATGCCTTCACCATGATTAGTTGGAAATTCATTTAGTCACTACAATACGATGCCACTACATACAGCAAATGCGTTCAAAAGGCTCCTATTAAACTAAGTCAGGCATCTTCCTTTGGTTACCATCATAGCAACCTTGTGAGCTTCTGGGAATTATGTTGTTCCACTTAAAATTAAAATAAACCATTCGAAGCAGAACAACAAAAATGAGGAAAAAAAAACCAAGATCGAAATTGTTGTAACGATTTGTGAAAATGGTTTTTGTATTGCTTTTCGATGTTGTCACTGATTTGAAATCCTTGTCCAACGATTTGCCTTATATGTACTCTGCAGTGTGAGTCCACAATTAAGACTCTCGCAGAGGACTGCTAACTGCTAACGATCTCTAAATGACTTTAATATGTAAATTTTCGATTTCGGAAGCCAAAGTAATTAATACTAGAATGCATGGCAACAACGAAAAACAAAAGAATAAACAACAACCCAGAAATGATCTTCTTCGGAAATTTTACTGGTGGTTGGGTCAACCATATCAACATAGTTGAAGGTGAGAAACTCTCAACATTCGTGGTGCTTTAGTTGGAAATTTATTGATGCAATATTGACTTGCTTGTTATGTTGTCTCGAATGTTGGTTACTACTACCACATACATACAAAGTCTTCGTTCTTTAATGATCGTAACCTGCTCACACCTTATCTGTAAATTGTAATGATATGCAAATTTAGTTTCTACAGAACCTGGTGTTGCAACTCCAAATCCAATGGACACATATAAATAAAACTCGATGTTTAACATATGATAATAATTTCCAATTTTAATTTCCAATGTTTCCAATGTGTCGATCTTTTCGAAGTTGAAGTTGGTACCTTTAATTATGAATGGCATTCTGTTGTTAGGGCCTAATTCATAGCACTTTGGCCGAATCTTTAGTGCGCTGTCACTTGGAGTCGAATTTCAATTCGTTACCAACTGCTGTGAAATCAGAGCTCCCTACAACACCAACACTAGCACCAACATCGCATTCATTGAGATAAGGATCTCGTTATGAAACGGAAATTCATTGATGTAGGTAAATTATCGATTGGGTCGTTTACGTCCTCCACATTATGTTTTTTTTTTGTTTTCAACTCTTTTATTTGATTGTTTTTCTTGTTGCTGCTGTTGTTGTTGTTGTGTTTATTTGTTTAAGTTGGCATTTTTTTGTGACTTTTAATTGGAGTTAACGTATTTAGTGAAAGAGTTGGTAACAAAAAGACGAAAAATAAAAAATGCTAATTAGTTAAAGTTTTGTTCTTGAACGCATTTAATTGATAATATTGTGGTTCTTTTTTTTTTGTTTTACTTTATATTTATTGTGTTTTTATTTGTTTCCTTTTGTTGTTAACTGACATTATCCGCATATTCTTCTTCTTCTTTCATAGTTTTGTAATGTTATCCAATTTAATGGCGCTTTAATTTTTATGCATTTTATTTTCTGATTTGTCTTTGTGGTATTTGTTCATTATAGTATTGTGGATACATTCGCTGGTATCAGTTGCATGTTGATTTTCAGATACACGTAGATTTTGTATTCATGAAGTTCCTTTTTTTTAAGAAACTGGTAGCAATTTATTGTCTTGAAATTGGATAGCTTAAATGATATTTTCTTAAATACAATGGAATTTCTTTTTGTTTGGAATATTTTAATTTGAAATTAATAGTTTTTTTGTTAATTTAGGCTTGTAAGAGTTCCAATTAAAACTTTTAGATTGTTGTTTTTTTTTTTTTTTTTTTTTTAAATCTGTTGTCATTCATCGGGCATGCAATGGAGTAAAAAAGGTCATAAAAACCTATCAGGCACCAATTTAAATGTTAATTATGTTCATTGGACAAGAAATTATTTAAGGGCGCCATGTCAACTAAAATTTCATAGTCCATGAAAAAAACTTTTAGAAAATTATGTAGCTTGGATTAGAAAACCAAAACCGTTTACAAAAGAAATCGATTTTCACTTTTAAGCTGTTGACTTTAACAGCTGTTTTCTCGATTTTGTCGGTAACAATAGATTTCTTTTCGTAGACCAAGGCAAATATATCATCAAAGAGCAAGAGATTATCAGCAGAGCCTTGGGGCGCATTCGTTTGACATTTTGTTTCAACCTTAACTTATTACAATATTTTCGCCTTTCCAAAAAAAATAATCTGTTTAACTCGAAAACTAAAGCCAACTTACTTAATGAAACATTCATTAAAAACAAATAATTCATCAAAATTGTAGTCTTTCGATGGAAAGCTTATCGCCACTAAAAACTGCAACCCAAAGACTGGCGAAACATAAGCTAAGATCTCATTTAAAATTGCAAGTCATTTATATAGGGTGTTTTTTTTAGAGGTATAGAACTTTAAAATGGAATAAAACAAAGATGAATTTTTTAAATAGACATGAAAATTACTTTATTCGAAAGATAATCTTCTGGCATTATAATTTAAATATGA
This sequence comes from Meiosimyza platycephala, assembly GCA_963662105.1. Lineage (NCBI taxonomy): Eukaryota > Metazoa > Arthropoda > Insecta > Diptera > Lauxaniidae > Meiosimyza > Meiosimyza platycephala. The sequence goes on along the minus strand of OY759209.1, from coordinate 72,178,567 downwards.
CTTCTGGCATATGAACGCCACGGCTAGCTCGGACGTAGTCTAAAATGGAGGTCCAATTTTCAAGGTATATCGCGAATTACGAGAGTAATGTTGGCTTCGAAGTATTGAATCGTAGCTGGCTTATCGACGCATACTTTTGGCTTCACATAACCCCAAAAAAAAAAATTAAGGTGTGATATCACAAGATCTAGGCGGCCTTCTTGACTTCATAATTGCTAAAATCATGTGAATTTTGAGTGAAAATAAAGTTGAAATTTTAGTGACTATAATAAATTTGCACAATTTGGACGCGTTGTTCATGCGTCAACCTGTTCATGATGAAATGGCAAACCAAACTGAATATAAATGACATTAGAGTTGCCAGATTTGACCACAAAATCCCAGTTTTATCTCTATTCGAAAAACAAACCTCTAAAAAAAACACCCTTTACATATATACGATTTCGAAATCCCACTTAGCCAACGTTTCCAATTAACTAAGCAACAACAACAAAAATTGTAAAACCACCTGCTTAACAAACATAAAATGTTGCCAACCACAGAAAATAAAGGAAAAGCCATAAGCCCCATAAGCCTAACAAACTAATTAAGAGCGCAAAAATTGCAAATCGATTTGAATCGATTCCAAATTCGCAGCAATCGCACGCTTCGGTAAGAAACTTTGAAAAAAATTTTCACTTTAACACCTCAACGACTAACGCGCGCGAACGAAGCGACAAGCGACAATGCAACGCAACACACAAAGTATCGTCGAAAAGCGATCGTAAACGGGTGGAAAAACAAAAATTTTCAAATGCACAAGCAGAAGTGGGGACTTTGCGAGGGAACTCTCTTACAAGATCTAAGACAAGCGATAAGCTTATTTGCTTATGGCCAAGTTAAGTAGCTACAAATGAGATGCATTTGCTATGGTTAATAGCAACTGCAAAAACAAAACGACGACGACGTCAGCAGCAGCTGCAAAATTTTTTTTTTGGACGTCTGCATGCCAGAACTCTATGCTCAGTATAAGTTGCTGAGAGATCGTTCTTAGCAAACAAAAGACTCCTCGTCGTCGTCTTCGTCGCTTCAGGTAAAGGCGCAGGCGTATAATTAAAATGCTTTACGTGGCGACTGCTGCTGTTCCAAAGTTGGCATTGTCACGTTTAGCCTAAATAAATTGTTTTAATTTGGCCAAATTATTTGGTGTAGATGACGTTTGTCTGGTAAAGGTAATTCGTTTGGTATGAAAGCATACACTTGAATATATAAATTTTTTTTTTAATCGAAATTCTTAAAGATTATTTTTACTATGGAACGCAGTTTCGTCTCCACCTCCACTTTTCTATGATAAAATTAAATGCTAGAATCTTTGGCTACAATTGTTGCATGAATTCAATCTTGTTAGGACTTGGGCCTAGATCTTTTTGAAATTTTTTCAAAAAATTCACAAACTCATGCTCAAGTCCAGATCAGGACGCTCTAATATCCTTCATAATTTGAGTTCTATACGGATGGATAAACAACAGGACTATTGTATTTTCTCTAAGAATCTGAATCAACGAATTACTTTGAGGTAACCAGATTATTGTAGCGATTTTCGGGCAGAGATTATAGCTATAGAAGAGGTAGCATACCTAGTTAAGGACAAATGTCGTATCCAAAAGGGATATCAATATTTACTCAAATAGTAAGGCTATTGAGATATTAGGTCTCTAAAATTAATATTCCTAAGCTTACTAGTAGCCTAGAAATTCCGCTTGTCTCTTAATAAGATGGTTCATTACCAGATGGCTGCCTGAGCATAGTCTTAAAGACTTTTTTTTTTGTGTGCACACAGAACACTTGGTGGCCACGATTTTTCATTTTCCACTACGATACAACACGACAGAAGTACAACGAAAATCTACAAGTGGATAAACTTCGTCTTCTAGGTGGTTGCAACTACTAACACAACAACAGCAACAACAACATATCGCAAACAATTTATTCAAATGCGCAGACAGAGTAATAGCACAACAACAATTGCAACCAAATAAATAAACGGACAGACAACTAATTCCATCTACTAAGCAACTAAGCAATGGCTCAGCAACAAAAAAGTTGCCGCGTATGTTGCTCACATGCGAATGCGGCGCTTGGCTTCTTCATTCGTTGTTTTTGTTTTTGTTGGTATTAAAATGAAAATTGTGTTAAAAACAATTAATGTCACGATCTACTCCAAATTAAAATATTTCTCATTAAAATAAATATAAGCAACAACAACAACAAGAACTAAAATAAATGTTTGCAATTACGTTAATTTGTAATTGCTTCATACCTGTTGTGTTGTTGCATTGTTTATATCGCATATATTGGCTGTTTGAGTTGTTGTGCCTGGTCTCATACTATGTCTATAAGTTTTTGGGCTTTCAGTTTTTTTTTTTCAACCAAATTTGGTATGTTCGCGAGCACATTTTTTTTTTGATTTTATTTCCATTTAAGCATCATTTGTTATTTCAATTGCATCTTTACGATTTACACATTTATAACGTAAAGTTGCCCGGCGGGAAAATGGAACATGTAGCTAATAAATTTTTATTCGTTCTATTCGCAACAAACAATCGAACTAATTCTCATTCACTTCCATATAAATTCTAAAATACCATATCCTTGGAAATGATATCACTAAAATAAATAAATAAAAAAAATTTAACGGTAAAGCACAAACATGCGTCGTCGATTCGAAGAAGCATAGCATTCTAGGGTTAAATTGCATTATGTCTAGTCCTACAAGTGTGAACCACTCTGATATTTAAGAGATATTTTGTTGCATGACTTTAAATAACTCTCTCAGTATAGCTATTCAAAAGTCAAATTTTTATGGGTGGGAGAATACGCTCACCTCTCTAACAACTTAATAAGTTAAAGTGGTTTTTGTGAAAACTTCTCTGTTGTTCCAAAATTACTTTAAGTACTACTTCTTATAAACAGCAAAACTAAGTGAATAGGCACGCCTACCTACCAAACAACTTTTAATGTTGAAAGACTTTAGATCCGTACAAATATCGTTTTCTTGAAGGTACATGTCGCATAATTTATAACTAGGGCGACCAAAAAGTAAGCTCTAAAAAAACAGTTTTAGGCGCTTAAAAATGTCCGAAAAAACCTAAAATATGCTTGCAAAATATGCAAATAAAATTATATCTTTAAATGTGTATAGGGGAAGTGCGTGTACCTTGGACCAGTTTTGAGCAAATCGTTTGCTGACTCCAAACTACAGCTGCTTTTTTTTCTCGGATGCCTCTATATTTTAATCTGATCTTTTAGCTATAATGTCATGAATACAAAAAGCCGCAGTCTTTTTTCCAAACCTACGTAAAAGACGTTTTCTTTAGAATGCCAAAGTGGTCCAAAGTGGTCCAAGGTACATCAGACCTTGGACCATGAGACTAAATTTACCAAAATTTTCTCTTTCCTCTTTATTAAATAGTTTTTTATGATCAATTTTGGACTGATATATCAATATAGTGCTTCCAGATAATCAAAGTTTAGCTAGATGGCGAATTAATTTGCTTTTCCGATCTTGTCCTTTTTAGCAGCAGATCTACCATTTAAACCATTTTAAATTGCCACCTTACTCTGAGGAATATTTCTGAATTAGATTCGTAATACATTTCACGACACAGAAAATCTATGTAATTAGGACTGGTTCAAGGTACATTCTATGCTGTGGTTCAAGGTACACGCCAAGCACAAAATTCGGAAAATATTTGAAAACAATTTTACCGTAGGAGATAATAAGATTTTAAGATAATTAACTTAAAGAGAAACGTTGGGTACCGTTATTTCATCATTGATCCCCAACACAACAAAATTACACAGCTCGTAAGTCGACCTTGAAAATTTACACAAAATTTACGAATCACATGAAAATTTCGTCTTCCTCAGTTGACGAAAGAACGTAAATCAAAATAGCTCTTGTGCAGCGTTGCTGAAATCGGTTACATAAATAGAGAAAATTGTACTGTTACAATTTTTAGGTACACGCTGGCAAACATGAAATATCGCTGTTGGTCCAAGGTGCAATCGGTCCAAGGTACATGCTCTTCCCCTACTATTATTTCTTTATCGATAGCCTTCCCTTATTCCTATTACAATGAACAACCAAATGCATATTCACGTTTTCAAATTGAAAACTCCACTGATCTTCTGTTAGGTCGAGCAAAAAATTAATTTTCGGAAATAGGTCCAAAGCATTCCGTTCTGGGTCTGATGCACCCCAAAGTCATGAAAAAAATCCATTTTCAACCTATCCGCATCGATTTTTTTCTGGAAATTCTAGATTTTTTTTAGGGCTCTAAATGGTTCCGTCCTAGGTCCGGGCTGCACCAAGTCATGTCAAAAATCGATTTCAAATTTTTTTTTACACAAATTGGCCCAAAACCGGTTAGCTCACACCAATTCATATCAAAAACTCTTTTTCAACCTTTTCCTACCATTTGAAACAAAGAAAATTTTCCATAAATGTGGCCAAAATAGTCCCTACTTGGGTCCAGGGCGCTCCTAGCTACGCTCAAAATTCATTTTCAATCATTCCGCATCGATTGGAGCCAATTTTTTTACAATAGCCCATTTTCAACTTATTATGTCGTTTGCAGCAATAAGTTTTTTTTTAAATGGGGCTTAAGCACTGCATTAGAGAGGTCGACGACTGGTGACTTCCAAAATCTATTTTCGGCCTTTCTCCACCAATTATTGAATTGTGTATTTTGCAACTCTATTTTCGTCACAATGCCATTCCAAAACAACTCAGTCTCAAAATTCAAGCTGGATTTCAAAAAAATAACTCAATCGGCACAAAAAACAAGTTCAAAAATAACAAATAATATTAATGCGAATGTTCACAATGAATGAATTTCGGCTTGGCTTGTAAATAAGCAAGCAAGCCAAGCCGACATTCATTCTTGTACTTGTTTTCTTGCGAATCGCTTGAAAGTGAAAATGAATGGATTCATGCACATCACTGTTTTGCATGCTTATTGCATGTGACAAGAAGATATGGTTGGCATTTCTTTATTTTCATAATATGCAAAAATATGTTTCAACGCCAGAATTATGCATGAACACCAAAAATTATATCGAATAAGCAAAATAAGCAAATGCTAACTTTTGGCCGCCTCACATTTACAAGAAAACTAAACGATAATTGTTGTTGAATGAAATTTATAACACCGGCTACACCGTTCTTGAAATTTAAAATGGATGAAATCGGTTCACGGACACGCCCACCGCCCTTACAAATAAAACTTTTGAAACGCTATATTGAGAGAATTATTTGATGTAGTGTAACCGAATTCTCACAAATACTATGAATAAGAATAACTTGGACAAGCTCTGAATAAAGAGTTTGCGAATTTCGACAAGATGTAGATTTGAATTGGTTTGGTATAGCAACAGATTAAGAGTAAGCGAATTTCGAAAAGAGGGCGTGACACATCTCAAAAAATCATAAGCTGCAAAAAGCTACACAGAGAGTTGCTTAAGTAAATGATGCCAAATTCAATGCGCGTACGTTTACTCAAATCAGCCAGCACGTAGAAAGATCGAAGAAATGCCCATTTAACAAAAATTTAAGGGTAACGCGCACTTTTATTTTGAATTAAGTTTTTGGCGTGTCCAAAGATAATACCCTAACTAGTTTCTTTTTGAAATAATTTATAAAAAAAAAGTTTTTGTAGTGCAGCATTTTCACATTTTGCATTGCTCCTGCATTTTCCCAGTGGGTGTATGTAATATGCTCGAATAGCAATTTGTTGGTCAAATAATTTAATGAAAGTTTGTAAAATAGTTGTTACAGCTGCAATGAGTTTTATTTAAAATTGTCATTGAAGTTAAGCAAAATAGAGATTGCCAGCGAACAATGGATGAAACAGATACTGGCTTTATTTTGACTGCATTTTTAATTAAATTCGATTTTAGTTTTTCCTATTCGAATTAAAATTTTACAATTTTAAATTTAAATTCAAATATTAAAAATTGAATTAGCGTCATATTTCAATTTTTAAATTCTACAAAAATTGGAAAAAACAATCCCAAAAAAATGTTTTTCCTTTCCAGCAATGAACCGTTTAGTTTGTTTCATTAAAGGATATTGTGCTTGACAGCAAAATACATATTAAAAATAATCATTTATATCTTGTATGAATTAAAGTTGGAACACTTAGCGAATAAAAAAAATTAATTTTTTTGTCCGCACCAAAAGGGAACAAATCACTTTCGGCACAACGTTCATACTGCCAATACGCCATTTTTTCAATTCATCGTTGAGCTTTGCCTTGTTTTTTATTTTTTATTTTTGTTTTTATCCTGTAAGACAAATAGATACATACAAATGCATTTTACAGTCCAGTCGTCCTGAAAATTCCAGCGATTTATTGCAGCCTCAACATTTTCGTTGTTGTTGCAGTTTTTTGTAGCGATTTTGATTTGGCGTTTCATTTTTTTTGGTTTTTTTTTTTGTTGTTCCCTCAACCATAATTTGTCATTTCTTTAATTGGCGCTGCTCAACAGGTTATAAAATTGTGATGTGATTTTTGTGCTGCGTTGGCAGACGCATATCCACGTAAGTGGTAACGTACTACATTGATCGATGCGAGCGAGTGTCATTGTCCCCATATGTTCTTGATGTTATTGTTGAATCAAATAGCAATTGCAGAATTATATTCGTAGCTGGTTTTTGCTCTTAAAATGATTGAAAGCGAAAAATCAGAGTTATTTAGGAATTTTAACAAGCTGCATGGTTTTTATAGTGTTTGGTATTTGTATGGAGACTTTTTTTTTTCTTTTCTTAGGATTTATACAACCATTGCTAAAGTTTTTTGTTTCCTTTTATTTTTGCTCAGATTTATTCTTTTTTTATGTGTTTACTTTGTGCATTCTTTTTTGAAACTTAAAACGAATGGATGTTGGTGATGATCTACGTTGTGTGGATAACAATTAGTGAAACTACATGCCACACATTTTATATACATAAGTAACTTATAAGAAAGAACAAGAAAAACGATATATGTGAAAAGATATTACAGTATTCTCTCGATAGCTGTAGCTTTTAATCGGAGCAACATTTGAATGGTTCCGAGATATTTTAAAAAGAGCTTTTACAGGCGATATTATAATTATAGTTCCATTAAATTAAGTGGTCATACACTAGTGTTTTTGTTTTTAACGATTCCATGTCTTCTGAATACCATTTCAAATCTAATGCAAAACTCAACGAGGAACTTTTTTGCAGAGCGAATATGAAGCCATTCGTTACACAGATTAAAGTATAAAATATGAGGTGCATATACAAGAAAATAGAGGATTATTATGCGGTGAAGCTAAAATAAAGCTTAAGCCTGTCGAAATTATTACGGGAGGTACTACTTAAATATGGCTAGTAACCTCAGCTCTCTCTCCGAACAGCGATCCCTTGCTATTGCATTCAACAAAGGACAAACGGAGACATGCGAACTTCACTTACAAGGCATCGTCTAGTCTCGGACCTAAGAAATGCTAACACTTATTTTACCTAAAGCACTTATGCTCATGAGATACTACTTACTTCTTTTTACTTGATCCATTATTAGGTGAGAAATCAGGTGTCCATATTTCAAAATTAAAATCTTCCTAGCTTGAATGTTGTTGCCGTTGGAATGATAAAAACAAATATCCAATTCAACATCTAGCACATAGCTTTAATACAGTAATCTGATTGAAAAGAGTTTAGACACAAGCAGAAGAAGCGCCATCGCAATTAACACAAGACCCTGAACTCAAATCTACCGTCACCACAGTAAAGTAGAGCAATATATTGAAGATAGTTTCATAAAAACATTGTGTTTTTGATCTACATGAGTCCAACTATGACAAAAGTAACACTAAAACTATATATAATACTCGAATCCTTTTTTCGCCAAAACAATAATCATAGGAAAATAAGTTGAAGTTTGGTATGATCTAAGCATAAAACCTTTACCTATATCAGCAAAGAGTCAATTTAATAATGGATGGTTTGCCGATACACCGATATATACAAAAAAAAATTTCCTGAGCAACGAGTTGCAGTACAAGCTTGTTTGCCACGCATAAAATGTAAAGTAGAACTTTGAACTGACGAATGGATCAGGATGGAAGAGGTGGTAAATATCTTGAAATCTTTTGAAGAGGTAACAAAATCAATAAGCAAAGCCACTGCTATATTATACGACGCTATTCCGTTAGTTAACAGTCTTCGAAAAGTACTGGAGGATATCAAAGGCAAAGAAAACCAGCCGGTACTACAGCAAGTAGCCACCGATCTGCTATTGGCTCTTGAAAAAATATTTAATTTGGAAAGTAAAGAATCTTATTATTCAGCAACGGCGCTTGATCCTCGATATAAACTACGAACATTCCCATTGCAATCTACTATTTCCACGGCAAAAAAGCGGATTGCAAATTTAATTAATTTACCACTATTCTCCGAAACATCTTCAGAAATAGTTACGTTCCAACCTAGTACGAGCTCTGAGCCGATTACAAGACGGGAGATATGGAGTATTTGTTTAAATATTATAAAGGAATCTGAAGAAGAGCTACCATTATCCTCTTTGTGCTCCGATACTTTTAAAGAAGAAGTTGAAAGATATTTTCGATTTCCAAATATTGCAACAGATGTAGATCCTCTCAGTTTTTCACATAATGAAGTTCTGCATCCAAATGTAAAAAAATTGACACAAATGTATTTCAGTTTTCAAATTAATTCTGTCGCATCTGAGCAACTGTTTCCAACGGCACGTCTAACCAAACTAAGTTGCGGAATCGTATTTCCCCGCATAACTTGAGGATGTCGTGCTTCCTGAATAAAAACCTACTTAGTGTTAATTTTATTTGCTAACTTTTATACTTAAGAAATAAATAAAATTAAAAAATAAATAAAAAATATAATTCTATTACTTATGGCTGTTGATTTATTTATAATGACTTTACAACTTTGCGTCATGGTCAATCCTTCTTTTTAATGTAAAGTATTACGTCGTAGTATATATTAGGGACATTCATTTCTGTTGACAATGATTTGTTTATGTTGATGAGTCTTACATAGGACATGGGTGCAGAGTGATTGGGGCAAAGCGGTAGTGCTTATCACTTAGTTCCGTAATTTTATCCAATTTTCAGGAGTTTCGAAAAACAGAAAAGTCCTGCTTCTTTTGGACGGTCATTCATCACACACAAAACACTATTTAAAAGAAATGTATAAATATCATTTTTATGTATTGCACTTCGTATACCGCTTTACCCCATCCGAGGAGCAAAGGGGAAGAAACGTAGTTTTTTTTGCATCGTAGTAATAAACATCTTTTTCTGCGTAAATAATGAGCCTAATTACCTTAATAAATTCAATATAGATCGAACCAAAACTGAAGTACCCCCTCAGTACATTTTTTTCAAATCATAATTTTTTTGTAAAAACGACGTTTTTGAACCGTGTTGTGAATTTATTATATATATTTATACCTTTATTATTGACAGACTAAAATTTTAAAAATTCAGCGTCTTATAAATAAAAAGTTATTATCAAAGGAGCATTTAAAGCCAGTAAACTTAACGAACAAAACTAAAGCATCCCCTTTTTCATGGTAAATAAAAATTTTTAAAATTAGTACTTAGTGGCAAACCCTTTATTCTGGACGGCACACGCATATCTTTTTGGTATAGAGGAAACTACATTATGATACTCCTGCGATATTCCTTCCCAGGATGTTTTCAATTGTGCGAAAAAAAATTTTCTTTTTTTGTGAAAACTTCGTTTGCCCGTTGGGGATACCACTTTTCTCAGATTCTTTGATATTTACGTTATCAGTTATCAAAACAACTCGAACTTTTTAGAAGAAGCATATGTCAATATATTGTATATAGTCTGGCCACTCTGGCCAACGATGAAAGCTCAACACAAATTATGCAATTCAATTAAAATGTTTTGACTTTTTTCTGTTATTCGACTCAATGTTTTTGTCAAATTAGGCGATGGTAAAAATTAAAAATCAAGCAACGTCCGCACAACACGATCGTTGCGCGATCTTCGTATGTTGCGCAAAGAAAGAAAAAAATTCACAAAAAAGGACAGAGAAGGCTGAAAAACCATTTTGCTGAAGTGAAAAGCGCAATAAACATGTTGCCGCTGTTTACTTTGCCAAAAAAAAAACAGACAGGAAGAATGATTGACAATTTGGTAGCAAATCAGCAGGAAATTGACCGCAATTGGTGACTTGGTGTAGTTGTTGCTTTAAAGATGCAACAGCAATGCCGATCATATAAAATGAACGTTCATGCAATCGGTCAACAATCAGTCGAACGATCGCATGGATAATTTTTTTTTTTTTGTTTTTTGTCTTTTTTGATCGTATAGATCGAGTTGCAATTGTTGGTAACACGATTTTATTGCGTTACGTTGAAATACCAAAATGATGAAACAGTTAAAAAATAATTAATTGCAATTCCTAAAAAGGCTAAAAGCGACTTTTTTTCCATTTTTTTTTTTGTTGGTTTTTTAACTAAACGTCTTGCTTTTTATGTACAGATACTGCTGTTATTTGTTGCAAGCTGCAACTTGTCGCTGTGGTTGCAACAATTTGCGCTGTGACATGTATGTGCGACCATGTTTATAGTTGTTGTTACTTGCAATTTTTTTTTTTGTCATTTATGAACATATTAACCTCTTAACGCATTGCGAACAAATTTGATACATTGTTGATGATTCAATAGTGGCAAAGTTTCACAAATTTCAATAATTAATTTACGATCACGACTTTATTTAAAATTTGAATTTTTTGTAAAAAGTATTTTCTAGAAATTGGTTTTTATGCAGCGGTTTTAAGTAATCCCATACTTATAATTGGCTCTGAAAGGGTTAACGTATGTAAGTTTTTTATTTGATGTTTTTGAAGATGAGTGCGTGGAGCTCATTTCATATATGTACATACTATAGAAGGTAACCATTTTCGTACCTTTCCGTTTTTTTTTTCAGCATGAAGGTTTTATAACTTTTTGTGAATTTTATAAGCAGCGAGAAAGTATGTCAACATCGACAGACAAGTTGACAAATGAAAAATTTGCCGCACTCATTATGTATTTTAATGCAATGTATTTTATTATCGTACATCTGATGTTTGCACAGCAATTAATTGGCAATTTCTTCATTTTGATGCCTTTAGTGCGTAATTTTAATTTATTTGACAGTTAATTGCAGACATTTTTTTCACTCAGTTGAAATATTTAAAAAATTACCCTTTAACTAAACGATTACTTACATATATAACCTGAATATTTTCTTCGAAATAACTAACATTAGATTAAATGTATCAATAAGGATGTGAGAACCAGTCATCTCGTCACTGCGGCCTGAGAAGGTCCAATGTATATTACGTTTTGTAGTCAACATAAAAAGATTCTTACGAAAACTTGCTCTGTGGTTACAAATGAAGATCAAAGTTAAGCTTGTAGAAAATGTATTATGTAATCTGCTTTCTTCATTAATTGGCACAAAACTCGCACAATTCTTGCAGTATTTTCAAAATGTGTTTTTTAATCTGCTCTCATTGGCGTGATTAGATATTAGTCCTGTGGGCTTTGTCCTACAACATACCATAATAAGTTGGTAATATCTTGAAATTATTTCGAAGAAAAGAAGATGTTTTTAACAGATTTTATATTTTTATGTAAGAAGTTATATAAAACTTAGCTAAGCCTTATCTTTACGGCTACAAGTGGAACACCCTCAACTCAAAACTGAACCTTAAAATGACTATCAACAGATTCCGTTCAGGAAATATTATCATCATTTGCGCCATCCCGAAAGACTAGAAAACAATATTGATTCCTGCTACCTTGACGGAATAGCAAGAGTTTACTAAAGGAAGGTGTGTCATAGCAAGCAGCTTAAGAACATTATCGATATTTGACGTGTCGTTGTCGCAAAAACGAGTGCGATTTAAAGAGAGTTTTTGTTGTACATACTATAGTCTGTATTGGTACAATATTTGTACTAGGAGCCAGTCCTTTGCCGATTTTGACTAAAATCGTGTCCAAAAAAAAAAAAACTAGATTTTTGATCGGAAATACAATAAAGTTACTTTAAAAACGCTATTATTAATAACAAATATCGGTATATTTTTCTATGGAAAAATATTCCACAGACTATAATATGCAAAATTCCAGTTGCTCTATGTAAGTTCATGTTCAATCTGTAGTCACAAATTTGTTTATAAACTTATAACAATCAGCTTGTACGATATTTAAATTTATAACACATCATTGATTTCCATACAAAATTAGACAGCAATTCGTGATATCTCTCGCAAGCGTCCCACTTTCGCCCATAAACAATGGATTTTGTTTCAAATGACATGGAACTACAAATCAATAAGTGATTTCAACTTATGTCAAAATAAAATAATTGCCACCTGAAAAATGTTCGAGTATCAGTTTACAAGAGCATAAAAATCTGTCAAATTAATGTTCCGAAACCCACAGCAAACCACTGACTTGGCTAACAGACAACCACAACTAAATACTACAGACAAAATTTGTTTTGATAATTTCAATAAAAATAAATTTAATATCCAATCAAAAAGTAAACGCATAATGGCATTCCCACAGTTCGGATAAAATTTATTGAAAAAAAAAAAAAAAAAAATAACCCGATTGTTGTCAATGTGGGCCCATATAAACAGCGCAGTGCTCCATTCGTGTTTTTTTTCCTTCCAACTTTTGTATTGAAAACATAAAAAATAATTACAAATCGATTAAGAGAACAACTTTATACTTGCGTTCTAAGCGACAAAAGCGATAAATGCGATAAGCTTGTAACAAGGCGAAGATGAAGCAGAAGAAGAAGAAACGTAAGAAAAAGCACTAAATTAGATTTAGTGATCAAGACGCACACACAGCACACAACACACGGTCGGTGTAGACACGGACGTGCTACGGGTGAAAAAGGCAATTAAAATCAGCTTAAAAATATTTTATTGGTATCGATGGTAAACAAATGCGTTGCACTGCAACGCACCTTAAAACGGGTAGTAACTCCAACGTACACTTGAGCAATTTGTGTTAGTAGTCTTCTTCACTCCTCATGAATTCTGAAGCAATCAAATTGCACAGTTTTAATTGTTGTTTTAAGCTCAGATATATAATTTTTTTTTTTTAATTATTAACTTTACAAACAAATCGCAACTTTGCTTCAAATTAAAAATTAAAACTTCAACTGGCTTCGTATTGAAAAAAAGCATACTTTTATATCAGCCTAAACATTCTTGTGCAATCTTGAAACTGACCGATCTCTCCATTTGGTAATGCCGAGCCCGTAGAGTAATTAGTATTTTTTTTTTTTGACATAGCATACTTGTACTGGTTTCGTTCTTGCACTTATATTAGATGTTTGTCTTTTTGGCGGTACATTCAGATAGGGTGTTTTTTTAGACTTTTATGGTTTCAAAAATTAATCAAATCACCAGATTTTTGAATACATTTGCTAGATAACTTTATACATTAAATATTTAATTAATATTTAGTATTTAAATAAAATGTTGGATATATAAGTAATGTGTTGAACAGAATTGGGACGGGGTCGGAAGAGCGGCAACGGAAATCCGCTGTCAAAAAAAAATTAGTATTAAATCTAAATCGACGAGTTTCCGTCGGTAGGTTATCAGCCGTACGCCGCAATTCTGTTCAATTTCATAGCATCAATTGTGTTATAATTTTTGACAGCGGAATTCCGTTGCCGCTTTTCCGATTCCGTCCCAATTCTGTTCAACGCATAACGCATCTGGTCAATATTTAGCGCTAATTGAAGGTCAAACTTTTCGAGCAGAATTTTCAAAGTATTATTGCTTGTCGGGCCAATTGACTTCATAACTTTTAAAAATCATACGACTATGAATTTTAAGTGAATTTAAAGTAGAAATTCTAGTGAGGAACTTACCCTAATAATTGGTTTTAAGGGAAGGCGAGTTTACAGATATTTGGCGGCGTTTTGTCTAAAACAATTGTCAATATCTTACTCAATCCTCGAGATATTGACCTAGGGAATTTGAAATGGAACACCTCATATAAAATTTCTTATTATTTTATTTAAGATAATAACATTTTTCGGCTGGTGTAAAACTAGACATTGGTGTTGAATTAACATGTTTAAGAAATAAAGCACAAACGCTCTTGATAAATAAAGTGTGATAATAATTTTTAGCTAACAAATCAATAGAGAAGAATGGAATTTATTATTTTGAACATAATTTCAATGATAATAAATCTTTGATCTTTGCAATAAAATAATTCAAAGTCAATGAATGAAAATCCATGAATAGAAATTAGAAAAAAGGCACGATTCATAAGATAGAAGAAGAGGAAAAAAATAGAACGATAGATACGCAGCTAGATGACAATGGAGATGAGCACCACGCAGACACACTGTCCGCACAAAGACTGGCCAGCCAGATTGACTTAAGTAGACCTCACAATTGGCCATTAAGATTTTGGGGCCATTAAGACGATAACTTGAAATTTTTTTCTCGTATTTGACAATATTTATGACTACTATTTTCATTATTTTTATTGTTGTTGTTCTTTATCATAGGCTGCATGTGGATCGCTTAATTTTTTATAAGAAAGTAAAAATACAAAATATCGGCTCAATTTAATATGAAACACGTTTGAACCCCGATTTAATGGTTGTCAATGGTTAAAATAGAAAATTGATTCAATTCATGGCTAAAAAAAATCTTTCTTTCATTGCAAATTTGGTATAGGAAAAGTTGCATGACTTCTTTATTGTTGGTAACAATAAGAAGCCTCAATGGAAAAGTGTCAAAGAAAGCAAATTCCCTTTTCAAATTAAAGTGTTGTTACCACGTTGGTGGCATTAAACCATTTTGGCAGTGACCTAAAAATTGCTCATTGTGGCAGTTAAATTGTCGCTTTCGTTGGTCTACTACTGCTGCTGCTGCTGCTGCTGCTTCTACCATTATTTGTGGGCAACCCCGGTAGCGTAAATTAACGTGAAGACAGCAATTAATTTTATTAACTGAAAATGAAATTGAGAATTCAATTGCAAACTGCAGTCATGTGAGATTTATGTAACCCTTGTGGCTTTATAAATCTCTTTCTTTTGTCACATACTCGCATTTACTATTTTTCTTTTTAAATTTCATTGAATTTTTGTAGTGCTGTAGTGCCTATGCTACCTACTGTTGATTATTGGTTTAATATCCAACACTTTTTATAATTATTCTTTTGTTGCTAAACAGGGTGGCGTACATATATTTTTCGCATTAATTAATATAATTTATAATTTTATTTTCTTATCAACTTTTCAGGAGTTTTAAAGTGCACGTACGTATGTAGATGGATTTTACTTTGAAAATCATCGCTCGTTTACATGGACTGTATGTATCTACCTTTGACATTTCATTGTTAAACTGTCTTTCAGTCAGATCGCAGTTATTCTCGTTTTGTGGGTCGTTGCGGCAATATGATTCATTTAGTGATTTTTTACGAGTTGGCTGATATTATTCAGTACGATATGGCGAAAATACTGAAATTGTATGGGAAAGTATTGATGAAAATCTCAAAACATAAACTCGGAATAATGCCACTCAGATCTCAAAAGTCACTTCAAAATGATTCTAGGAAATCCATTGCATTTATTTCTACGAAGAGCAATTGGTAGAGACACTGCAACCCGGAAATCCCGGAGTTATTAATCAGCCTGAATTGCATTCAGCAATATGTAAAGTATAACTACTTACATATGTATATAAAAACATTTTTTGGCATTTAACTTAAAATAATATAAAACGAAAACTTTTTTTCGAAATTCAGGCTGCGACGATTTATTGGCATTTTGGTTGGCTTTTATTTAAAAAGCCAATTGTTCGTTTCCGACAAAATTTCCGGTCTCATGCAATTTTTGAAATAAAAAATATTTAAAAATAATGTTTGTTTTTCTTTTTCCAAAAAACCATATTTTTATTTCAAAATTCGGGCTCTGGATATTTGTTGGAATTTTAATAAGCTTTAATTAAAAGAAAAAATTGTTAATTTCTGACAATGGCTGTCTAGCCATTTTTGAACAAAAAAAAAATATTTTTTGGCATTTAATTTAAAATAATAAGAACACGCCGAAATTCAAAAATATGTGGCTGACAACACCAAAATTTCGAAAAATAAATCATAGCATGACTTTAGGCCGACGGTCTAACGGCTATGGCAGCAAGCGAGAAAGTGACAAAAGATGACAAATGGAATATGCGCACTCTGTACACCTCATGACAAGTACCTCAGTAGCTCAAGTGTTAGAGCGGCCGTCGCAAAATATGCAATTGCAATGCATGAACGGTCAGGGGTTCGAGTCCATGTACAGAATTAACCAAACTGGTCTGATGAGGCTATTGGTAATAGCCGAAACATGTCACCAATTACCAGGTTAAAATTGTTCCATTTGTTATCTTTGTCATGTTTGTTGAAAAATAGCATTGATCAATAAGTAAAAATTTACAATATTGGTCTTTGCTTAATGACTGTAAGTTCGATTAAATAATGTTTAATTATAAAATAATCAGTCGCTAAAATCAACTTTCTTAAATAATAAAAAATTTACCTGTTTTCGAAATTCGGGCTCCGACGATCTATTAACATTTTGGTTAGCGTTTTTAAAAAAAAAATTGTTCATTTCGGACAAGATTTGCGGTCTCCAGCAATTTTTAATCCAAAACTCAATTCGGGACAACAGTGCGTGCGTGGAAGAATTAATTTATTTGGGATAGTCCATATTTGGGTACCACTCTGAAAAAATTAGTTTTATTAAGGAAAGAAAACGAGGAATTCAGAGGTGTTTTCTGTAGTTTCATATCGAATGGTATTCGCTCTATAAAATAACTTCAAACAATTGATTTGTTATAACAGATATTAATTTTTCATTTAATGCCCAAGGCAAAAGCCTTGCAAGAAAGCTGATGTCTTTAGCTTTAAAACGATATAAAAAAATAATTTTTCCGTTAAAATTTAACGGAGATATAACTATTTGACACCAAAAAACGTAAAACCTTTGACCTTCGCAACTCGATATCTCTCTATATATTCGATTACAAATCTATTCCTGATTTTCATGTCCAAAATGTTTCGGTCAGAAAGTGTTCGGAATGTAAAAGAACGTCTCATATAAAAGTTTGTATTTCAAGACCTGGTCCATTATGATTCAAAATTTTCAAGCATAAGTCCAAAATTAGTTTACTGCTACTCCAAAAATATGCACGCATTCAAAAGATGAGACTACGAATTGCATGAACTGTGTTTGGCGCTGCACCTACCTACGTTTTAATCACCATTTGCATAATTTTAGGTTGAATAATTCAAATGTATGCACAAATTGGCAACAGCAGAGGTCAACAACATAAGAAATTCACGATATGTGCTGAAATTTGCTGTTGGTAATTTGAAATTCAATAAATATTTCATTAATTACGAATGCATGTGTATTTCTGTTTGTAATCCGTATGTTTTTAATTTTATTTTTATTTTTCATTTGTCGCATTGTCGCAGCAACATTGCACGCAAATCAAATTGAATCGAGACCAAAAGTCCTGATTTAAATAGAGTAACCGTCAGAGTGGTAAAATTTACAGCAGACGACATGCAATGGTAATTTATGCAACAACAACAACAACAAATTTGCATGCTGTCCTGTGTGAAGTATTATATAAAAGTTAAGCTATACAGCTGTAGCTGTTTTTTTTTTGTTGTACTGAAAATGCAATCAATACATTACAGCGAATGCAAATTTTCGTGCAGAGAAAAAAACACAAACCACAATTATTTATTTTATTAAATAGAAAAGTTACTAATTTCAACAAAAAGTCACCGACTAGTGTCAAAAGCCTAAAAGTAGGCAGCAAATTTTCTTTTTTTTTCCAACATTTAGCTTT
Source organism: Meiosimyza platycephala (assembly GCA_963662105.1). NCBI lineage: Eukaryota > Metazoa > Arthropoda > Insecta > Diptera > Lauxaniidae > Meiosimyza > Meiosimyza platycephala. Next base: position 72,160,604 of record OY759209.1, on the reverse strand, counting down.
CAAACTTTGTGACAAATATCCCCCAAGTGCGAGGGGAACATAACGCTATGCATGGCATCACGTGACATGCAAATATTGTGTGTTTAAGGCGCGTGCATGGCGTTGCCAGATGTATGCAATTAGATAAGCGTTAAATAATTATTACGGAATCGGAATTAATAGAAATGTTTATTACAATAAATTAGCTTTTGGCTCGATAAAGCCAAGTCACAACGAATTGTTTTCACGGGTATCATATAGACTGACACGGGATTGGGGATAGTGTGGAAATAGAAACGGCAAAATAGAAGCGTGGACAAGTAAATACCGAAAACTGCAATTACTTGCAGGTTGTTGTTTATCGCTGTAATGGCATGCAGACGCAACAATTGTTGCGGTTGAACGCGCACGCAAATGTAAATTGTTGTGTGTTGTTTTCTATGGCCTGCCATAGGTGAGGCTACGGCTAATCGGAAAAAATATAGTTGGTGGACCACCTATAAAATGTAACTTAGATTGCACACTTTAGAATTATTCAATGATTTTTGCGTTAGTGGGAAAGGTACATCTTCAAGTTGTATATGAGAAACAATTTTCAAATCCAATATCCATTCTATTTCCGAAAGGTTAGATTAAGTTATTTCCAGGAGATTTTGCATTGCCTTAATTTGGCCATGATGTGCCCATTGCATACCCAAAAATTTTTATAAAGTCGGTTTTTTCCTCAAAGAGCATTTAAGAACATGAACTTAAAAAAAACACCCGATTAGTGAATTTTTTCCAACATAAAATTTTGAAAAAAATCGGATGAGGTTACCGAAAAAGGTGACCGATTTGATATGGAATGTACATTGTTGAATAGTAGCAAGAACAATGGGTGTTAGTGTGATCTTAGAACTTGTTCCTTTTGATGGTAAAATTCCTACTATTTGGCCTAGCTTTTCGTAGGGGGTTACATATCATAGGGGTAAATAAAACTGCTAATCCGCCATATCCGGATTTGGAATGGCGTCACGTAGCCTTTAATACTTTACACGTCAAACACTTAAATTGAATGCCCAAGTCAAGGGGATATTGAACAATATATTATGTAGATACTAAGTATATTCTGTACAGAATCAAATCTGCGTGCTAATTTTCAATTCGATTGGATAATGAGAAGTGGGTCAAGTTCCAATCGCTAACACTGACCCACACAAGATATCGAACACGCGAAAGAATACCATTCAAAAATTTAAAAATGGAAATGACAGGGTTCCTTCGGTCAAAATCAGTTCCTAACTGCAACTTTTTTTCACTTAACTGCTCGTAGCAACAGTATTACAAGTGCTATTATCGTAAGAAAAAACCACAAATTCTCCAAAAAAAAAAAAAATACAATACAAAGAAAAGCTGTAAATTAAAACATTAAAAAAATTATAAAAAAAAGTAAACATATTGCCAGCAACAAACAACAGTAGTAACAACAATATCACATAACAGATTTGCAGCAATTTAATGAATTTATTATCGACAGCAAGTGATCTCCTTTTTTTCTTGCACAAATTAAACGCTTAAAACACTGATAGCAGCAGTAATTCAGAGCAAAAAAACAAAACACAACAACAACAGCAAAAATAACGCATTGCTGCCAACTGACCAATGCAGCAGGAAGCAAAGTAGCCAGCAACAAACGATTCCCAAAGGAATCATTAAACTAAAGCAGCTGCAATGGTTGACTTTTTGTTGTTGTCAACATTGTTGTTTTTGTTGTTGTAATTTTTAATGCCACTGCAATGACGATGCAACGTGTCAACAGCTAGCTGCGATGGGCGATTATGTTGCTGTGGCAAGTGCAACAACAACCAGTTAAAAGAAAAACTAAATAAATCACAAGTGTCAGCCAGGTTAACATTTATTGACTCATTAGCTGCATAAATTCAGCAACAGCAATAGCAACAACAACAACAACAGCAGCAGCAATAACAGTAGCAATTGAATGCGCACATCGATTGTGCGCGAGCAACATGTGCTCGTGTTTGCGTTTGTGTTTCTACTGCTGTTGCTGTTGCAATTTCTTTTCGTTCATTCTTACGCTTGGCTGCCACAATGGCTGCTGACTGCTTGGCGCGACTTTTCAGGGTTGCAGTGCACCACTGGTGCCAAAAACACGGCGACATAGCAAAGCCAAGTTTCAGCAACATTGGCAGCACAACAAAAAGAAGTGTTTAATTATGAATGTCACGAAAACAAATAATTAGCAGCAAAACAAAACAAAAAATCAACCTACGTATAATGAATTAAAACTTTCAGCAACCAGTCACAATAATTTGCTGTCTCACTGCGGGGTCAGGTGTTGCTGCTCTGTCTCTGAAGGCACCGTCATCAGTTTAAATAAAAAATATAAAAGCTTTTGAAGAAAATCGAATGTTTCGATGTATGCCTCGATAAACGCTTGCGGGTTAGAGGGTTAAGAAGCATAATTTTCATGGCTCTGCGTCAACTTCCGTTCAGAATCAAAATAAAATTGCTGGTCGTCAAGGATTTAAACGTCAAATTTTACGAATGCATTATGGTATGTACATTATAGTAAGCAACATATAAAAATAAAACAGTGATACAAAACAATTTAAACTCTTAGAAAACTGACATGCGACTTTTAAAAATGTTTATACTAAAATTGTACATTGTTATTAAAATGCGCGTAGCTATTACAATGGATTTTCTTCAAAAATGCACACAAATACAACAGACAGTCAATTCATTCCGAGAGTGAAAACTTTCCGTTTTGACCAACGTAACAGTTCTTACCAAATGCTTTCACAATGAATGACTAGAAAAATTCCATATAGAAAATTTCCATAAAAAAAATTCATATTGAATGAAATCCCTAAAATTATGAGTTATGTACACCGTATCACTAGGGAACAAGACATGCAACTAAGTCCAAAAGAATCCAGAGCAATTTTGAAAAAAGGATTTTTTTTTTATAGCAGCTAGAGGATATTTCCCATCAACACATTGACGCCAGAAAACTTGGCGTCAGGTACAAAAGTCTAAGTTGTCTGGAAAATATGGCAAAGAGGAAAAATCTGCCTTAAGATTTGAATGCTTAAGAGCCTAGCATTTTTTCCCCGCTCAATCTTGATGAATGTACTAAAAAAATTTTTACGAAACGAAAACCTGCTCTATTTTTACCAGAAATTTGATTTTGATCGGCGTTTGCAAATAGTGGTGGGGAAAAAAATTTAACGCTCTATAAACTAATGATGATACACACCTGCTCAAAATAATAGTTATGTACACCCTAGAGTTCAAAATTCAACTCAAAGGAAAAACTTTTTATTCAAAATATTTAAGAACACACAAATGCAGATAACTTCGTAGCCTTCATATATATGTATATAAAAAAAGTAGAAATTCATTAAGAATTACCTAAGGTACAAAAGTTGAGGTCAATGAATACAATTTGCTAAATATTTGAAAATATACAGAAAAACAAAAGAAAATGTTAAAGATATGAACTTTTTTATTTACACTTTCATTACTTAGTGTACGCACCTTAATTTTGAATAACTTTCGCAACTCTTCTTGGGATACTTTTGATTAGAGGCTAGCAGGTTTCTCTGAATATCTCATACCACATTTCTTGGACACACTCCCACAATCACTACGTATTCGTGAAATTTATTTTTGCTTTTTTTCTTCTTTAAGACCCCCCACAGGTTTTCTATCTGCTTTAAATCCTGTGATTGGCTCGGCCAGCTAAACGCGTCCACAAAACATTTCTTCACAAAACACGAGGTGTGTATTGGGTTATTATCTTGCTGATAGATCCATAGCAAGGGAATGTTTTCCTCAGAATAGGGCTGCATTGCGTTTTCGAGTATACCTTTGTATTCGGCTGCTTTAATTTTATTCGTTGTCCGGAATATAGGACCTATCCCATATTAAGGAAAACAGTCCCACGCCATAATACTTCCCCTCCGTGTGTTAGTTTTTTTTGTGAATCTGACGTAAAACCCTTTGCCTTTAGGCCGTCTCATATTCTTTTCTGCGTCATTGCCAAATAAATTAATCTTAGTTGCATCTCTCCTTAAGATATTATGCCACCTTTTCTCCCGTTGAGGTTATGACCAGCTTTCATGATCCCTTGCAAAATTTAGCCTCATGCTCAATTTTTTTTTCCGTAGCAAAGGAACTTTTTTAGCTATGCGCCCAGGTAGGTTTACCTTTAGTAAACGTCGTCGAATTGTTTGAGCGGTAACCGCGTTCCCAATTTCTGCTAAAATTGTCTTTGAAGATTTGAATATGCCTTTTTTTGATACTTTCAATATGAAGATCATCTGTTGGAGCGGTTTTTGATGGTCTACCACGAGTTTATTTTTGCGGTTTATTTTTAAATACATTTCTCACAAGATTTTGAGATATATTCAATATACATATATATATTATTCAAGCAATCTGAAAGCTGGTTCGAAGAGATTTTATTTTTTTTTTAAGTTTAAAGCCAGTCTGTATTCCTCAGCAGATCAATTTGACTTACGACTCATCTCAACTAAAATTTTTTGCTGTCAATTCACTACAATTTAAGATTTAATTAAAGAAAACTCACCGTTCTTCTAAGGAAAGCTCGAAAAATGAAAAAAAAAAATTTATCAAACAAAAATTTGAACCAAATCTCAGGTGTAACTATTATTTTGAGCAGGTAAATTTTCAAACTAAGCACAGTAAGTAGTGACGCTTAAAATTTAGGGAAATTACATAATTTGTTTTACTAAAGATCGTTCTACCAAATTGTGTAATTCACGTTATCACAACGATTTTTCCTCTATATTTCCAAAATATTTTTGTAATAGAGTTTAAACTAAAAACTCAAAAGTGTAACTATTATTTTGAGCAGGTGTGTAGGTAAGGAGCTTATAGTATCAAAATCAATAACGAAAAAACTTGGAGTGGAGAAAATTTTAAAACATGACATTTAAAAATATAACAAAGAATCGGAATAATGTGTAGAAATTGAACTGTCTAAAAAATACCCATTCTCATAAAATAGTGGTATATTTAGAATTTTGCTTTTGGAATTTAACCTTCCGAAGTCTTGTCAATGGAACTTTGACTTCGGAATTTTTTGATAGGAATTTTGTAGGATTTTGAAATTTGTAGGCAGTCTGACAGGGAGAGTTTGTCTGTTTGTCTTTCTATCATATAGGCAGAAGGAAAGGCAGGCAGACAGATAGGCAGACTTACAAACAGACAGACTGGCAGACGAAAATGCCTCAATGGGTCCTCTTGCTATTTCATTTTTGAAAATATGTCATACATTCTAGTACTAGTACATTCAATATTTTTTCAATGAGTTAAGATTTTCATCTCACGGTCCAATTGAGAAAGCACCTTAAATGAAAACTGTCAAAAAGAAACCGACAAAAAAATCAAGAAAATTCGTTCACAAAGAAAGAGTAAATTATTGCTGGTCTAACGAATGAATACTCATTTTTTACAATATAATTTGATATTGATGAGTGTGAAAAATCTCTTAAGTTCAGTACACGTGTGGGAAATTCTGCAAAGTCAAGTTTGAACAGTTCAATAACAAAAACATATCCTTTTCGGTATCCTGCAGTGCTTTTCACACAGTCTTAAGCACCACTCCAACTATGAAAAAGAACAATAATGGAACAAAAAAGAATATAATTCCTTCAATGAATGGAAGTCTCCATAGATGAAAAGAAACATTTCATTCACTTTTCTGAAAAGTAGTAGGTGTATCTCTGTCTACATCCATTTTCTCATATTAATAAACTACACACATGCGCATTCATGGAGTATTAATGAAGTTCTCATAATTTTTCAATTGTTAGTTGGATTTGTTTTTTGTTTTCAATTTATCAAAGTGGATTTAGGAATTCGCAACAGGTCTCAAGGCTCTGTCAAAGCAGTTTATCGACTTTGCGGCCGGCGCAGTAGTGTAAGGATACTTGAAATTGAAGTGCCTGCTATTGTCATGCACTTGAGTGTAGTGTTGCTGTAGATTTGCATGGACTTGCAGCTGTAATTTTACAAAAGAATGACTTTGTACTTTTTTTTGTACCAAGCAATTTTTTGCAAGGCTTAAGAACTGTTGCAGAATTTGGAATTAGCATTAAATCAATTAAGAGATTTATAATCACTTTAATTTTTAGTTTATGCCACATATCAACTATGACACTAATATTACTCTAAAAAGAGCAAAAAATGTATATTAATACATATACATATGTACACACCTGCTCAAAATAATAGGTACACTTCTCAGTTTTTAGTTTAAACTTTATTACAAATATATTTTGGAAATATAGAGGAAAAATCGTAGTGATAACGTGAATAACACAATTTGGTAGCACGATCTTCAGTAAAACAAATCATGTAATTCCCCTGAGCTTTGAACGTTTCTACTTACTGTGTATAGTTTGAAAATTTGCCTGCTCAAAATCATAGGTACACCTGCAAGTTGGTGCAAATTTTTGTTTGAAACATTTTTCTTTAAAATTTTTTTGAACTCTCCTTAGGAGAACGGTGAGTTTTCTTTAATTAAATCTAGAAATGCAGTGAATGGACAGCAAACAATTTTAGTTGAGATGGGTCGTAAGTCAAATTGATCTGCTGAGGAATACAGACTGGCTTTAAACTTGAAAAAAGAAAGAAAATCTCTTCGATGTAGCTTGCAGGTTGCTGAATATATCTCAGAATTTTGTAAGAAATGTATTTAAAAATAAACCGCAAAAAGAAACTCGTGGTAGACCATCAAAAACCGCTCCAACAGATGATCTTCATATTGAGAGTATCGAAAAAAAAGGCATATTTCCAAACTTCAAAGACAATTTTAGCAGAAATTGGGAACGCGGTTTCCGTTCAAACAATTCGACGACGTTTACTAAAGGTAAATCTACCTGGGCGCATAGCTAAAAAAGTTCCCTTGCTACGGAAAGAAAAATTGAGCATGAGGCTAAGTTTTGCAAGGGATCATGAAAACTGGTCATGACCTCAACGGCAGAAAAAGTGGCGTAATATCTTAAGGAGAGATGCAACTAAGATTAATTTATTTGGAAATGATTCAGAAAAGAATGTACGACGGCCTTAAAGCAAAGAGTTTAACATCAGATTCACAAAAAAAAACTTACACACGGAGGCGGAAATATTATGGTGTGGTAGTGTTTTACTTAATATGGGATAGGTCCTATATTCCGGACAACGAGCAAAATGACAGCAACTGAATACAAAGGTATACTCGAAACCGCAATGCTGTCCTATTCTGAGGAAAACATGCCTTTGCTTTGGATCTATCAGCAAGATAACAACCCAAAACACACCTCTTGTGTTTGGGAAAAAATGTTTTGAGAACAATAAAGTCCACGAGTTTAGCTGGCCGAGTCAATCACAGGATTTAAAGCAGATAGAAAACCTATGGGGGGCCGTAAAGAAGAAAAAAAGCAAAAAAAAATTTCACGAATACGGAGCGATTTTGGGAGTGTGTCCAAAAAAGGTGGTATGCGATGCCCAAAGAAACCTGCCAGGCTCTAATCAAAAGTATCCCAAGAAGAGTTGCGAAAGCTATCCAAAATAAAGGTGGATACACTAAAGAATGAAACTGTAAACAAAAAAATTCATATCTGTAACATTCTTGTTTTACTGTATATCATTCCGGTGTACCTTTTATTTTGAGCAGGCAAATATTGAGCAAATAGTATTCATTGACCTCAACTTTCGTACCTTATGGTAATACTTAAAGAATTTATACTTCTTTTTTATATATAAAGACTACGAAGATATTTGCATTTTTGTTTTCTTAAATATTTTGAATAAAAAGTTTTTCCGTTGAGTTGAATTTTGAACTCTCGGGTGTACCTATTATTTTGAGCAGGTGTGTATGTCTACTAGGGTGATTCGAATTTTTTTGTTTTAAAGAAAATATCTAGTGTAATTAGAGTCCATGTTTTTAATATTTACTGGTGAAAGAATGCTTGATTAGACAATTTCATGTCTCGCGAAAAAAAGCCGTATACGAACCACATTTGTTGAAACCACAGCACTCTCTATTATAAACTTCTTTATTCGTACAAAATTAATTTGCTTCAAGCTTTTTAATTGATTTACTAAAGTTTAATATTCCTACGTCAACCACCAAAGTCAAAATCGCACTATGTAGCCCACAGACATTCTGTTTTGTTTGTTGCCACCACCCCCCATTGAGAGACATTAAGCTATTCTGCAAACGCTCAACCCAATGATTCCACATGCGTTCTTAGATCATTTTGAACAATAACTTTTAAAATCAGTGATCGACAAGTAAAGTCCAATTAACTAAATTGAAGGTGCCATTCTCATAACAGAGCCAAGTACCATCACCGCGTCATCATCGTCATCATTATCAGCGTCAGTGTTTGCGTTTGTGTCAAACTGAGCAAATTCATTGTCTCGCACATTTTGCTACCACTTGCACAGACACAGACAGCAGGCGATCGCATTTGGTACCCATTTCTCAGTAGAGTAAGACAGCAATAGCTAAAACACCAAAAGCATTAACTAGGCGCGTATTTAGCTGTGGCAGTAGCGTACCTAGGGTGGGGCCGAGGTGGCAGCCTTGAGGGGGCGGTAAAATGGTCGTGAAATATATCTCAATTTGCTAGGGTTTTTGAAAGTCACAAATGAGGACCTTTTTTTTAGTGAATGAAATTAAATCAATGTAGTAAACTTGAATGTGTAAGTGGAAATGTTTGTTAAAAAACACACGAAAATATTTTTTTTCGGTAGGGGCTACAAATAATTTTTGTTCCGAGCGCCCAGTATGCACGGTACGCCTCTGAGCTGTGGTAGTTGCATCTTTGTCACAGCATGGAATTCACAACAAATGCTGTACCTACCAACATATTTTGATCTTCTCTGGTCTAAGGAAATTTGTTACTGGCAGCAATTGATGAAAACGACAATGACGACGACGACGACGACGACGACTGGAAGAGTCTACTCGTGTTGCTGTTGTAATGAACGTGTCTTTTACTTTCTTGTCTTCCCAAGGAGATTTTATTTTATCTATGAGTGGTAATCATTTGCGCAGCCGCAAAAACTTGAAATGTTGTAGAGAATTGAATTGCCATTAGTTTAGTATCTTCAGCGCATTCACATGTCACGTGTGTTAACACATAGGCGCACTTAAGAGTCTAAATGCGACTCACAGCGATCATCTGTACGATATGATAAAGAGATGATTTCATTTAAATCGGTCAGTGAAAATGGTAGTAGCTTTGGGAGGCAACTTTTGTGCAGTAGTTTGTGCAAAGGGGACGTCCATTAATTTCGTGAGTCAAAATAGGGGGAAAGGGGCTACGGCAAAATCTCATCAAGGGGGAGGAGGGGGTCAAGGAAGACCTCACGTCAACTTCTTAATGCATAGAATTTACATTAAAAATTATAATTTAAATCTCACGGGGAGGTGGGGAGGGGTACCGCCAGATTTCACCAAGGGGAAGGGGGTCCGAATTTTAAAAAAAACACCTCACGTAATTAATGGACGTAGAAAAATTAATGAAAACAAATCTTCTTTTGTATGAAAATATTAATAAGTGCATTTCTTTCAGAAATATAGATAAATATTTATGAATATTTATTAAGTTTTACTACAAAACGTGTTCTTTCTGAAAAAATGTGGTGACTCAGAGAGAAAAAATTAGAGTAATCAACTGCTAATCATTTCCCTTCCGAAAAAAAAGTTACAATTTTTACCCAGACGAATCAAAATTTAATAACGAGTGTTAGATACTCGTTCCTTTGTTTTGACTCGTCGCACGATGCACGCTTAAATTCGTTCTGGAATTCATGACTTGCGGTCGAAAATATTTAATAACTTCCGATCTAACACTAACACTCCACTTTTTTTTAAAATGGGTTTTGTAGATAAAAAAAATATGTAACAAAATGTAATTTTTTAAATGTATTCTAGTTGGTGGGACATCATGTTAAAACTATTTAAACAATTAAATTGTTATTATTTTTAATTTGCTGACAATATGAAATTTTTTTTTAATTTACTGCAAAAGCTAACGTTATGGACTACTAAATAAAAAAATCCGACTTTGATCGGGTCAATAGAACTGGAGATAATAGACTTCAAGTTTGAGTATATTCACATGACAAAATCCAGCCAATTATCAAAAATTCATTGGTGGATATTTACGAAAAAAAATTTTTTCAGCAAAATCAAAAAACATGGGTCAAGTAATTTTATATATATAAGCTGTATCGGAAGATTCTAAAATACCAAGTCCAAAACGCTGTGCGGTTTGTAAAAGAATGACCGATATACGACATCAAAAGTATATAATTAGTTAGAAGTAAAGAACGTAAAGTAAACAACTGTTCATGTTATGCTAAGGTGGTAGAGTGTTGTGTATTCAATGTCAAATTATAGATTAAGAAAACGTCACAAAAAATAAACATTAAAAATATCAACGTGGATAAAAAAAACAACCCCTCCCTAGTAATGGTTTCAAGATTCCAGAAAAAAAAGTATCTATTTCTTATTCGTTTTTTAAAGGTCTAGTAATTGTTTCTGGATTCTCAGAAGTTTTAATAATAATGGTTTGATTTAAAAGTAAGTATTTCGTAATTTTTTTTTTTGCTTAAGGAATTCTTGGATCAAGTTAAGAAAAAGTTTGAATTAAATAATAATCGGTTTGGACGAGAACCGTACTACGATTTCTTGATTCAACGTAAATTCTACCTTCATTTTAGAAATAAATTCCCTCCGTGTACAAAATATTTTACAGCACTTCAATTTTTTTCACTTCTCATAAGATCGCTCTCAAAAGGAAGAACATAACGAAAAGTTTTAAGCCAAGCATTTGTTTGGTAAATGGTCATTTTGACATAGATATATATGTATATATGATATAGATTTTTCGCCAAATGGTCTATCCAACCACTTTCGTTGATGAGTTTTTTATTTTAACTACCTCGTTTTCTATTGGTGAGGTATCAGTTTAAATAAGGCAAATATTGTGGCCTGGATCATTTCACAAAAAATTCTTCGAAATGCTTTCAAAATTTTGATTATGATGAAAAAATAACTGAAAGCTTAAGTTTCTGTGAAAGATTAAGTTTAAACTTTTCAAGTTTGAAGCGTTCCCGAATCAGGAATATGAGATTTTCTTTCACAAACTGTAATTTACATCTAAATTAATAAGAAAAAAGTTAAATAATTACATATCAATTTATATATTGGCGAAATTATGCATAGTCAGATCTAGAGTAAAGACTCTACTTTCAAGTATCAGAATTTATAGATTTAAGGTTTTAATTAAAATAGAAAAACTATCAAATTTAACAATATTATCACATTTGAAAAGAGAAATTATATTCTGAGCCTGACTATGCATAAATCGCAAACATTTGAGTTGGCACTTTTCGGTAAACATACGCATTTAGAATTCAGTTTTACTATATAAAGTTAAAAGTTTTATAATAATTTTTAGTCTCAACTTCGTTTGCACAAACAACTTTACACTACAAAAGGTGAAAATATTAAAAAAAATTTCAGAAAAATTTAATTCCGACTAATAGTGGTTTCCTTATACTTCGCAAAGTCGGCAATAAATTCGAAGATTTTTTCTTAAATTTTAGCCAAATTTTTATGAAATTCACTTGGAACCATTTTTCTTTTAACTTTTTTAGTGAATTACCTTTTGCATCAAATTATTTGTACTTTTGAAAAATAAGCCATGTACATTCCGGTGAAATACGTAGCACTAATTCCATTTGTCATCGGTAAGAATCAATTAAAGTTTTATAAATTTACCAATTAATTTTAATTTAATTTGTTAGTCACTGCAGCAATTGCTGGTATGCCTGGCTATCCACACCAATATCCACCCACACAGAAAACACGCTAATGCAATGTTTCAAAAATATGCCACGTTGCTGACGATATATCTACCTTATGGAAAGTGGCTGAATTATAATTTGTTCTATTGTGTTGTACATAAATTAAAATTAATCTTTCAGAAAACATAATCAAAAGGATTCGCCTTGAGCCTTAAAAATGTTTTAAAATATGGATTTACATACAGACATACATATTCTGATATTATATATTTAATACAAATATATTCAATGTTTGTATAAAGCTTTAGAAAAATATATTTTGTTTTTTTCGTTTTATGACGAAAAATTAAAATTCAGAGACGCTAGTAATAATTTTAAATTTTTATTTAAGGAACATTTTTGATAAACATGATGTTTTTTTTACTAATTCAGGTTTGGATATATTCTGTCACGTTAAGCTTCACCTATAAATGGATTGAAATAAAATAAAGCAATCCATAAACTTTTCAATTGCGAATTCTATTGTAGATTTGAGAAAAAATTATATTTTCAATAGTTTCCAATGATAAAAGTCAGGTGGTATTGGAAACGTTGTTTGACATATGTATTTCTAGCTCACCTTCTCAAACTTTACTTTTTAACTTGGCTTCAAAGTTTCTAAAATTTGAGTTATCAAAAATACTTTTAAAATGATTTATATGGAGTTGAAAAGGTAGGCTAGATTTGTTCAACCTTAGGACTATAATATGTCATCGATTTCGACCTTTTGGGCTTTGTTTCAATAGCCTCTACATGGTTATTTTTTTTATTACGTTTGGATACATAGACGATCATTTAAAGAAATGGTATTTTCACTATAAATTTAAGGATGTGAGATTTACGGATCTGTAAGATTAATATAGTATTACTTTAGTCTCCTTGCGCTTACTGACTATATAGACTTCACCTGAAATGATTTATCGACAGTGGCATAAAGATGTAAGGGACTTTTAAGTGATTGCTAGAGAAATGTCATCTGCTCCTTATGCCTGAAAAGGGATAGCTGAGGGGTATTGTTTACCTAATTATTTATTCAATAACGATTTGACACTTTCTAATGTTTTAACCGCAATCTGCTCAAAGTGACTATTGCCGAGTCACATAATCATCATGACGTGTACAAAATAAGAAAATATCCCGTTTATGAGATAAAGAGAAGTTCCTTCATTAACTTATTTTCGTCCAAGAAATTTTTTATTATACCTTGGTACGTCTGAGATGTTTAATTTACTAAACATTTTTACAGAGTTTTCAGCTAGCCAATCTGTCTCTCCTTCACAGTCTCAACATTGTTGTTCTCCGCGATGATCACAAAATTTATAGAGCTTCTGGAGCATCCCTTACTAATTTGAAAAGGCGTCTACAGTGTCGCGATTGCGATTGCTTAATGGCTTATTGTAGACAAATTTGAAAAGGCATTTGTTCATCTGTTGAGTTTATATTGGTGCAGTTCCATAGTGTGTATTATTTTAGTTGCATCAAAGCCAATCACAAGTTGTATCTTAAAATTTCCATAGAAATCAATTAGCCCCAACTGTAACAGGAACAGATATTTTATGATCTGCTTTGAGATAAGTAGGACTATAATACGTATCTCTCTGTACTACGCCAACACGTCTTGAACACAGACACGTTTTGAAACTCTATTCGTTGTTATGTGGCAAATTTGCGCAAATTAACTTGAGTCACATTTGCGCAAACAAATTGGTGGAGGAAAATAAATAGAAGGTTGGTGCCGAATCTGTCATGTTCAATATTTTGCATGACGTTGGTATCGTTGCATGAGCGTGTCAACGGTACGCATGCGCAAACTAAGGCAAACAAATTTATTTACTGTACATAAGCAATTCCACTTGAAATCATAAAGAATAGCTGATCTTTTTTCATTCACTTCATTCGAGAATTTCTATGAGATCTCTTAGGAGTTGTAATATATGTAGTAAGTAATAGCTAATGTTTGTATGTACAAACACCATACTTCTCTCTGTAGAAAAAACCAGTTAAATAGCTTAACTTAAGCATCGATTAATTTAATCTCTCAATCAAATTCATAATTAAGCTATTTCTCATATAAATAAATTTGCCAATTTCAGACACAACTGCGATTCCAGCGCCAACTTCGAATCCAATTTCTTTCAACTGATAAATTGTCTCAATAAATTGGTATCACTGCAAGCCGTACCGCCTTCCACAAACGCCTCACATAGCAATTATAATTATAAAGCAATCAATATACTACGTATTCCGCAACAGCAGCAGCACCAAAGAGGCGGACAAACCGGACAAGGCGGACAACCTGTAATTGGAACGCAAATTGAAGTTACTTAATAAAGTGCGCGATGTAAATGCGGTAAATTTATTAACGCAGTTAAACACGGCAGTCTCAGCAACAGCAGCAGCAACAACACCAACTGAAACAATAAAAAAGAAGAAATCAATCGATCGCAATCGAACGGGTACACAAATAAAGGTGCGAGCTTTAAGAATTTACGATTCTCAACATGCGGCAAAATGCAGCTACTTTGCGGTAACCCGCACCAGAGCTAAGGAATAAAATGAAGAAGGAACAGCAGCAGCAGCAGCAACAACAATTGCAGCCACATAAACAACGGCACGGTAGCAACTTGCAAGCTGTTAAATGGAATCTGATTGCATTGTTGCACTTGTGATGCTCTCGCTTGGTGCTGGCACAATGACCAAGCAGTCTTGCTATATTCAGAGATTTTGATAAGCTCCTGGAATTGGCCCGCATCATAGCCATTGCCGTTGCTGTAGCTGTTGTCGTGAAAAGGTTGTGTTAAACGCGAAAAACAGTCCTAATTATTATAAATAAACCAATCTGCCAATAGAGATCAGGCAATGCAGCGCAGGTTCCTAAGAAAAATTTCTTTGTAGTTTTAAATTCGAAGGGTCTCATAACTGGCAGACTTGTTAATCTGCTGCCCGTATCAATAGTTGGATTCCGTTTGGTATAACTATGCTACAAGAATTAAGAATTTATATTTAGTGTAAATAAGCGGAATATTATGCGCTATCACACACGTTAATCAAAAATTGTATTTTGTTTAGAATATTTATTTAGAGCTCCACACATGGGGAGAATTCCCCATGGAAAATTCAACACGGGAAATTTTAATTCACCCGTGTCAACTATGTTCCGAATTTGCTGTCCCTATTCGGTACATTTTTTTGTCAAGTTATCATCGTGGCTGCCCTAATTGAATTTGACGTTTCGATTGCTTCGGGCTATCAAGGCTGACATGACGATAACTAATATGCCATCGATGTGGGTGAGGGTAACATGTTTCTTGATTTGGCGAGCAGAAATGAAACTAAGTTGAAAGTTTAGGAGATGTAGTAGATTTTTTACAGAAATATCTATGGTATAAGAACCTCACTCCAGATCTTGTTCGATTTGTGAAAGTGTTAATGACTATTCCTGCGTCCTCTTGCACTAATAGAGAATTTTTCGACTCTAAAATCGTATGTGCGTTCAACGATGCTTTAAAAACGTTTAAGTCACTTTCGGGTGCTAGACCGGGATCTAGTCCATTTCGATACCAACTCAGAATTGTCCTCAGGGCACTAGTTCTACCGACATGATAAAGCGGGAACTAGCTCGTCTCATAATCGTTATCAAGGTACTATGTAGTTACGTTAATGGTGGTAGACAGGAACCTAGCTCGCCGCTGCTACTACGCCAACAAAGACCGGGACCTCGCTCGTCTCGGCTAAAAATAAGGGGGACGCACGCAATAGTCAGCAACTGCACTTTTGGACGGGTTATTATGAACATGTCGCCGAGAGACTGCTCTAACGTGTTATCCCATTCTCACCTACCGCAATTGCAGTAATGAACAGTAGTGGTGTTTGATAAAATAAAATTTGTAATAATTTATTATAATACATGTACCAATTTCAATATAATTTATAATTTGTAATAGTTTTAATTAGAAATAAAAGCTTATAATTTATTGTTAGTCTTTTGCAATTTAAAGAGATACATTAAATAAAAATAAAAGAAGAGTAAAAAAATGCATATAAAATCTAATTGTAAATCAGAAAAAATATTGAAATGGCAGTGCCGCACTTTTATGTTTACAATATGAAATGCCAATTTTAAGTGACATTTGATCTAAATGAATTGACCAAGTTAAAGTAATGAAACTTCTACAAACACTCTTTATAAAAAAAGTTACAAGTACTACATTAACCATTCTATAAATCTTCTTTATTCTTTCTAAACTAAGATTTCATTTAATCAACTTAAATTGACTGACATCATATGACGCGTTCAGAGCAAAAACCAAAAAGAAATTGTGTCAGCGCAAAAACCTCTCATACTATTTGTCGCGACGCGTTGAACAGAGTTGCAAGCGACCGATGGTTGTAAGCGAACGTTAAAGGAGTAGATGAAGTTATTGAAATGGGTTGCATGTACAGCATGAATACTTGGCAGTCATTTGATCGTGATGATGCTCTGTCATGCACAAATTATGAGCAATGATGGTGGGTTATTAATTACCAGCAAATAATACGAGTTTTTTTATTCCTTCTATAAATGAGTTTTAATTATATTTTTATTTATAAAAACAATACCATCTAAAAATATTTTATAGTGTTAGTTAGAATTCATTGCATTAAAAACAAAATGAATAAGAAAATCTCAGTAATTTTTACTGAATTCTCAGTAATTTTTCATCGGATGTACATGAAATTATACTGTAAATCCACATGAAATTTTACTTTCAGTATTTGAGTAAATTTTAATTTGTAAATTACTGAGAGCCCATTAGTCTAACGTCTTTTCTACTCAAGACTACAGATCGAGTCATAGATTCCTATATAAGAGCGAAAATTCCCGATTCCCAGTGATTTTCTTTCAAACCCGCAACATGCCTATCAGAAAGGCAAATCAACAGAAACAGCTCTGCATGCGGTAACACAGATTATGGAAGCCTCACCCCAACACAAAGAATACACATACACATTTTTCGATCAATTTGCTTCAAGAAATACTACTGGTCCAGTAGCAGAAAGCATTTAAACTTAAAAACTTTTTAAGGGACAACAGTAACTGTCGCATAAACATATACATATGTGGATAGTCAGCCGCTTTAAAAGCGCTCCAAAGCAACACAATAAAATCTTAAGTAGTTCTCAAATGCTATGAATCTCTAAAAAAGATCTCAGCATCAATAAGAAATATTTTTTGGACTGGGTACCTGAACATCATCGCATCATCGGTAACGAGGTGGCGGACGAACAAGCGAAACAAGGAGCGATTCTGGATACACTACCTATAAGTATCGCAGTATCTATAACTACAATATTTCAATTCAAAAATGTACATTTGTAAGTTAACAAAAGCTAACACAAGCTGGGTACAGCTGAACACTGCCGCCTCTTGACAGTGGTAACAACTGGGCACTGCCTTATATGCACATAAAATAAAAATGCTTGAAAATGGTATATGCAGGAACTGCAAGGAACCCAATAAGGAAGAGACGCTGGAGCACTTACTTTGCGACTGATCTGCACTCGCTCGAACAAGGCTCAGAACACTTGGACATACTGTCTTATACTCATTGTACGACGTTGCAAAACTGAAACTCCACAGAATTTATGATTTCGCCAGGCAAACGAATACTTTTACCATAAACTACTATAATAATTTTAACTGATTAAATCTTGAGAGATGTGGTATTATTATGGACCATAATATATATGTGGGGCTTCCAATCCACCACTATAACCTAACCTTATCTAGTCATTGACTTAGAATATAATATGTTGATTACAAAGCGTGAGAATTTTTCTAATGGAAACTTGTCAAACAGGTCAATACTGCGATACGTTCAATGAATGAAACAAATCTTATTGTATGGCATTACGTGTTTCTTGTTCTAACGTTTGATGATCTGGGATGGTCGCGTCTGTTGTTGGTCTTAAAGCTCTTGAGTGTCAGGAACTTGCCCAACGTAAGTTGAATTAATTTGCATTTTTGCCTTTTTATTTGGATGTAAATTGGAACTCACCGATGTTCCTTCATTTGGGTGCCAGACCATCTATAGAAACAAAATGGTCGACGCTCAAGCAAAATAAGGAGCTCTATGTAGGTTAATTTGTTTAAAATCAGTCTTACATATATCAAGACTCCCATTATAATCTAATAACATAATCTCAATCTCTGACTGGAAAGAGAACATCTGATATTCTGTAAAGCTTCAAAGGCAACAGACAGACTAATTCTTTTATATCGGAAATAGCCCCGAAGAAATCTTAAATTTTTGTATAAAAAGTGTGGAACTTTGAGTACCTAAATCGAAGAAAACAATGTGAAGTGGTGTATATAAATATTTTTTGGAAAATTTGATAAACTCAAAATTATCTTACAAAAACTAAATATATTTTTTTCTGTAAATTAAAATTTTTGGAAAATTGTTCCTAATTGCCAACGTAGTAAAGATAGTGAGCGCTTAAGTCTTGAGCACGATTTTAATTACGTAGCTTTGTTTTGTTGTAGGCTTTGTTCTTTAAGACTTTTATAATTTAATTATTTGCGTACGAGAATAGATTGTATTTTACAAAATGAACAATTACTAATAATAGCTCAAGAGCCCGATGTAAAAAAGTCGAGAGAATAAGAAGGCCCGGATTTAGAAATCTGCCGCCCCTAGACTTGCAAACATTGCAAGACTTCTTTAATAGCGAAATAATTTGGTACGAAAAGTTTTTCAATCAATAAAATGCAACTTTTATTGATTTCCAACTAAGTACATAGGTTTCTAGAGCACAATACAATATTTTTGGTATTTTATGAGATATTTTTTAATGATTTCTGAGAAAAAGCTAGATTTATATTTCAATGCAATATATATTTTTTATTATAATTATATGATCATTTTGATAAGACGCCAATCTATAAGACAGCTGGTGAATGAACCGAATAAATAAATGACAACAATACCTTCTAGATATTATGAGCTCTCGAAGTTTCTTCTTCAACTTATTTGGAATTTGTGTAGTGTGTAGTTAACCTTGGAGTTTTTGCTAAGACTTCTTAATTTTTCTCGGTGAATCTTTTATTGTTGTCACTCATAACCAAACGCAGCGTTGAATGTTAACAATAAACTGTTAACAATAAATTAACAATGACGTTAATAATCGATCACCAATGTTCAGTTATAATGGCATTTTTCACTAATAATGTTGGTACGCGTGCCAACGAAATAGACGGGAAATTCGATTTCCACGAATAAAAAAACTTTTCAAAGTTTCCGCCAATATTTGCCGCCCTATACACGAGCCTACTCTGCCTGTATGGTAAATCCGGGCCTGAGTATAAGATTATAGGATAAGAATTGCGGGAATGATAGTAATGCATTTTGGTGAAAATAACCATCCAGGCAGGGTTGGCTTGCCAAAGCCTGTACTGATGCCCGAAAATGCCCGAATTTTTGCCAATTTTGTTGTTTTAATTAAAACTGTATAATATAATGCCGCAAAATGTATGTCAAATGATAGAATTCGAAGAATTCCTGTCTCAAACATTGGTTTGCACTGATTTTTTGGATCAATTTTCATTGAATAAGACAAAAGCTTGAAATGTGTGTCAAATGATAGAGCTCAAAGAGCCTTAACAGAATATATAGGGTTGCCTTGTCATGTACTAACCTGAGTTGCCACCCGTTTTTGTGTCCAATTTTTCTTAAATGGACTGAACCCTCTGTAATTTTTACTGTATTTACAGTAGTTTTTACACAGCTCTCAGTAATTTAAATTATGACACACATTCAAATTTACCGAAATACTGAAAGTAAAATTTGATGTGGATTACAGTATAATTTCATGTACATCCGATGAAAAATTACTGAGAATTCAGTACAAATTACTGAGATTTTCTCATTCATTTTGTTTTTAATGCAAAGAGCTCTAACTAACACAATAAAATATTTTTAGATGGTATTATTTTTATAGATAAAAATATAATTAAAACTCATTTATAGAAGGAATAAAAAAATTCGTATTTTTTGCTGGTAATTAATAACCCACCATCATTGCTCATAATTTGTGCATGACAGAGCATCATCATCACGATCAAACATCTTCCAAGTATTTATGCTGTACATGCAACCCCTTTCAATAACTTCATCTACTCCTTTAACGTTCGCTTACAACCATCGGTCGCTTGCAACTCTGTTCGACGCGCCGCGATAAATAGTATGAGAGGTTTTTGCGCTGACACTTTTTCTTTTGGGCTTTTGCTCGTACAAAATATCTCCTTGGTTTTTCCTCTGAACGCGTCATATGTCTCCCCTTAAAAGCGATTAAAGCTAATTAGATATTAAAGCCACCTTGTAAGCAATAAGCCGACAACTTCTGAATAAATCTTTTGTCGCGCTCATATATAAATCAGCATCAGCAATTGTTGACAGCATATCATTAAGAAAATGTCATAATTAAATAACTCATAATTTGCGAATTACTTTAAAAAAGAAATACTTTAACCAGCTATAGCAGCTAAGCTCCACAATCACTCATCATTACATATATCATTTAAACGTATGTATGTATGTGCATTGGTGTATTATTACCAATGATTGATTTGCAATATGGCAAATATTTTTGCTTCACACAGCAAATGACTGACATACGGCCAGACAGTTGGATAGATATATGGTGCTTGCACTTATGACAGTGATAAAAATATTACATTAAATTTTAAATTACTAAATAAAATAACACACAATTTTATTCGTATTTTTATTCTCACACAAATTCGCATTAACAAACAGTTCATTAGTGTGACATGAATTGAAAAAAAAAAACATCGACTGCATTTGCAACCAAGATTAATTGCATTAAAGCAATAAATTTTATTTTAAATTAATTACATATTGCACAAGTTTTTACATGGAAGCTGCTGCACCTTATTTGGTTGCAAGCTATGAAAAAAACTTTGCAAAATATTTTTGAAATGTTCGGAATCTCAACAATTCGTTGTACAAGGATCTCTTTACAGCTAAATAATATTTTTAAATAATTATTAAAAAACTGCTGGTGGATTACAACATAAAAAATTGCTGAACGAAGAAAAAATGTTGTCCATTCCCTCTACTAATTAGTTTACTTGTCAAAGCAACGTATTAACTTAAAATTTGAAATTTAAATGCTCAACTTAACTTCTTCTGATCTTTAACGAGCTATTTGATCATTTGTGCAGATCAGCCTTAGCTTTTGAATATTTATGTACATAAAATCGTACGTATGATACTCATGTTACTTAAATGTCAACTCAATAAATTTGTCGGTAAAAAATCAAAGCAACTACCGCGTCTCCTCATCGAATTGTTGAATTTCCTACCAACTTCACAGCAGCCCCCCATTAAACCACAAAATTTATTACCAACTAAATCACAGTGAACATCTTAATTTCAGTGTTGTTGTCACTTTGTCATGTGCAGTTAATGTCTTAAATGCTGCACATTAATTTTCAAGTGTAACTTTATGAGGTGTTTAAAACTTTTTCCCTTTTTCAATGAACGCTGCACAGCCGCCGCCAACGCCGCCAGGCTGACTGCCCTGCCTGTTCGCTAAAAATGCTAAGAGGGGAAAATTTATGTCTTTTCTTAACTCATAGTAGAAAGATGTCGCATGCTAAAGATTATGAGCGCAATATGTTTGTACGATCATCCGAAAAAAAAAAACCATCACCAACAAATGTGAGGAGTCTTTTAGTTTTTGTCTTTAAATTTTAAGTGAGTTAAATTGGCGGTGCGCTACTTGAGAATGCATTAGTCATAAGTGTTGCTGGGTTAAGGTTCACAACGGCAATACATAAATGTAAATATCTCATTATGTCACTTAAGTTTTGTATTAAAAGATCGTTTGAAACCTTAACCTTTAACTAAAGAATATTTTTCAAAAATGCATTCTTTCTGTATGTACTTCGTTAATGTAATTATTGTTAACATTTTTATATGAAATTTCAGATATCGATGTTATAACTGTAAAAATTTTAAATTTAGAAAAGGGTTTTTTATAGTAAAACGATCACTTTATTGGGAAGGCTGAAATTTGTTATTTTTCAACATTTTCAGATAACAAAGGATCTGCATGCAACATCTCAGCGTGTTGCCGTGTTTGCAATTTCAAGTTAGAATTTCTCTAGTATTTTTCAAGGTGTAATAACCTTGGAAAATTTTAATGTCGCTATTTAATTGCTGAAAATAGTTATAGCGCCGACATTTTTATTGAAAATTATATTTTCTATTATGAAATTTTTTGTATACATACATATATTATTGTTTTCGATATATTTATTCCTTGTTAAATTTGGCTACAATTTCTATTTTTAGCGTTTGGCAAAAGCTTTGCTATGTCAAACTATTTTTTTTGAACCAATTCCGTTCTCAAAATGATGCGTTTTGTTTTGCCCGAATTACTTCGGTATATATCTTTTTTTGTTATTTATTTTGTACTTTTGAATAAAAAATTCAAGGCAAAAAAGTTCTAGAAAAATTCCACAAAAACTTGGGAAAAGCTTTACATGGACTTATAAAAAGTTTTAAAAATATGATATATATACTTGAAATCGGTTAAATGTTGGAGAGAATTGAAGACACTCGCTACAAATCGTGCTGTTTGGAAAAGTTTTGTCGAGGCCCTCTGTTCCGCGAGACACAAAAATTGGACACAAAAATAGAATTCATCTCCGTAAAATGTGGAAATCAAACACCTTTTCAGCACAAACCAAATAACAAATATTTAAAAAAAAAATGTCGATCAGTGTTCCTTTATGCTTGTGAATCATGGTCCATCACGAGCGCTCTGTTACATTGAATACAAATATTTGACAACTCCGATTTAAGGCGAATATTGAAAATTTAGTGGTTCCTCACGATATCGATTCAAGAACTTAATTTGGTTACTAAACACAGGTTTGAAAGGACACTGGCAATGGATATGCCACACAGAGCTGATGTAAGATCGACACTAATCCCACCACCAACAAAACAAGATATTCGACTTATCATTTATTTCGACGTCAACGCAAGTCAGTGTACCAATTTTTTCTCACAAAATTTCAAATTGGAAGATTTAGCACATTCTGCAAAATCGTTAGAGATGATGAAACTTATTTCTAAAAGAACAATCCGGAATCCAAGCAGTTTTCAATGGAATTAAGTACATACACACGGAGCAAGACCACCGTCTGAACTATGACAAAAAATTCGGCAACAAATGTAATGATGTCGATTCTGAACATTTAGGCCGAAGCTCTGTACTCTGCAGAAATACGTGGACTAGCTGTGTTCGAATCGATATAATAATTTCACGCAGCATTTTGTTATTTAAGAGAAGATTAATAGAATGTTCGGTAATGCTGAAATAAAATATTTTGTAAAAAAACTTGCTTCTTTCTACCACAATAAAACTACTTTACGATTGACCTAATACCACATAAAAGAACAATAAAAAGTGTAAATACTAACTTTCGTAGATTGTATAACTAAAAGAGAAAAAAAACATCAAATCCTGATGTCCTTGATTCTCAAAAATTTTAATTTGTTTCAAGTTTCCATGAAATCCGTTGCCCGAAATTCCAACTAAACCGAAAGGAAAATAATGAAGGGAACTTCTGCTTGGTATGTTGATGATCGGCACACTTTCATCACGACACTGGCGAATGAAACCAACAAAACGCAATCACAGCAAATTAAATTTAAAATTTTTGTTGCTGATTAAATTGAGATTAGAAAAGCGCCAAAAAAGATATACCACGCGGTTACCACGAGAGCAACAAATGAATGGCGCTAAGTTCTTGTTATGGGCCTTCAAAGAAGAGCTGCCTGCCTGCCTGCCTACCTGCCTAGTTTGCTGTTGATGTTACTAGCGGTGCTGCGGTGATTTTTGGTCCACCGACCGAGATGGATGAATTCATCAGCAACACCGCCACATTGCCAGTTTTAGCGGAAGCAATGTCTGCGCTGCTAAGAAGAAATTTTATACTAATTGGCATAAATACCAAGTGTCGCACAGTAGTCCTCATCATCATCATCATCACCATCGTCAGAGTAGTAGTAGCAACAAGAGCAAGCAATGAAAGCAACAAATAAAATCGATCAGTGAGTTGTTCTTCACCTTGGCAATCATTTATCTCTCTGTTTTGGACATAATATTGTCGATGGATAGATGTTGCTATGTTGCAGTGTTGCTGCTCGAAAAGTAGTCATTGCACCCATTGTTTATTGCAATGGTTTTCTTTTTTGTTTTTGCGCTGTTGTTGCGCTGGCATGTTTTTCCATCAGCAATTGTTAATCAATTGCAATTGCATTGCTAACAATAAAAAATGCAATTTTTTTCTCCTTATTGCAAGTGCTGTTGATGTGATTTCTCATTGCAATTACAATTACAATTATATTGTACTCATATGTTGTTGATCAAGTTATTTGTAGCTGTTAATGCACGATTTCTTGTGATCTTGACAGCGTCGTTTGTTTGTGAAATTGTTTGGTATGTTATTGCTGTTGCTGTTAATTTTATTTTTTGTTGTTGTTTAACTTTTTTCTTGTCAAGTTGACAGCAGCAATGGTATGACAACGACAAAAAACCGAATTTATTAAACATTTCACTTGGGTTATATTGCTGGCAGGTGTTTAAGTTTGATAGGTAAGTAAAAACTATAGGTTTGCGAGAATCTTTGATAAATGATGTCTCTCATTTTAGATTCCATGCACAAAATTTTTAAGACTAAAATTTTTTGTTCAGCTTACTGTCAAGCGTGGAGCAGTACTTCATAAAAGCTAAAAACTTATGACATATATGACATTCAGGCCCGGATTTAGAAATTTGCCGCCCTTAGGCCGTTCAGAAATTGCTGCCCTTCTTCAGTGGTGAATATGGGAATAATGGGAAAGTTTTTAATATCAGAGTGAGGACCTTTTTTTTCTTGCTTCTAAACGTTTTTAGGTAATTTAGGGGGCGACCATTTCAAGTATTCACACTTTTGCCCCCTGTGTAACTCTCACCATAACTAATGCATTACCACACTTAAAAAAATTTACAAAGTTCCCAATATTTGTCTCCCCTAAATACTTGCCGCCTGAAGCACTGGCCTAGTGCGCCTGTAAGGTAAATTTGGGCCTGATGACATTTCTACTTGATTACGGTATAAAAGTCCTTCCATCTTAGTTGGCTTGCGGTTGACATATGTAGGTCTATGGCACATTTACTTTAAAAGTGAACCTTCAATTAAAGCATGTCAATCTGAACCTGTCATTCAAACGTGTGGAGGAGTTATGTTGGAGTTGTCAACAACATTGCCATCTTACGATAAACCTATTCATATGATAAGATGTGCCACACCTTATATTGTTTTGAAATTTCCAATGAAAGTCATATTTTTCAAACATAAAAATTTTTTTGTGAGGTAACTAGGTCGCCAGATTTGAATTTTTCACTAGAATAGCTATTTACATATGTTCGAAAAAAGGCTTTATATACTGAACATTTCAAAACGATGCAAGTTTGGTCATATGCACAGTGTAGAAACTTTATTACGGGATTGAAGGTATGAATGAATAAAACGAAAAACTTTTTTCAAATATACTTTTTTTTTGTCCAAACTATTCTCCTTTTAAGTAATTCGATGCGACTCAGTAGTGATTCATATGGCCTCTGGAGCTCATTTTGCGGTATTGCGGTGTGTATTGAAACTGCTTGAATGATCTCATTGCCATCTAAAACTCATCATTTTCACTTTATTTTAATTTTTTAGGAATAGTGCGAAGTCGAGTGATGCTAAATCAAATGAATAACTACCGTGAATGAACCATAACGATGTGTGACTTAGTGCAATATCGTGTAACAAACACCTGTCGTTAGGGGCCGTCTATTAATTAAGTGAGTCAAAATAGGGGGGGGGGAGAAGATCCGGCAAAATCTAACCAAGGGGAGGAGGGGGTCAAGGAAAATCTCACGTCAACTTTTTAATGCAGAGAACTTAGATTATTATAGCAGATAACAGGTTGTATCATATCAATTATTTAAAAACTATAATTTAAATCTCATGGGAGTGAGGGGAGGGGTCGCTACAGATCT
This sequence comes from Meiosimyza platycephala, assembly GCA_963662105.1. Lineage (NCBI taxonomy): Eukaryota > Metazoa > Arthropoda > Insecta > Diptera > Lauxaniidae > Meiosimyza > Meiosimyza platycephala. The sequence goes on along the minus strand of OY759209.1, from coordinate 72,134,642 downwards.
CACCAAATCTCACCACGGGGAGGGGGGGGGCAAATTTTCAAAAAACATCTCTCATGGACTGCCCCTTATTACATAGGTGGGACGTTTTTTTACAAACCGAAAACTTTTCTGACGGCGCATTTTTGATTTGGGTGGAATTTTTTTATGGGTTCTGTATCGAAGAAGAAGAGATACGTGTTCGAGGATTTTTTTGTAAATTTTTTTTTTTCAAAATAGAGCGAATTTAAATTTTGAGATTTTCGTGATTTTTGGCTTGAAGACTCATTTTCAAAAATTCATAACTCTGGGTTTGTTAAAGCTAAAAAATTTTAATTATTTTCATTTTAAAGCTAAGAAAATGAACTTTAATAACAAAATTATTTCTTACAAAATTATTAACAAAAAGGGATGGGGAATAAAAAATAAATGAACCAACAAACCTCGTGGCAACATCCAGAATCATTATCTGCAAGCTTTTATGAGTTCAAAACTTTGAACAGAATGCGGTTCTCATATGTTGCACACTCAACTCCATCCGGTCTAAAAGGAAATCATCATTTATTTGCTTAAGAAACCATTTGTATAAACGTTTTTCCATCTTGGGGCATTCACAAACTCTCATCATTATTCGATTTCCCAGGAAAAATGCTACAGATAATATTCAAATGACATACGCTGCAATAAGCGAGATAAAATTTATTGGAAAAGTTGCACTTACTGAGTCTGTAATGAAAGAAATCTACTGGTTGCGTACATTGAGTAGTTGCATTTATCGAGGGTTGCGTTGACCGAGGTCGCACTGTATTTACTTAAGTGTAAATTCAATTTAAAATATATTTTATGTGTTGTACTATATATCGTTACACGAGTATTAAAGTAATTAGTATCTTATTACAAAACCGTTGAGCCTTGAAGTCTATAAGATTTCCCACAGTAGTTTGTACAGAAAACAAAGTTGGCAATTAATTCTTAACGGTAAACATAATAAGCAACTAATGAATGTCAACCAATAGATAACAAATGTCATTTTGTGCTAAATACCAATTGATTGATCGTTATCTTTCTTAACAACACTGCAACAACAACAACAAAAACAACAACAACAACGTTCAATGCTGTCAGTTGATGAGTCTTCATGTTGACGACATATCAAACGAAAGACAGTGGAACATATACCATACATACATACATACATACATGTACATTGGAGTATACAGTTTACACGGAAGCAAGCAACAACAAATGATACTCCTTTTGCCATATTCAGCCCGAACAGTAACCCAACCCATAGCAATAAAGAAAGAGAAAGAGAGAGAGAGCTGCAAAATACGGTTGCACGGTTAGCTTGTAAGTCAAATCAAAAATGTTGTCAATGATGACAAACTCAAAAGACAGACAAATGACGTAGTTTCTTCAAAAGGCCTTAAGAGCTTTCAAGCGAACTTACAATTCTCAAATCATTCAATGAAACGCTCAAATTTGACTGAGTGAGTGATAGAAGTTGGCTACGGATTTGTTTGGAAATTTCAACGAAAAATCTAAGCGACGGCGGCAACAAGGGAGGCAGTCAATCAGCCATATTTAATGCACATTAAATCTGTGGTGTATCAAAGTTCTAATGTCATTTCGAACCGTCGCCTAAGTGGGACGAATGTTGCACAATGGGATAAAGATGAAAAACTCTTTTTAAAAAAAATTAAAAATTTTCAAGCTGCCATTAGTTCAGTCTACCAATCTAAACATCAGTTAATCTAGCAATTTTTTAATCTATACATAGATGTAGAACTCTATCAAAAACCTTTCTCTATCAATACTTTTGTCAATATTTTTATTACTGCTTTATTTCATAAAATGCAATGTTTTTGTTTGATTCTTCCATTGTACCCCTAGTCATCAGTGACATCAATAGCATCATCGAGCTGCAGCACCAATGTCACCGCGCGAAAGGCAATTATTTTTATTATATTGGAATTGATATCCTTTCAATCTCTTGCATCTTCTCCAATTATCTTTTGCATGCTACGTTGCGAGTACCCTACGAGTACCCTACACATATACCCTAAAGAATAATTAGGTACTTGATTGACATGCCGGATAAGAAGACATACGCTTGGAATGCCATAGCAAATTATCGTACGGCTACCGTGCAACAACAGCAGCAACAATTGAGCAGCACAGCATTATCGGCAAAAGCAACATTGCAGCATGCTTTCTGTAGGCGAGCAGCAACAGCAGCAGCAGATTTAGGCACGATCCGTTGTTTCCCCGATACTGAGAGGGCCCTTATCTGATGTTGAAGCAGATCGCACCAAGTCTCTTGATGTCTGATCTTGTCACAGATCTTGGAACCCAAATAAAAAAGCAGAAGAAGAAGCTGAGAAATAAAAACAAATAAATGAAAAGACAATGAAAAGGTATGAAATGTTGTCAACAGCATCAGTTGGCAGCAGGTGAAAGGGTGAAGTATAAAACAGAGTTGGCAGCAAAACTTGTTTTGGTGCAAACAGCCCAATTACAATAAAATTGTGCGCGTACTCAATGGATGGTTGTTGTTGTTGCCACTACTGTTGGATGTTATTGATGTTGCTGCTGCTGCTGTTATTTGCTTGCGGTATTAAATTGGTGATCGCGTTGAAATTGTCCATTGTCTGTGTCAACGATTAATTCGCTTAAGCTGCTTTGTCACTTGCTGAATTGTTTTGAAATTCGAAGAAGAAGTAGACAAAGTAAACAATGGACTTGAAACATAGGTGGAGTTAAGGACACCATCATTTTAATGTATCTTTAAAACGCTTGAATGGGTGAATTAAATGCAGCCATAATCACAAATTTTGCAGAGTGACTGAAACAAAAAAAAATCTTTGAAGTTTTTTTTTCGCATGTTGTCTTTATAATTTAGTTTGATATCCTACGAATATCGAAGCGTATAAAATCTGTTAGCAAAAAAATATATTGTATATCAAATAACATAGGGCAACAATGATATTCCCCTTCGGGAAATAGATATTTAGATGCTTCTTCTATCGCGTCAGAACTCTAAAATATTCTGGCTTGAAAGTGTTAAAATATATCGCTTTGGAGCATATTTAAAGCTATCAAACACAGGAAACCGTTAAACTGATTTCTGTCTATAACATAAGATAGAAGTAATCATTCCCTTTAAACTTTACCTTTTTGTCCTTATCAACCAGTTACTTCCATTCCAAGAAATCGCACATACAAATTGAGGTGTTTTAGGATCTAACAACGTTTTAACGTTAAACTTGTTTTTTCTGAAATTTAGAATGACATCCATGGCATAATTGCTCCTCTATTCTACAGACGTGCCTTACTATCTCGCCTTTGAACTCTTGAAATGTTGCTGACTTATTGGCATAGACCTACCCTTAAAGATTGCCGCAAAGAAAGTAGTCCAAGGGTGTCGAATAGCAAGATCTTGGTGGCGAATTGGCATGTATCGCTGTTTCGCAAGGTAATGTGTCTCGGGAACTATGTAGCACTATCCAATTGGATCCGCAAAGTAACCACATTTATATCATCTAATTTGCGACATAATACGATATTATCGTGGTACGATGGCTTACATCATTCACAGTATCAACATTATCGGCATCATTTAAAAAATAAAAAACGACCCTGCAGCTCAAAAACCACACCCAACTATTGCCTCTATCGGCCCAAATGCAATAATTTTTCGAATTAACCTATTCACTGAGATGGAAATAGGCCGCGTCACTGAAGATGATTTTCTTTGAAAATCGTCATCAAGTTGCAACGGCAGAAATAAAATTACTGATTCTCTGACAGGGAAAATATTTGCTAAATATTTTTTTAGCCCTTGCTATGGAGTCGGCATATTTCTGTTGAAAAACCAATGCTCAGTATAAATTGATCCTCAGAAATTGAACATCGGCCTTTGCTAATAACTGCAAGTTCAATTCAATATAATTTTCAACTTTAGTACAGAAATTACTATAGACAATTTAAGTATGTTAATATTGTCTTTCAGAAAACTTATTACAATATGAAAACTATAGAATTGATTTTAAAGTTTCGTTCAAGACTCCTGTTTCTTTTTTAATATTCCTAAAAATAATTTCAATTGTATTGAAATTGTTTATTTTTTGTTAACATGAGTAGCACTAAAAATATTCTATTTTTTTGAGGAAAATACTAAGCCCAACGCGTAAGGACTCTACATTATAGGGATTGGTGATTGCCTAACTTTTAGTTTGATATCGACTAAATGTCGACTGTAAAGTTTTTCAAAACATGCATACCCACTTGAGTGTCCTATTACTTTTAAAGAAAATGATTATGAATTTAAAACTAATAAAAAGGTTTCAAAGGATTCATATGAATGCGCTGATATCGGCAAAGGCGAACATTTAATGTAAAAAACTTTAAGAAAATGGATTACAAATGGACACGCATCATTGAGCGTTTTATTTTCCTGTTGGGGTTGGGTCACTAACACACAGCAATATATAAGAGATTCGTTAAGTATTGCTACAGTGTTAAATTTGCTCACTTCCATGCGCTGTTAATTCTTAAGTTTCTTGCCACTTTTTGTCTCTCCTGTAGAACTCCTGCAGTTAACCGGACCTTTTATACAGCAAGTCTTTTTACATCTAATGAACTGGCAACTTTTTAATGTTGATGTCCTAGAGAGAGTAAATCGTCTTCGTATGCATTACTATATCTTGTTCTAGAGCAGTCTAAAATTAGTGCTTTTGGGGACAGCTGTCTCTTTCTAGGAAATCAAGACTGAAAACTCGTCTGTTGATAACATGTATGGTAACAGGGGTTTGTGGTGGAATTCACCAGAGATCACCTATGTACTTCCTACTTCTTTCAACTATCAAACTACATATGGACTGTATTGAAACCAGATGTGTTGACTATGTATTACATTGGAATCTGAATTATAGTGATCCCTTTTGGACTATTGTAGAACTAGTTACTCACTGAGACTGCTTCCAAGCTCAACTGCAAGTTGTAAATATTACTACTACCACATTTGCAATCAAGAAGCAAAAAGAGTCTTGCAATTAGGATTTCGATTTGCTATTAATTGAATAAATTTGCACTTTAAGTGCAACCAACCGACTGACTAAGTAACACCGTTTATGCCAACTTACCAACAGTTAATGGCTACTGTGTTGCTACTGCTGCTGCATTACTAATTACGTATGCAATAAATGTTTAATTATTTTATTCTGTATAATGAGGTGGTTTTTAGTATATGTCTGCTTTAAGAATTTGTGTGAATTTTTTTCGCCCAATGCCTTTTATGATTTGTTGTATCTTTGTTTTATTGCAAAATGAGTTAATTATAAAGAAATATTAAAGAGAAAAAAACTTCTAATAGTCAACAAGACGGCTCGTCAGGCATAGATAATATTTAATTGCCACCGCTTTGAAAAACATTCAATTGACTACACACTAAATTCTTAATTTATGTATTTGCTCTTGAGGAACTTGGTAAGTGTTCGACTAATTACTTATTCAATGGCTAGAAAAAGTAGTTAGGCCTTTTTAAGCATTTTTAGTACAGCTTGGAATTGAATACGATGGTAGCACAACAATATCAGGATTGGAAACTGATCTCAATAGAGATTTATTCTGTTCAGCTAAGGAATAAGGCAGTATTGTGATGACATTTGGAACTTCCATAAATGTATTGAATTTACAGTCGGAATGTACTTTTTGAAGATCCAGCGTACATTTTTCCCGATTTCTTCAAAAATTAACAAATACCAAAGTAGGTACCTCATTCCATAAGTCATTCTCAACAAAGAAGATATATGACACTAAAAGCAGCGTTGGATTAAGGGAGCTATAGCCCAGATCCCAAGCTTAAAATACTCCACATCAGTTGTTTTATGGGGAAAGGAAAAAAGGGTCCTTTTTTATTAAACCGTCAATAATACATAGCACAAGCCTACAGATGGCCGTTGTGACAGCGTCATTTCAATGATTTTGTAGAGTTGCACTAGCAAAACGTATTTATTTTTTGATAAATAACCTTTTATTTTCAATGAATTATTTGACACAGTTTTAGAAAGAATTCATTGTGATGGCTTTTATTTTGATCATCATTTACATTACGGGGCTCCCTTGTTAGTTTTTAGCCCCGGATCCCACAAAGTTTTAATCCCAACCCCAAGAAGGTCGAAGTTAGTAGCTCAAATTCAGTTTTTCGGCAAATTATGTGATTTTTTTTTCTTTTCATAATTTTGACTTGCTCAATTTTGAACTTACTTAGGTTCAATCAAATAAGCTAATTTCAATCAGTATTCCCATATTTTTTTACCAGGAAAAATTTAAAACCCATGGAAAAAGTGAGTGTCGAAACAAATTCAGAAATAAAAGCAATAAAAAATGTCAGCCAATAAAAAAAGTAACATGAAGTAACGCTGCCAACTTCCCTAAAGATGATCTGCATTACAGATTATGCCAAAAAATGCAACAGGCAAACAATGTTTGCATTGTGGCAAAACAATAAGTCCAACTTGGCAACTTTAAGTGGCCGCAAACAGTTCCAATAAAAAGCAAATACAATAGCTGCCTTAGAAATAACAGACGAGTACCTACTTCTCTTTATACACATTTAAGTATTATACTGCTACTCAGGGCCGTCAAGAGAAATGGAATTTTTCCCTCGGGCTCGTATTATTGTTGGGCGCCTATAATGTCTTTGAAGGTATATAAATTTTTTTTCTGTTTTCATTAAATTTAATGTTATTTACTCTCTAAGCAAATATTTAATTAAAAAAGATAGCCATTTGAAAATCGGATATATGTATGTATGTATAGATCCGTCGTCCACCGACGAACAGAATAGAATTAAATCTAAATCAACGGGCAGACCTTCATATAGATCTGTGTACTTACGTACACAGTATGGCAGGATAACTGGAAAATTTCAATTTATGATATTTCGGAGAAAAAAAGAGATATAGACAAATTCAAAGTGATTTCTGAAGCGGAAGAGCCGTAGTTTAACGTAATAAATTTTGATGAGAAAATTAATTCGCAGTGTAATATAGTCAAGAATATAAGAAACGGTATTTGTTAGAAATAAGTACCTGTGGGATTTTAATTTTTTTGCAGGAAAATGGTCGGTGAGGTACCTCGAATACTTAGCGTCAAGAATTTTCTGAGGACTACTACTTTATGTAGTGTTAAAACCTTTTCCAGACAACCGTAGTTCTCATACGACATAGTTTTCCTAAAGGCCCGTATTTTATTTTGACGGCCCTGCTGCTACGCAAGCGATGCTGCAACTGTTGCAATAGCAAAATAGTCTATCAATTTAAAATCAATATGTCACATAAATTGGAAAGAAATCATCGCAACATGCAATGCCAAAAGAATAAAATGTTGCATCAAATAAAAAAAGTTGCTCGCTTGATCTTGTGATAATTCATCGCTGCAATTTTGTCGCTAAAGTGAAGTGAAACTCTTTATTTTTTATTTGTTGTTGGATGCTTTATTGCTTGGAAAGTAGACACAAGTTGACCATTATTATGCACAACGGATGCGCAGCAAAACCTATTATTGCAGCTGGATTTGTCATTGATTCTCTAAGTGATAAAATTTGCTCGTAAATCCTTAACGAACGAACGCTCAAGAATGGCAAGCGGCAAGCGTTCAAATTTTAACAAAAACAACAACAATAACAAAATTGATTGGAAAAGTATTATTGTTCTTATTGAAATACAATTGAAAAACAATGGTTGCATCTGATTTTGGTAGAGCGGCATACAATCAAATCATGATGAGTAAGAGTTTTTTCATATTTATCTACAGTAAGCGATTAGCCAATCGAAATTCCGTCAGTGGACCTACTTTTAAAATGTGTCTGAAGTGTGGCTGAAGATCTATAAATTAAGCGGGCTTCGGAGAGAACATTAATGTTGAGACTGCAAAGTAGAGACAGATGGCCTAACTGCAAACTCTATAAAAATGTTAAGTAAGTAAATCAAATATCACAGACTTACCAAGTGATACCCTATATGTATATTGTATATGATTATTATAATATCAAAACATCTCCAAATTGTTAAACATTTGTAAAGTTCAAGTCAAAATCCTTTGGATCATGTTTTCTGAAAGATTAATTTAAATTTATGAACAATACAATAGGACAAATTATTGTCCAAGTCCAACCCTTTTTCATATTATAGATTTGTCAGCAACATGACATATTTTTGAAACATTGCATTAGTCTCCATCCTATGGGCATGGACAGCTAGGCGTTCCACAACGACACAAAGCCATCGCTGCTGTGATTAAAAAAATAAATTAAAATAAATTGGAAAGTTTTTAATTGATCCTTACCAATGACATAGCGCTTAGTCCTATGTATTTCACCGGAATGTAGTACATGGCTTATTCTTAACAAGTACGAATAGATTGATCCAAGTTAGGTCACTAAAAAAGTTAAAAGAAAAGTAGTTCCATGTGAATTTCATAAAAATTTGCTTAAAATTTAGGAAAAACTTTTCGAATTTGTTGCCGATGCAAATTACTTATAAGAAAACCCGTATATACTATATTCTACTATGTGTCTGAATTAAATTTTTCTAATATTTCGGTAAAGTTTCTTTTAAATTATAGGCAGTTTTTTTAATATTTTCACCTTTTGTAGTGTGAAGTTGTTTATGCAGACGAAATTAAGACTGAAAAATACTCCACAACTTTTAACTTTATATGGTAAATTGTCCATTGAAATGTTACATTGACCTTGCATTTTGGGTAGGACAAGATTTTTTTTCTATCGTGAAGGGGGGGTCAGCATGAGTATAAAACTCAGCTTTCGGGATTGAAAGCCTCCCCATTTGGCCGCCATTTTGAAAAATGGGTAAAAATTTTGTAAAATTTTTTTTGTAGAAAATTTAGTTTAAAAATGATAAAGTTATTATTAAAAATAAACAAAAATTCGTGTAAAATATCACTAAAGGGCTATAACTTTTTTTCCATTATTTTTATTAAAAAAATACTTCAGATAATTTTCGTTGACCATTTCATAGGAAACATTTTCCAATCCTTATTTTTTAATTTATTTTTAATTTGGGGGGGTGTTAAGTCGTTTCAAAGGGATCAAACCCATTCAAAAAAAAAAAATATCAAATCATCTTAATTTTTCGTCACAAAATGAAAAAAGAATATATATTATTTTTAAGATTTATACAAAGATTGGATATATTTGTACATATTAAATATATAATATCAGAATATGTATGTATGCATGTATGTTAATCCAAGTTTTAAAACATTTCTAAGGCTCAAGTCGAATCTTTGATCTTTTGATTATGTTTTCTGAGAGATTAATTTTAATTTATGTACAACACAATAGAACAAATTATAATCCAGCCATTTTTCATAAAATAGATATATTGTCAGCAAAGTGGCATATATTTGAAACATCGCATTAGCCTTTTTTATTTACCTTTCCGGTTGGTGGAATTTGGCATGGACCTATTGTGCACAAAAACGGATGCGGATCCGTTACGGACTTCATAAACGGATCCGTTACGGAATTGTTTTTGTAAATAAAACGGATCCGTTACGGACTCGTGTTTTAAAATAAAACGGATGCGATCCGGACTCATTTTTCTGGCATGGACCCAATGTGCACAAAAACGGATGCGGATCCGTTACGGACTTCATAAACGGATCCGTTACGGAATTGTTTTTTTAACTAAAACGGATCCGTTACGGACTCGTTTTTTAAAATAAAACGGATGCGATCCGGACTCATTTTTCTTAGGGGACGTCCATTAATTACGTGAGGTGTTTTTTTTTAAAATGCTGACCCCCCTCCCTCCCCTTTGTGAGATTTGGTGAGATCTGGCGTGACTCCTCCCCCCTCCCGTGAGATTTAAATATTAATTTTAAATGTAAATTCTATGCATTAAAAAGTTGACGTGAGGTTTTCCTTGACCCCCACCCCCCCAATGGTGAGATTTGGTGAGATTTGGTGAGATTTTGCCGGACCTTCTCCCCCCCCCCTATTTTAGCTCACGTAATTAATGGACGTCCCCTTAACTATATCGGATCGGTTCCGGACTACTTTTTGGTGAACCAAATGGATCCGTTCCGGATTCGTTTTTGTAAATAAAACGGATCCGGATTCCGTTTCGGATCCGATTCGAATCCGTTATCGTGGGCAATTCGCCTCCAAACAGCGGGAAGGATCGTCCGCTTTGACGGATCCGTTTCGAACGCGGAACTGACTTCATATACGAATCCGTTTCGGATTGGTTTTTTGTTAATAAAACGGATCCGTTTCGGATCCTTTTCGAATTCGTTTTCGTATGAAATTCCTCTCGAAAAAGCGGTATCCGTTTTGTTGGATCCGTTCCGAAGTCGTTTTTGCAAATAAAACGAATCCGTTGTGGATTCCGTTTCGGATCCGATTCGCCTCCAAACAGCGGGAAGGATCGTCCGCTTTGCCGTTATGAATTCGGAACCGACTTCATTTACGGATCCGTTTTGGATTGGTTTTTTTTTAAGAAAACGGATTCGATCCGGACTCGTTTTTGATTATTAATATATAAGGCAGTTTTCAAGATATTTTCAATATATATGCATATAGTTCTCTACATCTTTTTTTTTAAATACTTTTAAATTAAAAAATAATAGGTTGAATTGTAATGTATGTGCATATGTTAGCACATAACGCTTTACTTTAAAAATTAAATTTACTTTATGCAAAATTAGTGCTTCACCGAGAACGAGGCGAGGCGAGATTCGAGTCGTTCTCGCGCTCGCCTCGTTTTATAAATTTGAGTCTCGCCTCGCCTCGTTCTCGGCCGAGAACTTGCCATCATATATCTCGCCTCGCCTTGCCTCGCCTCGTCGAAACCTCGCCTCGCCTCGGTAAAAAGCGAGGTTTTTATGAAAATGAAAAAAACTATACATGTATCAGGCCTGCTTATGTATATTCAACTAGCAAAGCCCGACACGCGTTGCTACGCCTCAAGAAATGAAATAAAATATGAGTTCTTATTTTGGGTGGATTGAATAATATATGATGATTGATGAGATATGATCAATTTAATTCTTTTGTTATATGGGGCGGCGTGGCATTGCCCATTTTTTTCAAATCAAACTAAACTAGGAACCTTTTACAAACTATAATAATTATATGTACCAAATCTTATCCATCTACGTCATACAGTTGCTGAGATATAAAAAAAAAGTTTTATTCACCTGTGTCAAGTAGTTGATAACACTGGTCAACAGTAGTGCTTCACCGAGAACGAGACGAGGCGAGAGCGAGAACAACTCGAATCTCGCCTCGCCTCGTTCTCGGTGAAGCACTACTGTTGATCAGTATTATCAACTGCCTCGTTCTCGGCCGAGAACGAGGCATCACACATCTCGCCTCGCCTCGCCTCGTCTCGTCAAAACCTCGCCTCGCCTCGTCAAAACCTCGCCTCGCCTCGCCTCGGTAAAGAGCGAGGTTTTTATGGAAATGAAAAATGGATGGATGTCTCTGCGGATTTCTATAATTTCAGGTACTCAGATTACGAATATATTCATGAAAGTACTGAACTGGCTCTAGTTTTTAAGATATTGATGTATTTATCTATAAATATATGAAACAAAGTCGGGTTAAGATCATTAATTTTAAAAAAGTTTTGTTTAAGGGCCACCCGAAATATTTACCTTAAATAAAATTTTTGCAGCCAATGTCATTTTCGGGGCGGAGACAAATCCAAAAAATTTGAGACCATAAAATCGGTCCAGCCGTTCTTGAGTTATACAGAGTGTAACTAACTCGACTTCGTTTCACCGCCACCTCGCTTCGCCTCGCCTCGTTGAAACTGGCGGTGTGTCTCGCCTCGCCTCGCCTCGGTCGAGCGAGGCAAATTTATTTTTCCACCTCGCCTCGTTCTCGCCTCGTTTTCGCCTCGCTCTCGCCTCGTAGAACGAGGTTGCCTCGCAGCCTCAGTGAAGCACTATGCAAAATAGTCCAGGCTACAATTTTTGCTCTTCTTAAAGTAATAGCTGACCAGTAGAAACCGAGTTATTTAGAAAGAAGAAAAAAGCCGTTTTGGCCTATGCCTCATAAATATATCGATGTTAAAATGACCATTTACCAAATAAGTGCTTGAATTTAAAACTTTTCGCTATGTTATTCCTATTGAAAGCGATCTTATGAGAAGTGAAAAAAAATTGAAGTGCTAAAAAATATTTTATAAGCAAAGTATTTGCCAGATAAATTATTGAAATATACATTTTTTTCACTTGATTGTCAAAATGGTCAAAATGAGTCTCTGGTCTCGATGTTTATGATTTTTCAAGTTTTACATAGAAAAAATTTGCCTGGGTAAAAATTGTAACATTTTTTTCGGAGAGGAAATGATCAGACGATCAAAAATTTCATATTTTGCAACTATGCAAGTACTGCGCTATCAGAGTATAAACTTTCTAAAAATGAATATTCATAGATGAAATTCCTTATATGCGTTAAATTTTTAACGGCAATGGCTATCTGACATAACCACCATAACAACACGATTGTTTTTTTTTGTAACATTTACACAACAGCAACCTGTTTAAAAATGACCCAAAAAAGGATGCACGCTGCAAATGTATCCTTATCGCTTGGATACAACAGTAGCAGTAACATGTATGTACCTTCCAAATGGATAGCAATTATAATAAAATGGTTGGAATTTCCATGTCTGGTTACAGTTCGCAATATTTATGCAATATGAAAGAAGGAAATTCATAAAAACAACAACACAATCGCAATATTTCTACGCTTGTTAGCCATTTAAGCCATTTTTGAACAATTGTGACTTTGTACCATTTTACACTTGATGTCTCTTGCTATTTCTGAACAAACCATCGCGCATCCGTTGCCATTCAATATGCGGTGTAAATTTTAATTTTTTGCAGTCGATTACGATATGGCTATGATGATCGGCGGCCAGTACAACAACACTTGGTAAGGAGAACTTTTTACCTAGGCTAAGCGATACTTTGTCAAAGAGTTTCAGAAAAATAAAAAATGAAAATAAGTTAGGCAATTTAATGCGAATTTAAGACCATTGCGCTGCATCAGCTGTATTACCATTAACACCTTTGTTATTGAATTTGTTGTTACTATTGTGGTTTTGTTGTTGTTGCTGTTGCTTTGGCTGCTGTCAAGGCAGCCATTGTTTAAATGCAATTGTTAGGTATTCCAACATCAATGCGATAAATTCTTCCATTTAACTTGATTGGTATAAGAAATATAAGAGGCAAAATATGTAAGGAAATGACTTGCCCTCAGCACCGGTCATAATGTACTGAACGCATACTAGAAGAACAAATAGTATACGACCCCTTGTTACGTATTCAGCACTATATTTTAAGTAACCATAGCCTTAGCTCTTCTTTTTTCATCGTTTGATAAACTTGTAGTCAATGCCGGATCGAGAGGTGTTCGAGCCGTTCAATCGAAAAAGGCGCCCTTGTCGGGCACATGTATTTTTTTATCTTGACTTCTGCGCTCGCTAGATAATTTTTACAATGTAACTTTTGGACGCCTTAGTATTTTACGTACACCAATCGCTCGAGATTTTTTCTCCAACGATGAAGTTCTCAAAAATTATTGCTGTTAGCTTCAAAAAGACTCCGACACTCGAAGCAAAATCAGATATTGATAGAAGCAGTTTATATTTCAAGTTAACTACCATAGCGAACTTATATACCAGTCAGCTTCGTAGTTCTATTTGTGTCGGTCACCAACCCATATTAGGAGAGCACTACATCACAACATACTGAACGAGACTACGAAATATCGCGTCTCTAATTTTGGTGCGGTGATCATGTTTTAGTCAAATAAGCCCACTAACTGACATCTGGCTTTGAGCTTAAAAAAATCTGGACACTTCAGGCAAAATTTACTTAATGCTTTTCATTTATCAACTGTTGCAAGGTAATTCTTCGATCATTTTATATTGCAGTTTAATTTTTCCTTAATTTATTTCACCTACCTATACTATGTCTTTTGGAAATTTCAGCCAACATGACGTCAGCATAAATTATGCCATATAACTTTCTGCTTCTACATTTAATGAGCATAGCGCCCTTAAGTCTACACTCAAATGAGGCTGATATTTGCCTGCCACTTCATTTAATAACACAGACAGACATCTCTATTAGAATCGCTTAAGATCAAATCTTTTTGTTGGATTTACGAGTAAAATAGAAAATCACAAACAAACAGCGACGACAGCATTGAGGACCGCCTAAGTAGCTACTGCATAAAAGAAGATGATCGTGCGATCGCATTGCCATTCAAAATCCCCCAGCTGCTATTACTGCTGTTGTTGTTGTTGTCGATGTTGTTAATAGTGCATCACAGATTATTAATTGCCGCTGTTTGGTGCTGAGCACTCATTCATTCATTCGTAGGCTCCACACTTTGGGGTACCGCCAGCACGTCTCAGCAGCAGCATTTGCTGCAGCACTTCAGCCACAAAGGCGCTAAAATTGTGTTTATCCTCAGGCAACTTAAAACTCATTGATTTTTGCCAGAGATCGTGCATCTTCTGCATCTTGAAGGTATTTTCTTATATGTATATTCCATTTCAAACTTCAATTGTCGACATTTGTATGTCGTATTGCAACTTCAACGATTTTTAACGATTTACTATGCCATGATCTTTATTTAAGTACAAAGTGATTGAGTCGCGATCTTATTTGTGTCCCTTAAAGTGTCGTGTTCTTATGCAGGCAGCAGACTGTAGCTACTGAAGCATTTTCTTCCTTTGATCTATACGAGTGAGTGAGTATTTGTTTTAAGTTTCAGTTTTTGTTTTTGGTTCGAAAAAGTGATCATTTTGATATTTGTTTTCATTTTGTTGCGGTATGTTTTGTTTTTCATTTCTTTTTTTGTTCCTGAAGATTTCTTCTCGCCCTTCAGTATATACATAATTAATGGATTTCACTTAATTTCGAGTTATGTTGCTGTTATGTTCTTTTTCATGGCGTTTTATACTTTAATTACATTGTTTCATTTAAAACATTAACAAGATCAATATATCACTTGAGCCAAATACTTGAGATCGTTTTGTAAATACTTATAGTACTATCGTTTGTTTTTTCATTGTGTTTGTGGTTTAGTTTTGAGGTATTTGATTTATGATTACATGTGACACTCTAATGCCACAGTCTAATATTTCGTGGGTGGCATAAATGTTTTTTTTTTTTTTGTTTGTTGTTCGTTCTCATTAATTAATTAAGTGAGTTGCAAAAGATCATGTTTTAAGTCATCGATCAAACTTATTTGAATATAAATATTAACAAAAATCTTAGAGAGATTAGAAGAGAGTTTTTAAGAATCGGCAATTCGTTATTCATTCCCAAATTATGCAAGAAACTATCGTTTAGATCGCCACTTATTGTGATATTCTTCACAGAACAACCCAAAAGCCAGCTTCAAACTTAAAATCTTTTTTATATGAAATGACCAGCCAAAAGTGTGATAAAATTTGCTAGCCCCTAATTAAAGCCAGGGCGTTTTGTTCCTAATGTGAACTCCTGCCTTGAAGGCTTAATTTCAAATCAGTTATTGAATGTTATGTCGATCAGCACTCCCATAATACCAGTACGGTACAAGTATCGTACTACAGTTAAAAAAATTAAGGAATGCATTAGAATATAACTTCCCCTTTATGAGAGTGATACCGACTACAACCTTAACCATTCTATAGAATTAACGTCATATTTTTGGAAATTATTAAAATGTTTGGGTTTTAGGAAGAAATTCTGGGTGGAAAAATTCCCACTGTTTATGTATCAACGCTGCTGGCAGCACTATAGTCTTTTTTTACTTTCAAATAAAAAAATTTATATCCTCTAACTAATTTGGATCATCGAACACAAATTAATTTTACCGTCAATACTCTACCGCAAAAACTTTGTTTCAACATTTTGTCGACTGGTTGTTTTATCCAAGATATTAACCACTGGCTTTCCAACAACACTTTGATTGGCGCGTTAATCTCTAAACAATTTCCAACCATAAATGGCAATGAAAATTATATCGTTCCCAAGAGATCTCTGCTATGGCATTTGGCAACTGCGCAGATCGATTAGAAATGGAGTGATAAACACACAATTGAATGGCGAACAAATGATGACGATTTTATATGATGGACATTGAGCACTGATGTCGATAATGTTGATGATGTTTGCATTGAATTTGATGAGGAAGCTTTTTCAACTTTTTCTATTGAGGCGGAATGTTGGACATTTGTTGATGCAATTGGAAAAGTGCTAATTTGGTATGAATATTTATTGGGATGTTACAATATAAAAACTGCTTGTATATTGGTATGTATGGGAATGGAATGCGACTGAATGGGAACATCTTGATACATATGTTGTTTGTACAAATAGTTTTAAAAGGAAAATTTTAAAATTTACTCACAGAAACAAATAACGTACATCGATTTTTGTCAACTTTGATTTAATTTCTATCATATACGACCGGGTTACAGCTCTTTGGAAGAAGCCATTTCAATCAAAATTACACTACATAATATGTACATATGTATGAAATAAAACATTGCTCATCAAAGTATTTGATGAAACAACAAACAAAATAAAAAGGCAAAACATTAAACAAATACCATTACAGCTTTAGCCGTACAACATAATTTTTTTAACCTATGTTAACCTTTTACAATTACGATTACATATACCTATGTACATTTGAATTATGCATTAAACATTTTCCAACAAAACTTGTAAATTCTTTTAAGTACTCGTATGTACAAACAGCACTCGTATGCATTATGCAAATTGCTGTGCTCAAATTGTACGAGTAATTTTCAACTTTACAACAAGCATGAAAAATCAATTACCCACTGTTGGATGACTTCCAAGTAAACCGCTACAACAACAACTGCACTACAACAAGAAACCAAGGAACAGCAAAAATCATTGGCGCATAATTACACATGCCAATTGCAGCACAGTAGTAAGTATTTACAGTACGAGTAGTTTTTGGTAACCTCGTAATTGCGACAGTTCAAAATAACAAAAGTTAATGACCGCAACCATTTCAAAAAAAAAAAACTAAAATATAAATAAATAAATAGAGTTTCTATTGGAAAATTCAGCAGAAAAAAATGCACGTTACGGTAAGTGCTTACAGCTAGCAACGTAATTGTAAACGATCGCATACATATTTCTCAGGTGTTGATTAATTCCATTTCTTTTAGTATTTGTCTTGTCATTTAAAATACTTTGATGAGTTTGACCTAACTAACATTGACGACGATAGGGAATTTAATTCCGTACCCTTTTTATAGAACCCGGTCTTGCGAACAAAAAACTTTACCATTTGAGAAAAATCGATTTTTTACGAAACAAACCCATTTACTGTCAATAGCTTTGATTTTCTAATAATAACTTTAAAAAACATCAACAAAATTTAAGTGCTTCAAAAATATTTAAAAATTCTTTCAGAAACAAAAAAAAAAACAAAAAAACTATTACTAAGGTAACTCACACAAAACGAGCCAACAGGACTTCTCAGAAATGTATCCGCATAAGTTTATAATGCACTACAAGTGCCAATGCTATGGCAAACCGCTTTGCAATTGTCCCCGAAAGTCAGCATCTTCAACGTATTTCCTTCAGAATATTTATGATATCGCCGATACTCTGGCCGAGGTCATGATTATATGTGGCATTCATCAGTGCAAAGCAAAAGCCGCCATTGATGTTGTCATTTACTCATTTCTCCACTACGATGAGATTCGACATCGCATCGATGCCGTCCCACGAAAAAGGCTCTGCAAGGAGGATCTAATACATGACTTAGGTCGCAAGTGTCTTATGAATCGCATGGAGGCACAACTAACCTATTCGATAATAAAGCGCGCCTTTAAGGCCTTCTACCATGGCACCCGCGAAGGCGGCATTAGAAATCGCGCACTCGAAGCGGAAGCTATTCATTCGTCAGAGTGTCTTTGGGTGCATGCAGCAAAACGTACGGCACAAGTTTTCGCTACCTATGAGGGAATGTTCTTTTCCGCCCAAAAGAGTTACGAGGCGCAAATACGTTGTGCTTACAAACGACTCTTTGATCGACTTCAGACTCGTAAAAGCCCAAGTGACACAATGACGGTATGCGCATGTAAAAAATGTTTCCAAGGACATACTGAAGATGCTATGTCGGATTGGAAAGAGCCAGAAGTTGACGATCCTTTAAAATCAGTAGAATTAAATCCATTAGCGCCGGCTAAGAGCGTCAGTCAATATAGAAATCAAGTTGCGGAAAACACAGACAAGATGCTGACACCTAAGACTTCACGTACGCCAAGTAATAAACGATGCGATATGTCAATGCTAACCGAACAACAGTTGGTGCCCGAAGAATGTTCTAAGCCCGCATGCAACCTTGGTATTGGGCCAGTGGCACAGACTGTAACTGCCGTCGAAAAGAATGCTTCCAAGAGCTCAATAAATCTGCCTCGCTGCTATACGTGCAATTGTCCAAAGTTGGTTTGCGATTGCGATGTAGATTTGGAAACCGGTGTTCTTTCCACTGAATGCAGTCAAGGTCCCTTCACTTGTCGCTGGATACGTGTCGATGACGAAAACGATGAAGATCGCCCTGATCCATGCATAACTAGACCAGAGGAACATGAATGTCCAATAGACTGTGAGCCAACCACCAGTCAGTTAACGTGTAATGTGGAGTGTGAATGTGATTGTGAGGATTGTGAATGCATCGAGGAAGATTCTTCAGGATATGATGATGAAAACGAAGCAGCGGATAATCTACTTTTTGGTCTAGAAGAAGAAGCAATATTTGAGGAAACCGATACAGAGCCAACAAGCTATGATATACCGGATATGAGTACACTTGGACCAAACCAACGCTTCGCCGGTTGTCGTGTGCAGGTAAACCATGTTGTGGAAGAGACCAGTAGCACCAACAATCCAGCCAGCATTGCTCAAGTTGAAGTACATCGCATTGAAGCGAGCATAAGGTCAGAGCCAGTAGAATCCGGTTTCAAAAAGAGCAGTGTGATCTCACAAAAAGGTTCCGGTGAAAGTGGACCGCAAAAAACACCACTTAATGCGACAAAGTCAGTGACAAAAGAAGAAGAGCAAAACAAAAGAGAAGAGACTGAAGCAATTTCTAAAATATTAGCGGATCTATTATAAAGTTTGGTAAGAAAAGATGAAAATATAAGGACATCAAATTTACTTGGCGGATAGACAAATTTTTGATTTTTATTTATTTTGATTTACATATGTTTAACGTAATTTTTTGAAAAAATATTTTAAATTTCATCGTCAATTTGTACGTATTCAAAATTCTCTGCAAATCAGTTTAATGGAATCCTTTAGGGAGCATACACTATAAATTATGTTTATTTGTCTAAAAATTGTCAAAAAAATAAAATTTTTTAACTAAAGTATTACAACATACTTTTAAAACCCAACATAGAGCAGCGAACTCAGAAATACTTCGAGGAGAGTTCGAGGGGTTAAGGAAACAATTGCGTCCCGCACTTTGAAACATCAATGTCAATGATAACACCGGCCCACAAAAAACAGCGAAGAAGTTAAAACGCTTAAAGCTTAAAAATTAAATTTTGAAAATCTCATACAAAAAATTAAGGGTATATCAATGTCAATGATGTCAATATATAGAAGACCCTGAATTCTTTTCATAATCCAGTATGTCAATCTTTAGTTCAACCCCCCAAGTACAATCAAACATTCGTGTAAACGGGTTAGTAGACATTATTGGCTTATTTTACACGCTCTTCAATGTATGTCTTACCCTAAAAAAACTAAAAATTGTTATAAAAAATTAAAATGAAATCTTAACGTAACATTAAATTATTGAAAAAAAACTAAAATTCAAAAATTATATATTGTTGACGGTTTTAATTTTTGTTTTTGGTAATTTTATCCGCACCTTCTTTGTTTCAGCTCTTGTGGATCATTTTGGTTTTGAACGAATTTTCCAAGGGTAATTCTTCTGTACTTTGTTTATTTTATTGTTTTTCGGACAAATAATCCTAAAAAGTGCGTCACAAAAATTATGGACAAAAATGGCCTTATTTTGCCTCATATATGCATATCATAAAATGGTATGTTTTTCTAAGGCTATAACACCTAAAATCTGCAATTCTTTTTACAGTAGATTTTTTTGGCATTTTGTCGCTTGAAATTACTTGAGAGAGAATACTTTACTAGACAGTATCGCTCAAATCTTGTGAAAAAAAAAACTTACACGAACTTAAAACTCCAGAGTTGCCAGCCAGGAAAAATATTCATTCAAGCGACCAACTGGCAATTGATCTTAATTCCATTGCAGGCAATAAATGAATTTTTTCTAACTTACTATTATTTTAAATGTTTTCATTCCTTGTGTATATCGAAATATAACCGAATCAAATTAAATGTACGATAATCCATATCTAAGAATAAGAAATATTCATTTATTTTAATTAAGAAAAATATTCTAAGTTTTGTCGACGTGAATACTGAATTTTGATCATCGAGCGTTGGCATCATTATGTTTAGTGATCAACAAAATCCAATTTAAAAAAAAATAAAAAAGATTAAACAGGTTCTACCGAGATTTGAACTCGGATCGCTGGATTCAAAGTCCAGAGTGCTAACCATTACACCATAGAACCTCATAGTGGTCGGCGCTTCAAGTACACACAACTGACGCGGCCGCTACACTCAGCGCTTGTAGAGTTGATTGATAAGCGAAATTGATTAACAAAATAAAGACCGAAAATATAAAACTACTACCAATATGCCTTATTTTTAATATTATTTTATTTTAGGAGATCACTATTTATAAGCAAAACAAATTGTGGTAACGAAGCAAACTATTGAAGCAGAGCCAGCGTTGACCGAAGGTGGAGAGAGACGCAGAGGGAAGTTGTGTAAACACTTTGGCTATAAAACATATTTTTTGTGCTTTTAAATAATGCCACATGTATCGACGGGTTTTTTTGTGTTTTCATTTAAAAACATGCGATCCCAGTAGGAAGCATTAAAACAGGAATGCTCTCATTTCTTTCGCTTACATAAATCAAATGATCAGTTTTGGCAAAATTAATGTTTTTCTTAAACAAGCCCCGAAAACTTGGACGCACAACTTTAAGGTTTTTTTTATTAATGTAAAATTTTATTAATTTAAAAATAAAAATATTTTTCGGGACTTTAACTGAAGTGTCAAACACATTTCTGGGATTTCTAATCCAGGTATCACCAGTTCTGATTGATTTGAGTAGTACCAGATCGTTGCTCAATTCAATCAACATCTCCTGAGCTCCTGTGCGTCGGGAATTCCTTTTAATAGAAATTCTACTTTTCGATATTATCATCAGATAGTTATTTTTCTTGAACTTGAATATCGTGAGAACAGTTAAACTGTCATGATTAATGACTTTAACTTTTTTATGAAAACTGCTTAATATGTATATTGTTCAGACCGAATTAATACCACGTTAACAGGTAGAGGGAAAAATATTGTTTTTACTTTCGACCTTGAATATCTAGCATATGGATAGGTCTGCGTAAGATATTTCTTGCAAGTAAATTTGTGTGCAAGTAATGTTTTGTTATAGGTATATAAGTGTAAAAAATTTTGATAAGTCGAATAATACAGGAAAGGTTGAGTCATGTTGAAAAAGTTGAGAAATGTTGAATAAGTTTGAAAGTCGACAAAAACTGAAGAATCAAAAAACAATGAAGAAGTCGAAATATGCATAAATCAGAAATTTCGAAAAGTTAATATATACATCAGTGTGTATGTAAGTTAAATAGTTAAATAAAAGTCATACAATTTTAAAGTCTTGCAAAGCTGAAGAATATTGAAAAAATAGAATACGGTCGGAAAAGTTAAATATATTAATAAAGTCGTAAAAATATTGAATAGATCTAATGATCTAAACTACATATTTGCCTCTGAAAAAATTTTTCATGTTCACAAAAATATCCTCCCTAAGTTTAATGTCTAAACAGTAGGTGCCATTTTCATAGTTTTAACACCCCTAACATATTTCGCATCCCTCTTCAATTGTTATGATTTGAACCATTTATCTTTGCAGACTTTTCTAACTATTTGTTGAAGTTGTTTGCAAATTTATAGACAAACAATCCTCTTAGCCTCATGAATACAGACAAGATTATAGATTTTCAAAAAAAAAGTAAGACACAAAGTAAGCGATCAGCAAAAAATGCATGTCAGTCGCTTCCAATTGATTTGCACAAATCGCTCGATCGTCTTCCATCGCTCGTTGTTTGCATTAGCAATGATTGCAATGCAATTGCAGCAAACTTTGCGCTCAGAAATAACAGGCTTATCTGATGCTATTAGCAGCAGCAGCTCTAAATCTGTCATTGATCGATGCACAAAACTGTATTTAGTCAGCAAATAAATACTACGAACATACAACATGCAACGATCAACCGACAATCAATGTGCGATCAATTGTATCAGTGGTACCTACTGCCAAATTAAAGCAAAGAGTTTCAATTTCAGCAAAAGTTCAAAAGCAACAAGGAAAAATTCGAAGTCGATGTGCAAACTGATCCTCGATCGTTGATATCTGATGTGGTTGCTGATCACTGAATTATACGGAAATTTGAAACACATCAGCGTAAATACCAAAATGAGGAGTAACAGAGATAGCACAATTAAGTATTTTGTGGATGATCCTCCATTTGGTTTTAGCCAAGCATTTTTATGACCATAGCGAGCACACAACAATTGCCAATTAAAATATTTTCCACAAGCCAAAATAGCTGGCTACAACAATAAGAATTTTGCAAGTAAAGAAAAACTACAACAACAACAAAAAAATAGGGTTTTTGTGTTCGACTAATTAATTGCTTTGCTCACGTTTTTTCGCACAAAATGTTCGCCGGAAAGAATCAATCCAAGTTTGGTGTTGTTCGTACTGTGTTGTTGGCTGGTGAGCAACCAAAGAAGGCAATCTTCGAAATGCTAAATGCACTGCTAGTAGAATGTCTGGAAGAGTGGCTAAATGGTCTATTGTTGTTGTTGTTGTTGTTGTTGGTTGGTGGTGGTGGTGGTTTGAGCGAATGGGTGTGTTTTTTTTCTTTGCCGCATTGACATTGCCAAGCTTAAAGCAACGCTCAACACAATGAAGTTGTTTGCAATTTCAGAAGACTTTGCTATGTTGCCAATACTAGGAAGTTTTTCGTGACTTAACCTTAGCATAAACACTGAAAAATATAACAAATTTAAATGCAGCACAACATTTTTCAATATTCCTCATTTCTAGATATTAGAAAGGTCAGGACCGTCGATAGTGGGGGGGGGCGATAACGGGAGGATTCCCCCGGGGCTCGTAGTTCTTCGAAGGGGCCCGTAAATTCTTTAAATTGCTAACTCATTCTTGAAAATAAATGATCACGGTCGAAACATTCAGGACCTTTGCGTTTTTTCGTAAAATATAATTTGCAAACAAGACATGTACTACAGATAAGCACTTCAATTGTGCATGTGTCTGTATTTTTAACTCTTGTCTTTTGCACGGCGCAAACATTGGCTCAGTCCCTACAGTTTTTTTCTACCTCATTTTCGCCGTATTTACAGTGAGTGAAAATATTTTCTTGCCTTCGAATTAAGAAAGAATATCCCGTACTGTCATACTGTAAAGTTTACATATTAATCCAATTATCAAAATAGTTATATCAATTAAATACCAATACACTATTTTTGAAGTGATTCTTCTTTAGTGACGGGTGATTTGAAAAATTTGGTGTTTATAATGAAACGCAAAAACGTTGACGCCATTTTTTAATCGAGATCTAGAATAGCTACAGCAATAAGTTAGATGTCATTGAAGTACTCATCGAGCAGAGTGTGCTATGGAATTGTTAGGGGGAGGAGGGGTCCGTGCATGGTTCCCCCGGGCCCGTAATTTCTCTCGGCGGCGCTGTGAAAGCTAACTGTCATTTAAGCCAGGAATACCATTAGCTAATTGCGTTTGAAACTAGCATTTTCTATTAATCCAATATATCGTAGCCGTCCGGACTGAAGTGCTTGCGAATTCGCCTGTATCGCCAATATCTATTTGTCAATCGGCTTAAAACAAAAAAATAATTAATTTAAGTTTTTTATATTTAACCCTTACTGACGCGTGAAATTTGACTTGAGCGAAAATCATATGCGACGCCTTCCCAATCGATTTGATACAGGATTAACAAATTAAAAAAATTTATTTAAAATTTTTATCTTTTTATTAATAATAATAAAAATTTATTATCCTACTTCAATCTGAAATTTGGCCTAAGACACCAGTTTTTGTATATAATACGCTTAGAAAAGAAAAAATTGTAACAAATACAATTGAGTTAATGGCAATTAATTGGGCTTTCTTAATACCGTAAAAAAATTACAATTATTTGGCTCCACTCCGCTGGCACCTCATCTGGCGAATTTTTATAAAAAAATAACTGACCAATTATGACCAATTTGTGACCTATTAGATGCACTTTTTTTATCAAAATTCGTCAGATGGGGCGCCAGCGGGATGGAGCCCAATTATTTATACAATTTTTAGAGAAAATAACGGTTATTTGAAAAAAATGGTAAAAAATTTTTGAAAACAACTATATTATAAAATATATGGAACTACATAATTTCAAATTTGTATGCATCAATTTTATAGACTGTAAAACTACCTGCCAGATGACATCAAAATATTTAAAATCTATAAAGGAATTCCCAACTTATAATGATTTTTAGAAAAGCTATATCCGCAACTTTCTATGACTATATCTCGGAAACTAGATGCGAGCGGCATTTATTTTGACACATTCTTTTTTAAAATTAAAAACCATATAAGAAAAATTGGTTCAAAAAAATGGCGGCTTAGGCCAAACTTCACATTGAATTAGGGTCAGCAAGGGATTAAGATAAAAATTTGAAAAAACTCCTAGAATTTTTTATTGTATTGCCTCATATTTTTTCCCCCTAAGAACCAGTACCTAAAATTGGTGTCTAAAGCCAAATTTCACATTGAAATAGGGTCAGCATGGGTTAAAGATAAAAATTTGAAAAAATCCCAACCAATCCAAACCAATTGAGAGGGCGTCCCCAACTTTTTTTAAGGACCACCCTAATAGCCAAAAAGTAAGCCGGTTTACTTAAGTGGGCGTAGCACTAGCCATGGAAGCTTAAGCTTTAATTCATCATATCTAAAAAGTTTTCTAAAGATTTTCAACGAAAATTTCCACACGGGTACAAAATCACAGAATCAACAGTCAGGTGAGAAGTGGACGGAATTATATAAGTGGTGTGGCACCCCACATAGAAAAAACTTTAAATTATGATACCCTCTGGTATTTTTCAACAGAATATAATGAAAATTTGTAATAAAAAAACAATGCAACAAACGCATTGTGTTGACAAAAAATGAATGGTATTGAACAAGAGGCTTGGTACCTACTATTGACGCAAAGCTTTGAGTTATGAAGTCTTGTGGAAGGTCACAAAACGAAAATAGTGAGTTTAGTATCTACTTAGAACCAAAACTTTTAAGCTAACTTTTATCATGTCTGGAGAGTTTTTCTGTCGACAGAAATCTGTGTTTGAGAATATCTTTGGAATTAACTTTTAGACTTTGTGTATGGATTGTTCTTTTGATATTTTACTTTACTATTTGATTTTTGCCAACTTTCTCGATGTTTTTGGAAAGTGTTCAATCGACTTTCATCGTCTGTTGCGATGTTTTTCAATACTCTTCCATTTCTATCCATTTTTTTATGTTTA